>CM053647.1:3000000-3465000 GCA_028654395.1 Scutellaria barbata | reverse complement strand
TGCCGAGATTGTTGAACCATTGTGGATATTATGGTAAGCTAGGATTTCACTCCTACTGTCCAGCGATGCTTGGTTGCTGCAGTGCCGAGTCCAGATTTTACTACAAGCAGGATGACCCTACGAGCTGTGGCATATGGGCATTGAAGACGATAGAGAGTTGTATTAGTGGCATGTTTCCGAGACCAAATATAGTGAAAGGAGTCTGGCAGATTAGGCGTGATGTAGTATTGGCATTGTATAAGTTCTCGGCAGACGCTGATACATGTGAGCCTATAGACTAGATCGGTTTGGGATTTTGCACATTATTTTTCTAATTATTAAACATTTCCAGTACCATTTTTTAACATTGACAATGTGATTCTCCAGTTTTCAAAATTTGTTTGACTTATAGATTATTCTTGACATAATTGCCTAACTACGAATTTATAATATAAGTTACGTAAGACAAACTAAAGCATAATATGGCACAGATGTAAGACACTGAAGAGCAACTACATACACCCGGATCGCCCAGATGTTTGGGCTAGATAAATAGGACATTTTCTTCGTGTATATGATTCTGATTGACAAACTGAACACCTTTTTTTCTTTCTTCGTATTCCTTCATCGTTTCTGGGTTGGACGTCTTCATTCCCAACTTCCTCGGCCCGATAGTCATACTGCTCCGGAATGCGCTCGGTGCATCTGGCTCTATTATGGTCACCTCGACCGCAGCGGCTGCACCTTCCAGAACGGCCGGAAGGAATTCGTTTTCCCTTGGGTCGTCCCGCTTGTTTCACCTTGTCAGGTGCTCGACATAATTGACTTTCGATGTCATCCGACGCCACCCAAGTTTTTGGATCAGGAACGGGGTTCACCGTACCACTCCACATCCCCCTCCACCAGTTGGTTGTGTAGTATGGTGCCACGTATGATGAAAATGATTCTTTTGCAAAACTATAATAAATAACAATAGTTAGGTCAAGCATGTTGATTTATGTTTTGAAGTAAGAAGCGAATTGATAACATGTTGTATAAATACCTTATTACTGCACATGCGTGCGAACACGGGATCAGATCCAGCTGAAAAATGGAACATGTGCATTCGAACTGGTTTAGCTCCACAATAAAAAATTTACTACCATCAGTTACCTTGTACTTGCTTCGTTCGAGTTTTGCAACTTGCATACGCCCACCAAGCTTCATCGACTTGACTAATCTTTCATGTGCTGCGATCGTTAAGGTATTTTCTCTATCTTCGGCAGCAGTCCGCCTCTCGTAGAACCATTTCTCCAAAATGCGTCTAGAACACTCCAAAAAAGAACATATAGGCAGTTTTCTTGCCCACACAAGCCGACTATTCCATGTCTCTGCAGCGTTAGATGTCATGAAATTAAATCTTCTCACAGGACATCTCGCGCGAGCCTATCGTTGTTCTCCAGCCTTTGACAAGGTAGCTATCGCACCTTGTATGCCGGATGATTGCAACATGGCCATATACCTATAATGACAAGCAGGTTGACAAGTAAATACTATATACTTTCGAAAAAAACAACACACATGCAGAGAGTTTTTTATGTTAGATAAAAGATGTATTTGCAGTTGCATCACAGAAAACGTACCTATCGAACTGTGTGGACTGATAACAATATGCAGCTTTGTGGAAAAGTCCCACCAAGTGTGTTCCGTGTCTCGCCAAGTGTTGTTGTAAATGAAAACAACATAAACCATGGACCGCATCAGGGTACACTTCTTTAATGCCATTGCTGATGCTGGCGTGCTGATCGGACACTATAAGCAATTGGTCTGGGCAGCCATATGCTTCACGAACATGTTTGAAGAATCAGGTCCAAGACTCGTCGTTCTCCACGTTGCCTATGCCAATTGCTAATGAAAAAATTTGGTCGTTTCCATCCTGTGTCACAGCAACAAATCCAACACCTTTATATTGACCTTTCAAATGACACCCATCCACAACTATAACCGGCCTTGCATATCGATTAAAACCGTGAATAGATGCAGCCATTGCGTATAAGACAAACTTAAATTTTCCATCTCGATGGGTTTCCAAAGCTGTATATGAACCGGGATTAGAAATTTTCAAGACCTGCATATACAGTGGGAGCAGCGCAAATGATTTTTTCGGGTCACCGTATGCAACCCTCATTGCATGTCGTTTTGCCGATAATGTCATCCTATAACTAACTTGTACACCATGTCTCTCCTTCATTTCATGCATTATGGTCCTCGGATCCAACTTGTAATTTTCTTTTCTAACTGATTCAATGTAGTACTCACCGATCACAGATGCAGGAAGTCGACGAGGTTCACTACTACTCAATTCACTCCCACAATTATGTTGTAAAACAGCTTTTGAGATTTTCCAAATCCCATATTTCTCGTGTGCGTGCAGGGAGAATGGACAATTATTCTTTGTGCATTGCACGTACCATCTCGTCTTGTCGGAATGTGCCACACAGTATTCGGCTACATTGTCGATATGGTAAAATCCAACCGTATTTTGCAACTCTGTTTTGCTACCAAAAGTGGCTCCTTTGTGCAGGGTTGAATCTTCGACCGGCTCGTTCACTAATTCGGGTTGCACATCAGCAGGTACTTCTGGAATAAACCACTCCGGTCTCATAATATATGATTGGAATTCCTCAAACGCCAGTCGTTGCTCTTCATCTAGAGTATCCTCAACTTCTTCGTCTAAATCGAAGTCATCATCAGCCTCTGTCGCATTTGATGATTCATCTTCATCATTGCCCGAACCTGAAACATGATATAAGCGAAAACATACATTACAACTGCAAAATGTTATATCATACTTCAAAATATATAAAAAAATTTACCACCGGCATCGTCAACTAATTGTTGTGGTACTCTTTCTGGTTCAGTTGCCTGTGAGATTTCTTCACCCTCTGTAAACTTGTGATGTCCATAAACATTCGGAGAACTGTTCAAATCGATGTAGTCGACACCCCAATCAGAAGCAAAGTTCACCCGACCACTTGAAGAAGGCCAAGATGCCCACTGATCCACATTTGAGGTCCCAGCCTGTTAGCTTCGTCTTCATTAGAAATTCCCCATTTCTCATAAAATGTTTCGTCTGATTGTAGTCCAAGAGAAACATTTGAAAAATCCCAATCTTGTTGGGGAATGTCAAATGCTGGATATGAGTCTGTCCTCGTTCGTACTCTTCCCGATGAACCCCCTATAGAGTTGGGGTTCTGAGATTCAGTACTTTTAAGGGAAACAAAAACGATAAGACACTCCACACTCATAGACAATACTCATTCCAGATCCGAATCATTCTTAATTTTTTCCTTTTTCACGAATCCATTTATCTCCACCAATGAATGGATCGCATATCTATAGCAATTCATGTCAGCATACACGAGTCCATGAATTGATTCTAATAGATCAGCAAATGTAAGTCTTTTAAGGTGAAGCAGCTCTTGGGAACCGTTTTTGTACTCCAAACCTTCCCAATATCCCCCGAACCAAACAACGACAGAGAGTAATCATGTCTATATTGTGACAAACTGCCAAAGTGGAGCGAAATAATTCTCGGGAAAATTACACAAAAATTACAATAGACTAATACACTCATATTTAACTTTAAATTTTTAATATTTTCATAGTAGTTTTATATTAAAGATTTAATACTACAATGATAAAACAAAAAATTTGAATAATTGAATAATATAAATATAGGTGACAACAAATATAATTTACTCATTACAGTTATCTACAAAACTCACATCAATATTCTATTATTATAAATTTGATATCCAAAATATTTAAGATAATTACAAATTTAAAAGTACGAACATACAAGATTAACTCAAATAATTATTTTAGCAAGAGCTTCTTTACCTTAAAAGAATTATTTTAATTAGAGCGAATTCACTTATTTTAATTTATAAAATTAAAAATTTTGTAAAGAAAATTTTAATAATTGAGTTATAAAAAAATAATTCATACACGAGTACGAACTTCAATGAATTAGAGTCAATTAATTATAAAAAATTAATTTTAATTAGAGTTAATTTACTTATAAATTAAAATAATTTATAAGTACGAACATACAAGTTCACTCTTTTATATATAACATTAAAAATAATTTATATATAAATATAAACAAATTATAGATTGTTCAATAATAATAATTAATTCAATTATACCTTAATATTAAAAATTATCATATATTCGAATTTTAGTGAGACATGTTTTTTTGGAATTTTCGCTTTCAAATAATTTCTTCGAAATTTCGTGTACAATTATTTCTCAATTTTCGTGAATTATGTTTTTCACAATTTTCGTGGATAAAAATTATTATTTTCGTGAATGATAATTTTATTTATTTTGGTGGATATTATTTTCGTGTTTAATATTTTCGTGGATAACAAATATTATTTTCGTGATAATTATTTTTCGTGCGAAATATTATTTTCGTGGAAGATAAAATTTTCGTGATAATATTTTCGTGCATAAATAATTATTATTTTCATGGAGGATAATTGTATTTATTTTCGGGGATAATATTTTCATGCCTAAAATAATAATTATTTTCGTGCAGGATATTTCTAGAAATTTTCGTGGATAATATTTTCTTGCAAAAATAATATTTATTTTCGTGGAAATTATTTTCGTGCAAAAATAATAATTATTTTCGTGGAGGTTATTTCTACAAATTTTCGTGGATAATATTTTCGTGCAAAAATAATAATTCTTTTCGTGGAGGATGATTTTATTTATTTTCGGGGATAATATTTTCATGCCTAAAATAATAATTATTTTCGTGCAGGATATTTCTAGAAATTTTCGTGAATAATATTTTCGTGCAAAAATAATCTTTATTTTCGTGGATAATATTTTCGTGCAAAAATAATATTTATTTTCGTGGATAATATTTTCGTGCCTAAAATAATAATTATTTTCGTGGAGGATTTTTCTCGAAATTTTCGTGGACAATATTTTCGTGCCTAAAATAATAATAATTTTCGTGGATAATATTTCTCGAAATTTTATTTTCGTGGATAATATTTTTTCCGAAATATTATTTTCGTGGAGGATAATTTTAGCAGTTTTCGTATATGCTAAATTTAACTATCATCGTGTACGAAAATAAAACATATCTAACAAGAAGGTAAACACAAAAATTAATATCACAAAGCATTAAATTAAATAAATATCACAACTACAAAATTCAATTAAACACGAAAATTTAATATAACATTACATGACAATATTTACATGCTCGTAACATACCTTTAAAATACTTGAACACAAAAAATTCTTCGGTGCTTCCAAATTGTAATCGACAACCAAAATTATACAAATTTATACAAAATGCTTATTTGAGTTTCAATGTTTATTCGATCCTCCAGTTCTATGCTTATATAGAAAATTTCATGACATAAATTCTTACAGTAATAACAGTAAGAATTTGCAAGCATATTTTATCATATATGCCATTATTGGGGAGGGGCAATTACGTTCACTATATAAGCTTGACACGTGGTGGGAGGGGATTAATGATGGGAAAATGATACATTGCATGATGGGAAAAAATTATACATTGCACTAAGGGCACATGGGCGGCTGTGCATTGGTTGACTTAATTTGCAATTGTTTGTGCAATTCACTCCTGTGGGGCCCGCGGCTATTGAAGTCAAGTTGACTTGGACCAAAAAATGGGCATTTTCTTACACTCTCTTATATTTTAGGATATATTAGGTGCAAACCCTATATCAATGGGTAAATTTGTATGTAATTATAGGAAAGTGGGTATTTTAGGCATTTTTCCCATATTTTAATATTACATTATAAATACTTATAACTTATTATTTCTATTTAATTTATATCATTGGTATAAATTTTTAGGGTGCTACAACTATATTATATACTGCATACTATATATTACATACTATATACTATATACTTTATACTATATACTATAAAAGAATACTTTATACTATATACCATATATTATATACTATATACTATATATTATATAAAATAAAAAGTGAATATCTAATTTCAAAGGTAAATATATTATAAATTTCATTAAAAATGATAACATGTTATATAATAGGAATAATGACAAAGAAAATTATACAAATTATAAAACAAATATTTTAAATATCGAAGAATTTTGAACAAAGCATTATCATAAATCATAATATAGATTCAAATATTCATTTGATTTGAGCTTCCTAAAAGAAAAATAACTTAATAAATATGAATTAATAAGTATAATTACTTACAAAATGATAATATAGTTTATAATATAGTTTTATAGTTTTATTTTATACTATTAATATATACTATTCATATAAATTTTATAGTTTTATTTTATACTATAATATACTATAGTATATATTAAATATAAAATATGACTCAAAAACTATAAAAATTTATATGAATATGTATTTATCTGCTGTCAATGATTCTTAGTATGATTTGTTAACTTTTACTACTAACAGGGCTGCATTTTTGTGTATTGTCTATCGTGTGTTTTATATGAATATTGTACATGAGCATAATAATTAATCTCTCATGTCTTTGGTAGATATTATATTGATGTTAAATGCTTGGAATATCAGATTCGAGGTCGTATTATTTCTTAAAATATTAGAAAATGCTATATAGCTAATAGATCAACTAATTAATTTCGAAAATTTCTGAATTTTTTAATTTTTGAAAATTCCGAAAAAAATTTCGAAAAATTCCGAAAATTTCTGAATTTTTTAATTTTTGAAAATTCCGAAAAAAATTCCGAAAATTCCGAAATCGAATTGGATTTCACATTTTCGAAAAATTTTGGATGGAAATTGGAATTGGTTTTTCATTTCCGAAATTTTTTGGAATTTTTCCGAAACACCCTATTTCGATTCGATTCGTCCGATCTCCATCTCTAGCTAAAATAGAAAAAAAATTATAAAGCTTGGTAACTTTTTTCGATTAAGTCTAAAAGAAAAATAGTCAAATAATAGATACACATACACACAAATATATAATATTAATAAATATATATGATTTACTCAGCCAAAATTTTAGAGTAAAATATTAATGAAGGATTGCTTATATGTTCACATTTATTATTCGACCGGCTTCAAGCTTTTTCGTGTACAGTGCTATCCAGATAAGCCACAATTTTGTAACTATAAATTTAATTTAACGATATATACATTTTTGTGTTGGGTGTACAGCTTTTTCGAGTTTTCCATTCCAATTGTAACTTAAAAAAAAAAAAATTATATATATATATATGAGCCTGGATTTTAGTGTCCACTAATTTAGTGAAAAAAATGAAACCTAATTTTGGTATAGAACCCTCTATTGCAATTTTTATATAATCGATTTATTTGGTAAATACTATCACCATTCATTAATTTGACTTTTTGACAAAATCTCACGATCAACACCCAAAACCCATTTTCCTAAATTAAATTATACTTTATGAGTTATCAATTTTACCGATTGACCCGCCTTGAAAATCTATTTTTATAAGAAAATTTTACAAGGGTTTTATTCTATATATATACACTAGCAAATGGTAAAAACAATAAAAGACATATATTTTTAAATTATATTTATATTGAAAAATATATAATATCTTATTCATCTAATATAGCAATTGAGTGGGAATTAATTTGATTAATATATTGTTTAGTTGCTAAAATATGTTGCATTTGTAACGATGTAGTTATATATATATATATATATATGTTAGGTTAAGATATTGCTTAATTTCATTTTAATTTAATTGCTAAATAGTGCATAACCAGATCAAAATTATATGAAACAGGAGATTTGTCTTTTCTTTTCTTTTTTTTTTTTTTTTTTTTTTTTTTTTTTTGTCTTTTCTCAGCACCCTCCACTTTTTTCCCATATTGAAGCTCATGACCGCAGCTAGCAAACTCATATAACACCACTTTTCCCCTATATTGAAGCTCAGTTAGTAAACTCAGAAAAATATCAAATGTCAATATTGAAGCTCACCTAGTAAACTCATAACACCGGAAATGTCAATATTGAAGCTCATAACACCGGAAAATATCCAATGTCATTATTGAAGCTTAGCAAGTAAACTCATAACACCGGAAAAAAATATCTAATGTCATCATTGAAGCTCAGCTAGTAAACTCATAACACCGGAAAATATGAAGCTCCACTAAACTCATAACATCTGAAAATATCCAATTCATAGTATACTCATAACACTCGAAAAAAATATCCAATGTCATTATTTAAGCTCAGCTAGTAAACTCATAACACCGGAAAATATCCAATGTCATAGTAAACTTATAACACCGGAAAATATCCAATGTCATATGGGCACCCCATTTCTCTCATCTCTCACTCACCATATTTGGTTTCTTGTTTCTCATTTCTCTCATCACCATGCTGATGATTTGGTTTCTCGTTTCTCATTTCTCTCATCACCATGCTGATGATTTGGTTTCTCGTTTCTCATTTCTCATTTCTCTCATCTCTCATGATGTTATTTTGTTTCTCGTTTCTCATTATTTGGTTTGATGTTATTTTGTTTCTCGTTTCTCATTATTTGGTTTGATGTTACTTGGTTTCTCGTTTCTCATTATTTGGTTTCTCGTTACTCATAGACTTGAGAAATACTTGAAATTACTTTGAGAAATAAATACTTAGGCTTCATAATGATTTGTAAAGTGGTATAATGAATTCACAGTATTCATCAGTTGTCTATTTTGTAAGCCCAGGTAAAGTGTTATAATGATTTCACAGTATCCATCAGTTGTCTATTTTGTAAGCCGTAAAGTGTTACAATGATTTCCCAAGATTGTTTATTTGTCTATCAACTTATGGTAAACGAAGTGAATTGCATGACAAATGAACAATTATTAACTGCATGATATCTCCCACCAGAATTGTGATGGATTTAGATTAGTGACATCAAGAGACATCTTACAATCTAATTGAGGTCTACACCTCTTGATATTAATCCACCCCTCAATGGATGGTGGAAAATCTTTTTATTCTAACTGTTGACACAAGTGGTTGAAACTTCCTGTTATCTATTAAGGATTTTTTTCACATAAAATTATAGATACTTCCTACGCACATCTGCATCTTTTCTAGATAACTTTGTGTAATTCGGTTGCTGGAATCACCTATGTGCTTCGACTAGAAAATATGAGCTTCAGTTGGTGGAGATTAAAACCAAGTTATGCACATTTTGTATAAAAGATCATTAGAAGGTACAACCAAGTTATGCAAGATTAGGCCTAAGCAAGCACATTTTGTCTAAAGAATCATTAGAAGATACAACCAAGTTATGCTTGATTAGACCCAAACAAACATATACCGATGACATTTTGTCTAAAAGATCATTATTAGATGCTTCCAAATAACACCTAGTTTTATTCCCAAAATAAAGATCATTAGAAGATACAAATAACACCTAGTTTTATTCACAAAATAAAGATTATTAGAAGATACAAAGTATTAGCTGATGTATATAAAAAAATTCTCTAATTAATATATAAGAAAATATTACATGTTGCATGATGAAAAAGAGTATGCGTGGTGTTAAGAGGATCCGCGTGTTTTTTTAAAAACCTGACCGACTCAACTCGGTCATATATGCTATCATATAAAAGTATTACCTGATATAAAGAAAAATACACATAAAATTATTACATATTTTTTATACTTTTAACCCAACCCAAAACACATCCTATTATATATCACTTAATATATTGAAAAAACTTATTTAATATATAAAAAAATATTATATAATTTTTTATGTTGGATCTAACCTGACCCATCTTAAATAATGGAATCCATGTGACAATCGCACTTAAGACTTTATAAATATTATTTAAAGTAGCAAACCGAAAAGACCAGAAATTTTGCTTAAGCAAAGTTGCAGCCTTGCAGGGCTGGTGTGGATTTTGGTTTTTACAAACACATCAGTGTTTTAAGTTGAAAATTTTCTTTATTTAAAATATATGGTTAGTGCATAATATAAAATTTCTCTTTTTTTTATGATTTTCAATTTATTATTTATGGGTATGGAATATTATTCTTATCAATTCAAATCTTGAAATATCTAAAACTATCAAATTTAAATTACAAAATCTAATATCATTATCATTTTTGTTCAATTGTTACTTTATTTTGTTCTATTAGGTGACGTGAACATTGTGTAAATTGAAATTAAATTTAGAATCAAAAATTTTAAATTGTTATTTTATTTGTTACATAGTTGTCTATGATGTGCTCGTTAGCTATAATATTTAATAAAATATGCAATTGAATACAAAATTTAATTATTATTATTTTTATAGACTTTTACTATAAACTTAATTTTAATTACAATCAGATACATTTAAGTAATAATAATAAAACAAAAAAAAATTATGTGAACTATCGATATATAATACACAATATTGTAAATATGATAATATTGATATATATTGAATGTCGTAATGATAAAATTATAAATATATATATATATATATATATATATATATATATCTCGATAATTTGGAGGATAATATTGATATTTTTACAATATCATGTAATATATATTGATAATTCACATAATATTAATATATGTTTGATTAATATTATTTAAATGTATTAATGTAATTAAAATGGAGTCTATATTGAAAGTATATAAAAGATAATAATATAAATTTTATATTCAATAAGCTATTTTATCAAATATTATAGCTAACAAACACAAGATTGATGAACACACGAACATTTAGCATATAAAATAATAATTTAAAATTTTACATCCTAATATTTAGTAGCCACATATCAACTGATAGCAAAAGTAACATTTAGCATATAAAATAATAATTTAAAATTTTACATCCTAATATTTAGTAGCCACATATCAACTGATAGCAAAAGTAACGATGTTAGATGTTGGTATCTTAATTTGATAGTTTACAATATTGAACTGATAAGATATGCCTATATTTTAGGATTTGAATCGACAGAATCCCTATTTATATATAATAATAAATAAAATATCAAATCGAAGAGCATTGATTTTTGGAGCGTTTCATTTGAATATTTCTTTTATTTATTTGTAATTTCTGCTATAATAGTAATTTAAAATATGAAAAAAGAAAGAGAGTATGCGTTTTAAGTAAAAAAATATACTTAATAAAATTACCCCACAAAAACTTCACCATATAAACTTCTTTATAATTTATTGCATTTTGTCATTTCGAACAAATTTAAATTGTACACATAACTAGTAATCAATAATTAAAAATTTTGAGATTATAAAATGCAACAAATTATAAAGTTTATTTAATAAAGTGCAAAAAAAAATTGTTGATTTGGTTTTGTTAATTCGAAAACGCTTTTGTTCATCTATATTTATTTCTTCTCTTACTTTTAATTCTCATTTGTATAAAATTTTATTTGGGAAATTGAAAACTGAAAATGCATGTGTCTTAATTTCTTGTGATCTATTTCTTTTATTCAGAAATAAATGTTGATAGACTCGAAAAATTTATCCTAAAGTAAGCCTTATTTTAGGAATTTATGAAACAATATTCCTTAATATTCCAAAATTACCATTATTCACTCCTTTTTAAAATAAAAGATTAATTGCAATGACCACACTAAACCACGAGCGATCTTGCATATGAACCATTGAATTTTTGTGTGTGGCACCGATGTATATAAATTATATAGGTTTTACATTTAAGCCATCAAATTAATTTTTCGGCCACTTTTCATCAGATTTTAACATGTGACTTGTTTGTGACATTAATTTTGCAACAATCCCACCAAACTATGAACAATTTTGTACATAAACTACTGAACTTTTTTCTTTTGGCACTAATATATATATAAACTGTGCGGGGTTGACACTTAAACCATCAAATTCATTTGCCCAACCACTTTTCATTGGATTTTTGGCATGTGATTTGAGCCAATTAGATTTTCACTGGAACAACTCGTAACAATGGTGAAACGGTGTTCATAAATCCCACAAAAAATTAAGTAAAAACATACAATAGTTAGATAGCGTATCATCTTTTTCTCGAACATGCCACATCTTTTTGCACACCCAAAATTGAAATTTCAAATTACATAATTGATGAGGTTTTGCATGAGAGGAATAAAGCAATAAATCACTAGATTTGCAAGTTTTACAACTTGACAACAATGAAAGACAAAAATTTGCCTATTTTTTTCAATCCTAAGTATTGTTTATGTGCATCAATTGTAGGGTGCAACCGAATTTGATTCGGATACACACTAGAATTATATATAATTTTTTTTTAATTCATGCGATAGTTTGTATGTTATATTAGTATAACATTTATGTATAAATATTGTTGTGATTTCGATGTTTAGATTTTGATGAGACAAACCACATATGTGATAAGAAGTTTGAGTACCCTATTTTTCACAATGTTTAAGTGAAACCATAAATTAGGATTGTGTTTATAGTTATAGGTTCAGAAAGATGGAGGAGTTCAACAAGGCTATGTTATATTTAAGAGATGAAAGTATTAAGATACTGCAAGTATGAACTGCAATAATGCAGCAAGTAAAAAAGAACGACAAGCAGCGCCACTGCAAGTAGAAGATACAGTTTGTAGGAAGAAGTCACAACACAACTGTAAGAAGAAAAGATACTGCGTTGCAAGAATAAAGATACAGCAGTACTGTATGATTGAAGTTGCTGCAAGAAGGTCAAGGTATAGAGCATTAGCCATGACGTGCTGCATACTCAACAAACCTCGTGTACAACGAACAGAAACAACATCTTGCAAAATGAGTAAGGATAACTGCAGTACGAAGAATGAAGAACAAAGAAAGTATAATTAAGAGCCGTTCGAGATAAGATTAAAATTGCAGACGCGGAGCCAATGCCGAGACGACATGTGGTCTGACAGGCTGCAGAAAGCTGCGAGCCACAACCACTGCATTAAATGTTTTAAGGAGATAAGTTAAGACGTATTAATTACAAGCACTGTCTTTGATCAGAAGCCCAATTTCAAATGAGAGATATCTCCTTTAACGGATATCTTTCTACAAGTATAAATAGAGGTCAAGCAACACTGAAGTTGGGTACTGAACAACTGAATTATTACGCTCAAAGCTCTCAAGTTATATACTCTCAAACATTCTTACAGTCTCAGTCACTTGACCTAAAGTTAAGTGAACGAGTTCAACCTAATAGATTCGAAGAAAGATTCAGAAGCTCACTTCACCGCACCAGTTGAAGAAACATTTTATATACTTTAACCTTATTGTTGTGTGCTAGGTTGTTTTAGGTGTCGACAGTTGATAGGATTTATCCTTGTTGTTTGTATTTAGTTGTCTAGACGATAGACAACTTCTCTATGTAGGTTTGCCTTTTAGAACTTACAGTTGCTATGTGTACGCTGGGTTCTAGTAGGTGTTAACTCGTTAGGTTGATAGATTGTTAAGAGTCTTGTAATTCAGTCTTACTTTAGTAGGTGTTAACTCGTTAGGTTGATAGATTGTTAAGAGTCTTGTAATTCAATCTTACTTAACGAAACTCCTACTCGAGGTAGCAGTAGAGTGGACGTAAAAGGATTACACCACATTCGAACCACTATAAGCCATAAGTGTTTTATTGCTTTATATATCTGTGCTGCATCTTATATATATATATATATATATATATCCTGTCATAAGCATAAAACATCTTTAAAAGAAAAACATATTTGAGAAAACAAGCCTTCTGTCAAAAGATAATTTCCGCTGCGTAAAAATTCTAAGTTACAGTGTACAACACTGCATACTAGTGTTGTAAGCAGTAACTGCTGGTGCTGTAAATTCAAGTAACTTGCAGAATAGTAAGTTTAAAGATTTACAAAATTGATGAAGGTTCATTCACCCCCCTCTCCACCTCCGAGACCACTTGGGACCAACAAATATCATAATCCTTATGTAATATTACTTATATTTTTCTATCACTATAATCATACCTTTAAAAATTCATGTGCATTTACTTCAGCATTGTCAAACTTTATGTTATATTAGTATAAAATAATGTACAAATTAATATCATAATATTTATGTAATATTTTAACTTAAAAAAAAAACAATTTCGACATAATTTGATCATACATTTATGTGATATTACTCATACATAAAAATTATATTATTATAATATAAGATATTACATGTATGTCTGTGTAAATATTATTATAATGTAAATATTATTATAATATAAATATTATATTATTATACCATAAATGTTAAGCTGACATAACATAAATGTTACACCAACATAATATAAATGTTACGCTAACATAATTAAAAAGTATAATACATGGGATAGAGTGTGGACGAGAATTCTGAACGCGTGTAAGTACACGTAAGGAGCGTGAAAATGACCTTCGGGTCGGGTCTAGATTCAAGCACTTGGTGCATACAAATAATTGTGAGCCCTAATCCTAAAGGTAAATTCCACATGTATGCTACGATAATACAATGACTACGTGCCAAAATCCGATCACAAGCTGTCAGATATACATCAGTGCAAAAGAAAAAGAGGTTTGGGGGTTAATGTGCAAAATAATCGATAGTTTGATGGGGTTGTTGCAATTAATTTGATATTACGTACATGTCACGTATCAAAATACGTCGAAAAATTAATTTGGTGGTTTAAATGTCAAACCCATAATATATTAGTGCAACATTTTTTTTTTCGATAATTAATATACAAATTAAATGACATGGTTGTTGCAATTAACCTAAAATAAATGTTGTCATACTTCAAAACAAACATTGAATTTTGAAAATATAAAGAAGCCTTAACAATTAAACTTAAATAATGACACGCCATTCATTTTATACGATTTCTTAGTTATTGTGACATTGTCTAATATGACAATTATTTTAGGAGGACGGAAATATATTTTTATACTTTTATCCCAAATTTTGCTAAGCAATTTTGCGTTGAGTTTATTACGAAATGAAAACAAAAAAAGTTGAAAGAAAGAACACTACTATTATAATATTTTTTTGGGTTACAATTGAAAAGCAATTGCTATATAAAATTACCAACTAATTAAGTTGATTAATAGTTATGAATTTGATATTTAAGTTAGTTTTAAATTCATCAATCCAATCTTAATAAAGGTCAGCAATTTTCCTATTAAAGAAGAACACAATAACAAACTAGCAAATTATAAAATATTAAGGACTTAGAAAGGGTTAAAACTTAAAAGAAGAAAATTAAATAAAAACAAAAACGAAAAAGAAAATAACGGCTAAAAAAACGTTTATTGGAATTTACAAGATTTTCTTTTATTTTCTTGGAGAATAATTTACATATATAAAATCCTAAACCCAAGCAATATCAGACCCTTCCATTTTCTTCAGTTTAAAAAGACGACCCTCCCATAATCCACCCAAGTTTCTCTTCAAAGAATCTCTCTACCATAATTCTTGTTCATACATTTTCTTTTGTTTGCCATTGAAAAATGTATAGATTTCTGTACGTTGCAGGCCAGGTAATAAATCAACCTTTCTGTATCTTCTTTCTGTAATGTAATTTTTCAGCTGAATTAATTTTTTTTTTATTGATTGGCAGAACTTCTTACCTTTTTGTATGTTTTTTCTGTATTGTAATTTTTCTGTTGAATTAATTTTTTTTTAATTGATTGGCAGAAATTTTTCAGTTGAATTAATTTTTTTTTTTAATTGATTGGTACAAGATCCTAAAATCTCACCCTATTTTTTCTACCATTCACAATATCGATTTATATATATAGAGAGTAATGATTCACAATATCCATTTATATATATATATATATATATATAGAATAATGATGTGGTAGATAAGTTTAGAACTTATCTAGAAATTATCTACTCTATTTTTTCTACCATTCACAATATCCATTTATATATACATAGAGTAATGATGTGGTAGATAAGTTTAGAACTTGTCTAAAATTATCTAAAAATGTAGATAAGTTTAGAACTTGTCTAAAAGTTCTTGAAGATTTATGAAGTATTTTTTTTAATTCTACATAAGTTTTTTTTTTTTAATTCTACCTTGTAAAAAAGTTTGATAGCTGTAAAAAGAATGACCGTGAAGACGAAAAATTGGTACTTAAAATGAGAAATATATGAATATAGTGAATGACCGTGAAGACGAAAAATTGGTACTTAAAATAAGAAATATATGAATATAGTGAATGACCGTGAATATAGTGAATGACCTGAAGACGAAAAATTGGTACTTAAAATAAGAAATATATGAATATAGTGTAAGAAGTTCATGACTATGAAGACGGAAAATTGATACTTGGAATAAGAAATATATGAATGTAGTGGTAAGAAAGTTTGATAGCGGTGAACTATCGATATATAATACACAATATTGTAAATATGACAATATTGATATATATTGAATGCCCTAAATATGATAAGTATATGTATATCGATAATTTGGAGGATAATATTGATATCTTTACAATATCATGTAATATATATTGATAATTCGCATAATATTTTAATATATGTTTGATTAATATTATTTAAATATATTAATGTAATTAAAATAAAGTCTATATTGAAAGTATATAAAAATAATAATATAATTTTTTTATTCAATAAGCTATTTTATCAAATATTATAGCTAACAAACTCAAGATTGACGAACATACAAACATTTAGCATATAAAACAATAATTAAAAATTTTACATCCTAATATTTAGTAGCCACATATCAACTGATAGCAAACGTTAACGATGTTAAATGTTGATATCTTAATTTGATAGTTTAAACTGATAAGATATGCTTATATTTTAGGATTTGGATCCACAGAATCCCTATTTATATATAATAATAAAATATCAAATCTAAGAGCATTGATTTTTGGAGCTTTTTTCATTTGAATATTTCTTTTAGTTATTTGTAATTTATGCTATAATAGAAAATAAAAAATATGAAGGAAAAAAAAAGCGAGTATGCATTTTAAGTAAAAAAAAAAAACTTAATAAAATTAACCCCACAAAAACTTCACCATATAAACTTTTTTATAATTTATTGCATTTTATTATTTCCAACAAATTTAAATTGTACACATAACTAGTAATCAACAATTAAAAATTTTGAGATAATAAAATGCAACAAATTATAAAGTTTATTTAGTAAAGTGCAATAAAAAAATTGTTGATTTGGTTTTGTTAATTCGAGAAGGCTTTTGTTCATGTATATGTATTTCTTCTCTTACTTTTAATTCTGATTTGTATAGAAATTTATTTGGAAAATTGAAAACTGAAAATGTGTCTTAATTTCTTGTGATCTATTTCTTTTATTCAGAAATAAATGTTGATAGATTCGAAAAATTTATCCTAAAGTAAGCCTTATTTTCGAAATTTATGAAACAATGCATCAAACATTTTTTGTGATTTGGAAATGTTGCGTTTGTCCCTTTTATTAAAAGAACGACAACGTTTACACATATGATCAATACTGTACACTCTTTTTTTTTTAACGATATTAAATTTGAAAATGAATGTCACATTATGTCCTTTCTTAATGCTGCTGCTTCTTCATATTTTCTATCCAACCACCACGTTGCCGACCACCTCCTCGCTGTCAAGTTATGCTTCTTCTTCTTCCATCTTGCTGCAAAATGAGCAGAATTTTCTCTCTCAGTTTTGCTTTACATTATTGTGTGGGCTTGACAGCGAAATGAGCGAAATTGACATAGCGAAATCAACTCTGCTCGCCGGAAAACTTTGCTGTTTCATCAGAATCTGCTCTCCAAAATGAGCGAAATGCGGCGGCTCTGCAGCCTTCGCCGGAACGCCGGCGTACATGGCGCAGGAAGCTGCGCACGGCGAGGAGCAGAATTTTCCGACGGATGGTGGTCTTTGGGGTGTACGTCATCGAAATGTCGATGTGATCTAAAATTTGAATGGTTTTCTGTAAAATTTGGAAAATTTTGATTCAAAAATTGAATGGTTTTCTGTAAATTGACATGGGGTTATGTTTGGACTTGAGTAGAGGATCATTGTAGTATAAATTTCAAGTATTTTAGTTGAGAAATGAGAGAAATCGAATTTTAGAGTTTGAAGAACAACAATGGAATTTTTTAGCGAAAAGTTGTGTCGGTCATGTTTATTTTCTTTTGTTTACAATAATGGTTCTCTACAAATTTGAAAGGGAAAATGATTGTTGGTTGATTTAGATTCATTTCGTAAAGTTTTGCAAGAAAAAAGATAAACTTGATTTAAAAGATATGAAGTGAACTTTGTGGTTGTTATTACCAAGATTAAGAATCTGTTTCTTCCATTGTCTTCTGGTAATTTGCATTCTTACCAACAGTTTCAATTTTACCAAATTCATTGTGCTCTGTTACCATACTTTATTTTTTCTTGCACAAATTTGAGGAGTAAATAGTTGCTATGTTTTCTAGTGTTGGATTTGTGCGATTTTCAGACAATGAATGATTGGGTGTAGTTTGTGGGGGTATGTTGAGATTGCTTGTCCAAGAATAGAAATGCAAGAACAAAGATGGTTTCTGGGTCATGCCCATACCCATTTGAAAATGTCTTGGATTAAGCATCAAATCAACCAAAAAGATGGTGTTTTTGGTTACACCCCTCCTTTGATTCCTTCGCCACCTTCTTCTTATGTTGTTAGCAGTAATTTCTACAAAGAATCTCCAACTTCATCTGGGACAAGAATCAGCCCTGATGTTCTGTTCATTATAGTGATTCTAGCTGTGATTTTTTTTTTTTTTTTCATATCTGGTCTTCTTCACTTGCTTGTTAGGTTTCTTACCAAAAATGTCGAAGCTTCAACTTCTGATAAAAAATTATATCAAAAAGTCGCCATTACAGAAAATTATTTATTCCAAGAAGATGATGGGATAAGAAAGTTTATTGGTTTTTCTGAATCTTGGATCTCGACAAAATATTTTTTAATATATTTAAATTTAATCATATTTCTTGATTTAAAAGTATTAATATTTATATTAATAAATTAAAGTGAATTTTTTTTCCTAAATTTAAAGTCATTTTTCTAAATTATAAACTTAATAATTTATATTAATAAATTAAATATAGAAAATATTTTTTTTTAAATATTGTCAAATGAGCATAATAACATGTATATATAAAAAAAATTGACATGAAATGCACAAATATGGAATAAATTAAAACATTACAAGAAATAAAAAAGAAATGTTTATTATTTTATACAATGAAGTATAAAAAGGGTTCATATGCAAATATTAAAAGGATATAACAGTCAATACAAAAGATAAAAAGTAATCAAAATCCACCTCAATTCGCAGAACGGGCGAGTGTATTACACTCTCGTTAAGTTTAACAATTTTGGGGATTTTGCACATGCTTATTCATATCACACGTGTAAACGTTGTCATTCTTTTAATAAAGGGGGACCAATGCAATATTTCCAAATTATAAGAGGGTTTGGCGCATTTTACCCATTCTTTAATATTCCAAAATTACCATTATTCACTCCTTTTAAAATAAAAGATTAATTGCAGTGACCACCTAAATTACGAGCGATCTTGCATATGAACCATTGAACTTTTTTTTTGTGGCACCGATATATATAAATGGGATAAGGTCTCAAAATGCCCATTTAACTATAACAACATACCAAAATATCCATTGATATAATAAATAGTCCAAAATATCCATTTTTGGTAAAAAGACTAAAGAGCCCTTTGACATCCCATAAAGAATCATTATTTAATTATTGAAAATTGCTATTCCCAATCCAATTTTATTATTTCCAAACCAAAGTTGCTAAGTTATATTAAAACCCGGATATAATTATCTTGGTATATCGATTGGAAACCTTTCTCATGCCCCAAAAGATACTCGTATTTATACTTGTGATCTGGTCTGAAAGGTATAACAAAGCCACGTACTGGGTGATTATTATTTGAAAATAAAATGAATAGAGTTTTTCAATGATTTATATTTATTGTGATCTAATGCAAAAAAATGGTATCAGAGCCAAGTTTTATTAAAGATATAAATTTAAATTATTAGTACAATATTATTTTGTTTTGCCTAATGGGAGGAGAAAATCAAGAAAAATGTATCCGAAATTATTTCTAAGATAAAATAAGTGCAGGATTTCATTAAATGACATCTAACAAAGATTGGAACATAATTGTTCCAAACATGTCTAAAGTTACCCAAGAACTTAAGGAAGTTCAAAAGACCATCATATACTATGGTGGACAAATGAAAAAGATGTGCCGATCGCTATCCGAGATCCAACAAGAAGTTTTAGATCTGAAATGCATTCGGAGATAAACCAATCATTCCCAAAGGAAAGACTACGGAAGTCCCGAATTCTAAAAGCTATAAGAAACTCTTGCTCGACATCATTCGACAAGTCTGAATGGAAGTCTCAAGAGAAGACCTTTCGGAATTAATCGAATCACTGTCCAATCTAGGATTGTGGATCTGATTAATCTCAAGATGAATGCTCATATTTCTAAACAGAAAGAAGAGAGCACGAGTGCTGAAACACCCGTCCCCCAACAACCACAAGAATCGTGGAAATATGATCGAGTCAACTATAGCGCAACTATGACACGACAAAAAAGACGATCAGAATGAAATAAATTAGCATCTAACAACCTTTGGGCAAAAACGATACTAGAACCTACACATCCATTCGGGTTAATGCTCACAATCGACGTCATCGATTTTAGAAATATGAAAACTTTGATCGATGAATGGATGACAGCTTTAAAGGTTGCTTCATCAGCGTTGAACGTTGACAACTAACACTTTAGCAAACTTATTGAAAATAGTTTGCAAGGTTCAGCTAAGAAAGCATGTGACAAGACGGAGGTCCATATCAAAAAAGAAATTGAAGCGGGAGATGATCTCTATGGTATTATCGAGAAATTCGGTAAATGACTCAAAGTATGCTTCATCGGCGATGAATACTTTGACGAAAGAAAAGAAGAAAAAGATCGGGTATACACATAGGCTTTGTATGCTCTCGAGTTGAGAAGTATATGTGATGCAGATGAGTATATATACTGGTTCCACAAATACTACTTCCAAATTCAGATACCATTGAATATTGCAACAGAAATGTTCTTTGCAAAAATATGTAGCCCTTGGAGAGAAATGCTTATACAAACATATAAGGTACCTCTAGGAAGGGTTGATTCAATAGCCAGAAGAATGTCCTTTTTAAAGGACAGTCTAAGAGAATGGTGTCATCAAGCGACACTACAAAAGAACAAGAAGAAACTAAGAGGGTTGGTAAAAAAGACTCTTCTTTGTTGCGACAATAATGATTTTCCAAATATTATTGGAGAACCAAGTCGCGAAAGACATGGAAAGAGAAAGAAACACTTCAGAAGAAGATTTCAATCTAAGTTCGGAGGATCATACAAAATACCTTACAGTTAAGGAAGATCATGGTGGTCCAAATCCAAGGCCAGAACTTATAAATTTGGTCAAAAAAGCTGGTCCTTCCAAGTTTTCTTCACAAGGATCTAGATCCACTGGGAAGTCAATAGGAAGAACATCCAGAAGGAGAACTTTCAAGCGAGCTCATACTCGTGCAAATGAAAGTTTCAAAGATTGCAACTGCTGGATGTGCAGTGCGAGAGGTCATATTTCATCCGATTACCCACAGAAGCAAAAAGATATGCGCCAGTTCGAGCCAACAGACGACATCCGAGATACAGTCTTTTATGGTGATTTGGTGCCAGTTTACCAGTTCGAGGACATCTCATCAGATTAAAGTAGATATGAAAAAGAGTTTCAATCTGATTCAGAAGGATCATATGGATCATCTACAGAATCAGACGAGTAGCCACAACGAACCAGAAGATAGACTTCAAACCTCGAAAAGTCTATCAAGATTCTTTTCAAGAATAAGTATCTCAAACAAAACGATGGAAAGAATCATGCGACAAGATTCAACCTTGAATCCATATGATGGTTTTAAGATTAGAAGTCTTAAGCGAATCTGTGACCAAATCGGGTTGGGATAGCGCAAGCACATAATCTATCGGGTGAATTCAGGTGAGTTTTCAATTCCTATGGAATTAACCAGTAACAAGTTGATATGCAGCTTATCCCAAGAGAAGAAATTCTTGTGGTACTGAGTCATATCAAAGAAAAGGCAGCAGTTACTATGAAATTGATCCATATTAGAACTATTGAAATAGTAATTAAAACGACCTTCAAAGAAAGTATTGATTTTGAATTACATTTATTTGTAATGGATCGGAGAATCAATAATGTGCGAGATAGTTGTCTTGATGCTATGGTAGGCAGTCTGTATACAGGTAAACTCATTTTTAATATCCACCCTAGGATTGCATATATCCTAGCTGACCAAGATTTCGATAGAGTCTTAACCTTTCATCAGGATTTTAAGAGAACTGATTTAATGAAAAAGGAAAATAAACCATATTCTATCACGTATAGAATTGCATGCATTTTCCAATACACATCATTCAGATATGTTTATTAGGAAAAAATATATAGAAATTCCTAGAATTTTCAAGGAATTTGCCAAGGTTATGACACCAGATCCTATCAAGATACCTAAGATAGGTGGTGTTAATATACTAATTAAAGATTGTCCGATTTTAAATAAATCATCACAATTTGATTCTGAGATTAGTAACAGGATGTCCTTTTTCGAAGATAGGATTCTAAGCCTAAAAGGAAAAGAACTTTATGAGGATTTTAATCCACAACAGATTAGGGTAAGAAATGTTAAAATTAACTGACCTGATGGTTGGAAAGAAATCCATGTTTTTTTTGATATATCTGAAGCTGATAATTTGTTTCCTTGTAATGAGATATATCATTTACAGCAACCAAGTGAAAAGAGATACGAAGGCTTGTTAAACATAACAGTTATGAAGCATCGGTTACAGGAAATGCAGGTATAACGGAGGGTGTTATGACCCTTAGTCTAAGTTTTCTTGATGATCACAAACCTTAGAAAAGAAAAAGAAAATGGATGGAATTCGACCTTGATGGACATACGATCAGGGTAGAATAAAAGAAGTTTATATGCCAGGTTTGCGTATAGACGAAAAGATCAAAGATCTCACAAAAAAGAAACATGAGTTGTTAGATCTTATAAGGAATATACAAGAAAATGGTCAAACTCATCAAATACAAGATATAATAAGATTACAAGAGTTAGCCTATGAGCATAATATAAGAAGCTCAAGAAAAAACATGTTGGAATCCTGGAAAAATATGAAAAAATATCCAGACGATTCTGAATGACGAGTAAATTTTCCATATATATATATATATATATCTATTGGGATATTATATGATCAATATAAGACAAAGTATTTTGCAGTTTATATTGACTCAGGTTCAGGCATTTGCACAGCAAAGTCAGGAGTATTTCCCAGCGAAACAGTGGAAAAATTACCTCTTATTGCAGGAAGAGATTTCTCCCAAAAAATTCTAATACTCAATAAGGGTATTCGAGAATCAAGAATAATGATCGGAGGCACATTCGATACCCCTTGGTATAAAGTAAGAATGTCACCTATTTATATTCATGATACAGGTGCTGATATTTTGTTGGGTAATAATTTTATCCAAACATTTGCAAAATATGAGTAGGATAATCACAAGAACTTGTTGACCTTTACTACTAATTGTGGTAGTTTGATACAGGTTTTGCAGCGAGAGAAAGCTTTTAATAGGATAATACTTATTAATTATTGCAGCAAACGTGGTGATAATGATACCAAGTTAACTCATCCTAAAATGCAGGATAAGAGGAGATTTGGAGAAGCTTTTTTGTCTTATAGACAAGAGGGAATGGAGGTGGCACATGAAGAATCGATTAAATTTCTAAAAAATGTCTTGCAAGAAGGACCACCTCAAATTAACATTGATGAGAAAAGTTTACTTTCCCTTTAAAATGTTAAAAAGGCTAATCCAAAGGAATTTCAATGAGAATCATTTAGCTTGGTGGGACAAAAACAAGATTGAAGCAATCCTAAAGGTAAAAGAACAATACCGATACGAGTTAGTTCGATATAAGCTGATTCAGATGAACATTGAAGATCGAAAGTATATGCAAAAAATTATTAAAGAGCATATCGATCTCAATCTGATCGAAGCAGATATTTCTCCTTATAGTAGTCCTGGGTTTTTGGTAAAAAACCATGGTGAAATAAAGAGAGGAAAAACAAAGTTAGTAATTAACTATCAAGGTATCAATAAGATTACTGAATTTGATGGTTATTACATTCCAAGTAGAAAACACTTAATTGATTGCATTAAAGGATCAAAAGTGTTTTCAAAATTCGATTGTAAGTCTGGATTCTACCAGATCAAGTTAGAAAAGGATTCAAAGAAATTAACCGTTTTTTCTACTCCACAGGGTCAGTATATCTGGAATGTACTTCCGATGGGACTTGCAAATGCACCCCAGATATATCAACGAAAGATGGATAATCTTTTCAAAGATTATTTTGAGTTTATATTTGTTTACATAGACGATATTCTAATTGCATCTAAAAATATGAAAGATCATTTAAAACATCTTGAAATATTTTCAAAGGAATACAATAATAGCGGTTAATAGAATCGAGTTTTTAGGTGTTATTATTGACCATGCAGGTATGGAACTACATGAACACATTGTGGAAAATATCCGTAATTTTTCAGATGTTCTTAGAGATAAGAAACATCTTCAAAGCTTCTTAGGAGTGATTAATTTTGCAGGTTCATTTATCAATGACTTAACAAAATATCGCAAGGATTTCCGTCATTTATTACAAAAAGATGAGAAGACCAAATGAAAATGAGAAGACATCCATTCCCAACGGGTTCGAGAGTTAAAACAGGTTTGCAGTAACCTGCCGAAACTCGCAATTCCTCAATATGAGGACCAGTTAGTAGTCTACACAGACGCTAACAACTTTCAATGGGCAGCAGTGCTCATGAGAAAGACATCTACCGGTGAAGAACCATATAGATACACAGGAGGGTTGTTTACAGAAAAACAAGCCAGAGTCTGGCATATTAACGAAAAAGAATTCTTTGCGGTTTGGAAGACATTTAAAAAATGGCCTTTATTTTTATTAACAAAAGAATGTATTTTAAAAGTTGGATTTTTGGTATGTGACTTATGTGTGACATCAGATCATAAATCCAATTAGATTTTCACTGAAA
The DNA here is from genome assembly GCA_028654395.1 of Scutellaria barbata. Taxonomy (NCBI): domain Eukaryota; kingdom Viridiplantae; phylum Streptophyta; class Magnoliopsida; order Lamiales; family Lamiaceae; genus Scutellaria; species Scutellaria barbata. Next base: position 3,439,818 of record CM053647.1, on the reverse strand, counting down.
CAACTCGTACCAATGGTGAAACGGTGTTCATAAATCCTGAAAAATATTTAAGTAAAAACACACAATAGTTAGACAACAGATCATCTTTTTCTTGAACATGCCATATCTTTTTATGCAACCAAAATATGAAATTTCAAATTGCATAATTGATGAGGTTTTGCGTGAGAGGATTAAAGCAATAAACCACTAAATTTGCAAGTTTGACAACTTGACAACAATGAAAGGCAAAAGTTTGCCTCTTTTTTTCAATTGTGCACCAGTTGCAGGGTACAATTGGATCCGACAAGTTTGACAACTTGACAACAATGAAAGGTAAAAATTTGCCTATTTTCTTCAATTGTGCACCAGTTGTAGGGTACAGTCGGATCCGACCCGGATCCGTGCTAGAATTATATATATATATATATATATTTTTTTTTTAATTCATGTGATAACTTTTATGTTATATTAGTATAACCTTTATATATATATATCATAATCTTTATGTGATATTACTTTATATTTTTCTATCACTATAGTCATACCTATAAAAATTCAAGTGCATGCATTGCCAAATCTTTATGTTATATTAGTATAACATTTATGTACAAATATCATAATATTTATGTAATACTTTAACTTTAAAAAAAAAAATTCAACACAATTTGGTCATACCTTTATGTGATATTACTCATATATTTATGTAATATTACTTATACCTTTATATGATATTACTTATACATAAAAGTTATATTATTATAATATAAAAGTTTAAAAAGGTATTACATATATGTCCATGTAAATATTATTACAATATAAATATTATTAAGCTAACATAACATAAATGTTACATCAACATAATATAAATGTTACTCTAACATAACTAAGATGTATAACACGTGATAGAGTGTGGATGCGAATTTTGAGTGCGTGTAAGCACACGTAAGGAGCGTGAAAATGACCTTCAGGTCGGGTCTAGATCCATGCATTTGGTGTACACAAATAATTGTGAGCTCTAATCCTAAAGGTAAATTCCCAATGTACGTTGTGAGAATACAATGACTACATGCCAAAATCAGATTAAAAGCTGTTAGAAAATGAGTTTGGTGGTTTAAGTGAGAAACTCATATGTATATATATTGGTGCAAAAGAAAAAAAAAGTTTGGTGATTAATGTGCATAATCATCTATAGTTTGATGAGGTTGTTGTAATAAACTTAATGTCACGTACAAGTCACGTGTTCAAATACATTGAAAAATTAGTTTGGTGGTTTAAATGTCAAACTCGTAATATATCAATGTAATCTTTTTTTCCGATGGTTTATATACAAAATGACATGGTTGTTGCAATTAACCTAAAATAAATAAATGTTGTCATATTTCAAAACAAACATTGAAATTTTGAAAATATAAAGAAGCCTTAACAATTAAACTTAAATAATGACCAGTGATAAAAATATCGCGAAAAACCTCATACCGATACTATAATGGCAAGTAGTTTTTTTTCGTTAACATATCGTCACAATATCGTTAATATTTCGGAAAATATCGGCAATATATCGTTATCGGTGAATAATGACCCAATCTCGTGGAATTTCGCCGATATATCGGCGAAATATCGGCCCCTTGGTAGAGATCCGGCAGCACCGCCTTCCTAGTAGAGAGAGAAGGTGTAGAGAGAGAAGAAGACTGACGATCGCTACACCGACGGGGACGTTGCGTAGAGCTCCGCCATTGGTCCAGTATCTCCGACAGAAGTAGCAGAACTTGGTGTTGGTGTTGTAGTTCAAGGCCTGCTCTTTCTGCTTCTTCTCTGTAATTGAGGAGAGAGAAAGGAAATTTGAGCCCAAAAAAATTAGGGAGAAATATATATGATAGGGTTTAGAATATTATATTTTGTATTTATTTATTTTGTTGCCCAATTTTACAACTTTAAAATTAGGTCATCATTTTAAATATTTCATTTTATTTTTTTTTAAATTTTGTAAAATTATTTTATAATTTACCAATTATTAATATGCAAGGTTTTTCAACTATATTTATAGTTATATATGTAAACTGATATGGGTTCGTTTAATATATGAGATTATAAAAAATTAAACTTAGTAAAGTTTTAAAAAATTGATATTATTTAGGAATCATAAATTGTACATTTTTTTACAATACTATTTCATAATATAATAGGCAAAAATTATTAAATTATTCTATTTATTAGTATCTTTTTATACAAAATTTGTCATGTTATCATAGTAGACAACATTTATATAGTATTTTATCTATATATTTGTTGAAAATATATCATTTTATTCGAAATTATAAGTTCAATATATGTATTAATGTCAGTTATAATGATATTATAATTAGCAGATATATTTTTCAATTTTTTTAGAAATTTTTTATATTTTTTAAAAAAATGTCCGATATTTCCATCGATACTGATATCGATACCGATATATCCATAAAATCAGGGTACCGATATTTTCACCGATACCGATTTTTTCGTCCTTGATAATGACACGCCATTCATTTTATACGATTTCTTAGTTATTGTAAGATTGTCTAATATGACAATTATTTTAGGATGACGGAAATATACTTTTATACTTTTATCCCAAATTTTGCTAACAAATTTTGAATAATGAAAACATAAAAGTTGAAAGAAAAAAAAAACACTACTACAATAATATTTTTTTGGGTTAAAATCAATTGTTATTAAGTTGATTAATTGTTATGAATTTGATATTTTAGTTTGTTTTAAATTCATCAATCCAATCTTGATAAAAGCCTGCAATATTAAACAAGAACACAATAACAAACTAGGCATATTATAAGATATTAAAACTTAAAAGAAGGGAAAAAAAAAAAAGGGTTTATTGGAATTTACAAGATTTTCTTTTATTTTCTTGGAGAGTAATTTACATATATAAAACCCTAAACCCTAGCAATATTCTAGACCCTTCCCGTTTTCTTCAATTTAAAAAGACGACCCCTCCCACAATCCACCCAAGTTTCCCCTCAAAGAATCTCTCCTCAAAGAATCTCTCTTTCATAATGTATAGATTTCTGTCAAACGTTGCTTCCCAAGCCAGGTCCCAAGCCAGGTAATAAATCAACCTTTCTGTTTTTTGTTTGCCATTGAAAAATGTATAGATTTCTGTCAACCAGGTAATATTTCTGTATCTAATTTTTTTTTTTTAATTGATTGGCAGAGTTGCAAGAACCAGCCGCCAGGTAAGCAAGATTTAATTTTTAAACAAGATTTAATTTTTATCTTTTTTTTTTCATGTTTATTAGTTGTGGTGTTTTTTATTTTATGAGTGATGCTTGTGTAGATTGGTGGTAGCTTTTGTTGGGATAGGAATTATTCTGCAAAAGACATCAGATTTGGTGTTGAGGCCAGAGCTTTGATGCTTAAAGGCGTTGAAGAACTTGCAGATGCTGTTAAAGTGACTATGGGCCCAAAGGTAGTTCAATTTGATTGAATATGAGTCTTGTTTATTGATAATATGATTCAGAATTTTTATTTTTTCTATCTTATTTAGATTTGTTTTATGTTGTTTGTTTTTACTTGTAAATATATTATTTTTTCTGTGAACTTATACATAAACGTTATCATGTTTGTGTGGATTCTGATGTGGTTTATATCTAATTTTCTTAATTTTCTGAATATTGAAGTATGTTGTTTTATTTTGTTTTGCGTAGGGTCGTAATGTAGTGATTGAACAAAGTTGGGGTGCTCCTAAAGTGACGAAGGATGGGGTTACAGTTGCCAAAAGCATTGAATTTAAGGACAAAATAAAAAATATTGGTGCAAGTCTTGTGAAACAGGTTGCAAATGCTACTAATGATGTTGCTGGTGATGGTAGGTTTATTAGTTAAAGAAGATTCTTGTTTCGACTTTTGTTTACATTTGTTAACTGTGCTTATTATCGTGAGTGGTTGTGCTAATTGTGTATTGTGTACTGCAGGCACCACCTGTGCTACTGTGCTCACTCGTGCGATATTCACTGAAGGCTGCAAGTCAGTTGCAGCAGGCATGAATTCCATGGACCTTAGACGAGGCATTACGATGGCCGTTGATGCTGTTGTCACTAACTTGAAAAGCAGAGCAAGGATGATTAGTACATCAGAAGAGATTGCTCAGGTTTGTTTAGAGTATTCGTATTAGATTTATAGCTTGATGCTTGTTATGTCTTGCATTGTTAATTTTGTACTGGAAAGCAGTTTGTGTTGTCTACGTTTTCACTTGCAATCCTTACAATGCACCTTTGATTTTTAGGTTGGGACAATTTCTGCTAATGGTGAGAGGGAGATTGGAGAGCTGATTGCGAAGGCTATGGAGAAAGTTGGAAAAGAGGGTGTCATTACGATCCAAGTATGTATCCTATGGTTGATTATTTTGGTGCAAATTTATAATTTGCTGAACTTGTTGGATTTTTGTTTATTGTGTGGGATGGGCATTCATATGAGCTCCTGATACATACCAATTTGTTATCAATTCAAATTTACAAACTTCACTAGCTCGGCATTTGAATTCTTCTCATTCATTTTTATGTGTAGGGTAGCCTTGTATTGTGGCCACTTCAGACCAATGTGTGTGCCTCCTAAGCATGTCTGGTTTCTTTTTCATAATCATAATAAGAAATATTGAAACAGACTTGTGATGTCATTGGATAATCTTGATGTTAGTAACATGGGATGAAACATTTTTGACTCTTATCTAAAATTGAGGTCTTACATGATGTTCAAATGCGTACTGTTTTTTTATACACTATTGTTATCTCTTGCATTTTTTACTGGTTTTATGCCTGCCTTCTTAATGCATTCTATTAATACTCTTTCTAAATGTGTAAATTTGCTACCTATTTGTTTTGTAGGATGGGAAGACATTGTTCAATGAATTGGAAGTAGTTGAGGGGATGAAGCTGGACAGAGGTTTTATTTCGCCGTACTTCATCACAAACCAGAAGACCCAGAAATGTGTATGTTTATTAGTTAATTTCTTTTATCCTATGAAGGGCTTTTTCATAGTTCTGGGCATGTTTGAACTTTGAATTATGCTCTCTCTCTCAATAAATATTTTTACTGACAAGTTTGATTATTTACAGGAATTGGATGATCCTTTGATCCTGATTCATGAGAAGAAGATTTCAAGTATAAATTCTATTATAAAAGTTCTCGAACTGGCACTAAAGGTAAATTTTTTGGTTACTGTAACATAGAAAATGATTTAAAGCCCTTCGTTTCGTTTCTATTTTGCTAATGCTTCTATTTTGTAAATATGCAGAGGCAAAGACCTCTTCTGATAGTTTCTGAAGATGTTGAAAGTGATGCACTAGCTACTCTTATCCTCAACAAGCTTCGAGCTGGAATTAAGGTACTTACCCACCTTCTTTTCTGTTGATGGATTCTCTTCATAAGAGGTATCATATTGCTCATGGTGTTATATGTAATTGTACCTTGCAGGTTTGTGCTGTAAAAGCTCCTGGATTTGGTGAAAACAGGAAGTCAAGTTTGCAGGATCTTGCTGTTTTAACTGGAGGCCAGGTGAGTCCATCATATCTGTTCTTTTTCATTGTCACCTGTTAGAATTCTTGTATGTTGCTTTAATGTGGTCATATTTTCTCTCGTAGGTTATAACTGAGGAGCTTGGAATGAACCTGGATGATGTGGATCTCGATATGTTGGGTTCGTGCAAGAAGGTTAGCTCTACTAGCACTAGATTCTGGTCATCCCTCGTAATGATGCCCTGTTTTCATAGAAATATAAGCACCATTTATTGAGGTGTCTTCTTTTTGGGGTGTATTTGTCCTTTGCTTGGGCTGAGTATGTTTTCTTCTCTTTGTAGGTCACAATTTCCAAGGATGACACTGTTATACTTGACGGTGCCGGTGAGAAAAAATCCATAGAAGAAAGATCTGAGCAGGTTCGTCTTGCTCCTGAGTACACTTTGTAATCATTGAACTTGTTGCTCATTCTTTTTATTTACTCATTTCTATAATGCAGATTAGGTCAGCAATTGAATTGAGCACTTCTGATTATGACAAGGAGAAGTTGCAAGAACGACTTGCCAAGCTTTCTGGTGGTGTTGCCGTGCTCAAGGTGTGTTTTATCCTCAACTCAACTCTCCTACCAACAATACATTATATGTAGATTATTGAATTTTTATCAAAAAGTACAAAAACACCGAATAATAGGCTGTTGTCGTTTCTTTCAGATTGGAGGAGCTAGTGAAACAGAGGTGGGTGAGAAAAAAGACAGGGTTACTGATGCCTTGAACGCCACAAAAGCAGCTGTGGAAGAGGGGATCGTACCTGGTATGTTTTTTTCTCTGTTTACATTCGCGTCTTCTGTTTCTGTTGAAATCAACAAAGCAAGATACTAAAATAGTCCTTATAACACAGGTGGAGGTGTTGCTCTACTCTATGCATCAAAAGAATTGGAAAAGTTGCCAACTGCCAACTTTGATCAGAAGATCGGTGTTCAAATCATTCAAAATGCATTGAAGGTCAACTTGTAATTCTTTTTATGGCTGCATTAATGTTAATATCACTACATGTTTTTGACTCTGAAAATCTTAAAAGCAGATGCCAGTTTACACAATCGCATCAAATGCTGGAGTAGAAGGTGCCGTTGTTGTGGGCAAGTTGTTGGAATCGGATAACCCTGATCTCGGATACGATGCAGCTAAAGGTCAACCCTAATTCATGCATTATTATCTCTTTAATTTTGGAACACATTTGTGATTTCTTGTTCAACGCTAAAATCTACGTTTCCTTTGTGGAGCAGGTGAATATGTTGACATGGTGAAAGCTGGCATTATCGACCCATTGAAAGTTATTAGAACTGCCCTTGTTGATGCAGCTAGGTAAGTAGATGCCCATGCTTTTTTGTCTTTAAACGAGCATAGCGACGTGACATTCAACTGATGGATTTGTTGCAATGTCTGCAGTGTATCTTCTTTGATGACAACCACAGAGGCGATCGTGGTGGATCAACCTAAGGACGAGAAGGCGGCCCCACCAATGGGTGATATGGATTACCAAGTGTGAAAATGATTTAACTTTGTTGACTTATATTATTGAAAACAAGAAAAAATAAACTTCTAATGATTTTGATGAGGAGCTTAGTTGCGGGAAAATTTGGTTATATCCGTTGTAATGATTTAAAGATTTTCTCTCGTTTGCGTAGGGTTAGACTGTAATTGGTCGAAGCACGGGATTGGCATTCTGTTTAACTAATTAATTATTTTGTCTTTCCCGCGTATCCTTAGTTGGATTGATATGTGTGATTTTCAAGTAATCTGATATATATGTCTTGGTAATGGTGGTTGGTTTTGTTCATTATTCTCATGTGTTTGTTTGAGCTTCTTAGTAATAAGTTGAATCTCTTAAGTCGATGTTGAATATAAGTGATTTTTGAGGTGAAATGTTGCAGTGCAAATGCATGCAACTTCAACTTTTGGCTTATAGATGTTGTAGATGGTCTATTCTATATATATAAGGCTATTAATGTGCTCATTTAGATTGGAGGTAAGTTCTTGTGAAATCATTTTTAAATTTGTGAGCAGTTATGAAAACGAGCTTAATTTAATTTTTGAGTTACGAGACTTCATACCATATAATTTTATGGGTGAGATTATGGTTTTAATGTGGATAGAAATCTACAAGATTGGTATCCTTATTTTTATTTTTTTATAAAATTTAGGTCGATGATATATTTTGGTTAGCTAGAAATATATTTTCTTGTAAATTTTGCATTATTGCAATATAAAAATTGTCACTGTTCCCTAAAAGTTGTACTATTTTTTGCACTAATTTTTTTTATACTACTCCTTATTAATTTTTTTATTTTGTATTTATCGTATATTTATTGATATTCATTATCATTGTTGGATAATCAAATTTTGATCTTTGTTATTTTGTAATAAAAAATTGTGTATATTTAAAACTTAATTAATATAATAGTTTTGCTCATTTCATATTTTATACATCAATGACTCAAATAGCGTTTTAATTACATATAATTTATTATAATTTAATTATGATAATAAATTTGTAGCATTTAATAACACTCAATATCAGAAAAAAAGAAAAGAAGGAATAAAAAATAAAAATAAAAAGAAAATAAAATGAAAAATAAAAAGAATGATGGCGCAGATTAGTTGTACATTACAACAATATCTTTCTTTGTGTTAGAGGTCCCATCAGTGAGAATAATTGGCGGATTCAAGATTCAGTGTTTCGGAATCTATTTATTTTTCAAAAAAAAAAAAAACAAAGATTTCTAACTATTCTATGACATAATAAAAGTATATAATATATATATATATATATATATATATCATTTGAACTTTGGGGAGCGGTTATATCTAATTATTTTAGAATGATATAAAAAGAATGTGAAAATGGTGGGGGTGGACAGCTTTTAATGATAACAGCTAACAACTAAAAAACAAAAGGAAAAAATAACACTTAATAACATTTAAATTAAAAAAACATGTTAATAACATCTCTAAACTGGCATTCACATAACTGTATTAACAAAACAAAAAATTATATTGTAAAAAAAAAAATTTATGCTTTTTTTTTTTTTTTTTTGCGTGAGTGCTTTTATTACATGAGCCTCAAAAGCGAGTGTAGCTGGTCCCTAGCTGCCAATTTTTATTCCTATTTTTCAATTTCAACATTTAATGTTCAGAAAATTGGATGTGGGAGATTTTTAGATTTCCAACATTTTGAAAATTTAATGTTCTAAAAGTTGTAAATTTAATTTTCTGAAAATTTGATTTGATTTATTTAATTTTAATTATGAAATGGTTTTAATTAGAATATATATATATATATATATATATATATATATTATATTAATTGTAATTATTTTTAGGAGAATAGTCATTTAAAGATAAAAATATTTGAATAAAATATAAATAAAATTGAGTGTGCAAAACGTGTGACGTATGGCTATAAATAATAAGTGAATATTGAAATACATTTGAAAATATATTGATAAAAAGATGTTAAACAGAATAATAATGTCTACATTAAGAGATGTTATTTATGTGGACCAATTTACCCTAGTACATGTTCCTCGACACTGAGGACATCCCCCAAACTCAAATTGGCTTCCCGTGTCTGGCTATTAAAAATCCAATATCCTACACCATTCAAGTAAGTCAAATGTCTTGTACCATGAATAAGATGCACAGTGTCAAGTACAATGTTAGAATCTTACAAATTATCCTTGAAAGAGTAAAGAAATCTAAATTATTTTAAAATTTTAATTTATGACAATTTTAATTTAATAAAATATGCTTAAAAAAATTTCCTTACTATATTTTAAAATCTGCATAAATTCATTCCATCTCAAAACTTGAATAACTTAATTCCAAAACAAGATCCAACACTATAGGTGTCAAAAAAAGAAAACTAAAAAATCTAGCCTATATTACCTTTCGGAACATCTCAGTTGTGAAGGTAGCAGCCACGTCATTATTACAAATTCACTACACAATCCAGAAGTTCTCTCTGGATGGAAAAACGTACCAACAAAGTAAGAATTTGAATTTTTATTTACACCAAGTGCAGCATCGAACAGAACTTGACGGGGGTAGTTCAGAGTTTGTTATCTTGTTTTCCTCCGTCTTTGGCTCCCAACACAATCTGAGCAATACCATTTACCTTTCGGCTGTTCCTTTAAGCCAACACAGCCATAGTGAAACCACTCTATCTTGCACTGCATATAGAGCAACGGTTTTTTCAGTGTAGGTCATTGGAAGTAGGATCCAGTTAAGAAAAAAATAGGGACCCAAATATTTGGTGTTCTTAATAGGATAAGAAGTCGAGAGCTGTATACTTACATCAGGATTATCACATGCAACCATTTCGCCGTAGCTCACTTGGTTGCACAAACAATACGTGGGTTCATTGGGATCGACAGGCAAATCTAATTCCATACTGGTTGAGTTTGCGGCTGTTGATGCAGCTGCAGTTGTAGAGGTAGAGGCGGCTGCATTTGCTGTTGCAAGGCGTGTCCTATGCAGAAGATGTATTTGATTCAAATAAATAGATTTAAACATTACAAGAACATTGTCTAGACAACTCTTCGACTAAGATGAAGTATATCTCAACTGCCCTGCACACTACCAAAAATTCGTTCATTTTTCCAGTTATGCCATCCAATAGTTCTACTACTGCAGAATCTTAGCTAATAGGGTAAAACACACATCAGAACAGAACCTGACGAGGCAAGCAAGAGTTATACAGCATTGCCAAGTAATGGATTTTTTTCTCTTGTTCTTCTGGGGTGGGGGTGGGAGTGAGATTTCGACATTTCAATTCAAAGTCTCACAAAAGATAATGATTTTGGAGTATGATGCTCTATCTAATATATTGACCTTCCAAATATTTTAAGTGAACTCTTTTTTTTTTTTTTTGAAATGTATTCACAAGGCAACAGATTGTTCATTTGAAATGTTAAGCATAATGCAAAGTTCTGCAAACACACACATTCGCACACATTTCCTTGCATAGCTAATGACTAAATGTAAGCAGGTCAAGAGAAAAGACTTACTTCTTACGCCCTCTGTTACTGGTTTCACCGGACTTTCCAGCTTTCACATTGTTATCATGAGTTGGAGGAGAACCAACGGCGGCAACAGCTTCTCTTTCTGCTGATTTGATATCAAAAGGTACATAAGCTGTGAGAAACTAAATAGAAATCTTCTATGCAACGGCACATAGTAGTCTACAACTGTGCCATGTGCAAATAAGGAGAGATATGAAAGTCCCAAGATAAATACCTCGCCGAAGATCTTCATCAAATTTCTTCAAATATTGATCAAGCTGTTGAATGTGAGTGTCAACCTAATACATGGAAAACAAATACCCCATGAACTCACTTTGCATATATATTCAAGATGGGAAAGTTTTTTACCGCATTACAAAACTAAACTCGATATGCCACTCGAATTTCCACAAAAAGTGTAAGAATATTGGTGTTTAACGAAAATCCTTCCACCACTATATCATGAATTTTTACGGTTCTTCACAACATAGACCATCATTCTTTTTGGTATTCTAGTATATTAATGAACAATAACGGTCTAACCTTAATTATTTATATAAACTAAACAATGTTCTCACTCTTTCTCCAAACACACTAAATGTAACAAAGAAATTCCCAAGATGGACAGTAACATGTCAAGTAAAGAGATGGAAACATCTGTAGGAAAGTACTATTTCTTCTGTGGAACCAATTCAAACACAAAAGGTAAACTTAGTGTTAGCTTATTTTATTTTTCAACTTCTCACTTCACAACATCATCTATAGCATATACAGATTGCATATAATCAAAATTAAGTCATATGAGCTATAACTGAGCATTCTAACTAGAATTTAAGTTTTCAGAATCTGTTTGATTCTCCTTTCTCTATCGACACACACATACACACACACAAACCACAACCGGACATATATCTACAACATATCTAGAAATTTAGTGATAAGTCTTAGGACATATGAATAAGATACCAATAAGCTACAATGAAAATATATGAAGAATAAAGGTTCAGACTTAAAGGACAAGGCACAAAGATTGCATTCAATAACTAAACGTATTAGGAGACTTCCATGTTTACCAAATCATAAGCCTGAACAGCCAATGCGACTTTCTCATCGGCAATCCTGATGGCATGTTTTTGCTCATCCAGAGCATCATCTGAGAATTTGAGAAGGGACGAATTTGGAGTGACGTTACCAGACTTGATACCGCGCTTCATATCATCAATCTCTTGCTCACAACGCTGTTCATTTTGCCTCTGGATTTCTGTTCATCAAATTAAAAAGTATGACAATGTTAAAACAAGAAAGCATGATCTTCACGAAACATTAAGCTTTAGGATATTGAAATTTTACACATTAATGTTTGTTTCTTACACCAGCCACATATGAAAGCACATAAATTAAAATTCAGAAACACAGGAAAAAAAGGAACCACTTTATTTCTCCACCAAATGTATCATTATTGCCTTCACTTTCCAGGCAGTTTCAATAAGCTTTTGACAGGAATATTTGATATACAGTAAAGTTTTTTCTTGTGAAATGCATAAGCTCTCATGAAGTTCTTTAAATCTCTTAAAAGTACTCACCCCGTGGATGCAACACTGCCTTAAAAGCCTTTTAACATTATATCAACTAAGAGAAACTTCAAGGGAACACAATGACAAATAAAATCCACGTCATAAACACATACCTTGCAAACTTTTATCCAGATCATGTAACAGCGCATATTTCCTTTGCAATATGTTCGGTAAGGCTTCAATATCTATTTGACAACATGAAAACAAAGAAGAAGAGCATCAGCAACTATCCCCCATTCAAAGGAAATCATACTACTTTGCTGACATTAATATCAAGAATAAAAAATTCATGACTGTACTTCCCTCAACATCATAATAATCAATACAATATTAAACAACAAACACTATGAACCCAAAAAAAAAAAAAAAAAGAACTAAAAAAAGGGGTTTATTCAGTTTTCATATCCAATGAACAATCCCCTATCTCAGAGCACAGAAAATGTAATCAATTCAAACAATATCAAGAGAATTTAAACAAGATTAAACAAACTAGGTTTTCGAAAAAAAAATACCCAAAAGTAATCGAGAAAACACAAATTCAAATCTTCAGAAACGAAATTAGACATACTAGCTTGAAATTCCTCGCTGATAGACATGTTGGGGGAAGAAACCAGCGCGATTTCAGATAAAAGTGTAGAAATCTTGTTGAACCCTAACGAATCTTCCCGCCACAGGATAAGCACTGAGAGCCCCAATAAATATGATTCCATACGGCAATTTGAAAAGACGTTTATGCCCCTCGAGAGAGTAATGTACTAGTAATATGGTGAACCTAATTTGATGAGATCAGTGATTTTCGTAACAGCCTAGTAGAGGCTAATATAGTTAAAAATAAAAATAAATTACATGAGACAATTTGATTTTTATTTTTGTGGATGGAGTTTTAAATTTATTTGATAAAAAGAGAATAGTTGTGCATATTGGTGTTGAGTTTAGCTAGATAGTTTAACTAGAGATGCACTAAAATATGATTTTATATTATGTGAAAATGTAGTTCAAAAACAAAATTAATTAATTTGGGTACAGGAGGTTCAAATACATCATTATTGAGAAACACTTCTGTGTTCTTAGGATACGTGTCCTCAATCTGCTCCATAACATATGTATATATATAGTTTTTTTTTCTTCGCTGAAAACACGCTCCTTTAATCTCATTCCTGTGTAATTTTTTTTTAATCTCTTTTCCTTCTCAATTTCTTTATATATTTGCTTCAAATTTAGGGTTTTTATTTTTCTAATACGTCAACAAATTCTTCTCTAAAAATTTAGGGTTTTTATGTTCTTATAACTTGAAATTCTTTCTATGATTCATAAGAATTTATGATAAATTGATGCAAAAAATATCATAGTGGGTTATTGATTGAGTAATATGAATTTGTATAAATTTTGAGGAAGAAGAAGATGAAAATCATGTATTTAAAATTTTAAAATTTTAAACTCACTCTACAGAACACTCTGATACCTTAAAAGTATTGCAACTCATATCTTTTACCAAATGGACAACTAATATCTTAAAATGTAAATATGTAATACCTTAAAAGTGCAACTGATACTTTAAGAGTATTGCAACTAATATCTTTTACTAATGAACAACTAATATCTTAAAATGTAAATATGTAATACATTAAAGATGCATATATAATACTTTATACTATAAGCATTAATACTTTAAAAGGTAAATATGTAATATTTTAAATGTGCGCATATGTAATACATTATACTATAAACATTAATACCCTTAAAGGTAAATATGCAATATCTTAAATATGTACATTTGTATACTTTATACTATAAGCACTAATACTTAAAGGTAAATATGTAATATTTTAAAAGTATATATATAATATAATATATTATAAACATTAATATCTTAAAGATAAATATATAGTACGTGTATTAGCTTATACTATAAGGATTAAGGTGTTGATTATTAGTTTTTCATTATGGATCTTAATGCAAGAGGCGTGATTATTCTATATGGTATGAGAAATATTAATTAATCTAATGAATAAACTAATAATTATAGTTATAAATTAGTACTGGTGAGAAAGGTTATATTGCATAACACATATTAGGTCAATCAAAAATTGAAGAAATTCAGCCACTCCTCGAACTAAATGGAATTATATGAAGAACATGCAGCGTTATTAATTAACTAGTTGGTTCAATATGCCTACTTGAGAAAAAATTATGCAATAATACCTACTCTAATTTGTTACCATCATTATTAGCATATTGATGTTCATCTCATAAAAGTGCATCTATAATGTTACCTACCTTGTTTTGGAGGTGTCAAAAGTTTTGATCATATTAAGATAAGTTGAACTAAATCTATAATATAGGTTTTGTAGATGATCCTATATATGATTTTATTATATAAGTATACAGTGATGATACGAAATTTATTGTTGAATTTTTTATGAAGTCAGATCTGTTGATGTGGTAATGCAAGCATATTACATTTTTTTTACGTTCATGATATTCCTTTTTTACTTTATTTCTTAGATTTTTTTTCTTTTCTTACGTAATTTAGTACCTATCATTTTATTCCATTTTTAAGTAAATCTTTTTTTCTTATTCATCTAAATTTCTTTCTTATTCTATTTTATGTTTTTATGTTATCCCATTTTTAAATAATTGTTTGTTCTTGTCAATTTCTTTCTTATTTATTTCCACATCATTTTTTCAAACCCATCTCATTCTATTAAATTATCGAATTCATCTTATTTTATCTCCATTTTTTTTGAAAAGTGGAGATAGAGAAGAAAAAAGATTTATTTACTGAAAAATGGAGATAAACAAGAAAAAAAAATTGTCAATTTAAAAAAATTGATAATTTATAGAAATTTACAGAAAAATAGAGATAAAATGAGATGAGATTGATAATTTAATAGAATGAGATGAGTTTGAAAAAATAGATCGCCTCAGGATCAACACCAGGGGAGTTTGGCTGCTTACCACTACTAAATCTCGAACTTAAAGGACCGAATTCATCGATTCATTCATTTCTAACTACTTGCTTCATAGAGAAATATACCTTTATGTCGGAGGTTCGCCTCAGAAAAAGCAGGTTTGGATAGGTGGTCTTTTCGAGATCCGATCGTCCTTTTAAACCAATAGGCGAACTCGGGCTCAGACCTTGTAGCTTCAAGCAATGATCATGTGGATATAGAATAAGAAAGAAATTGATAGAATCAGTAGATTTGACTCCATAAGAAATCCAACGAAAGATTCATTATCATCACTATACATTTGATATAATTAAAATCATTTAGAGGATCATCTATATTATAGAGTAGAAAAAAAATCACTTTAATCATGTTCCATAATTCGTGTTTGAAACTAGTCCAACTATTTAAAAAACAAAGCAATTTTAATCCTCTATCTGAAAACATTGTCCAATTATAGTTAGGGAAAATAAGGTTTTTTTTTTCCTCCTCTAAATTTATCATATTGCATTTTTCATCCTTTATTTTTCACCTTTTGATTTTAATCTTCTATGTTTAAATTTTTTTTTTTTTAGTCCTTTAATCCACTACAACAAATAACTTTTTTTTTAAAGAAATTGAAATATAATTTTAAGACTCTTTTTTTAATTGAGCGAACACCTTTGTTTTAATCACAAATTTTTATTCCTCATCCAACATGCCTAATTAATATCAATAAGAAAAAAAATTATTTTTCATCTCGAAACGTTGATTAGAGTTTTGTTATTTATTATTAATATTAATAATTTGGGTATTACGAACTTAGAAATATGAACAAAAAATTCTTAATTTTTAATTATTAATATTAATTTAGTATTTTATCAATTAAATTTTTTTGATTATATTGATGAATTTTAATCAAAAAAAAAAAAATTTACATGCTATAGTAGGTAAGAGGACTAAAAAAATTATAATTCTTAAATATAAAGAACTATAAATCAAAAGATGAAAGATAAATGATGAAAAATCAATGAGATAAATTTAGAGGATGAAAAAAATTGTTTTTCCCTATAGTTACTTTTTAATCGAATTTTTTGATCTTTGATGGTTTTTTCGTTTGAAACACACGTACCAATTTTTTTAATATGACTGTTGTTTAATAATGTGAAAATGTTTTTTATTTTTATTTTAACATTTATCACCTAAAATACCACTCAATATTAAAAAGCACTTGCCACGGACAAGATAAAAAAGAATAATATTGATGAATCACTTTAAATTTAAGTATTTAAACCCTAGAGAAAACACCAAACTTAAAAGCATGTATAATCTAGACAAGTCCATGTATAAATTCTTACAATAATTCTTGCCAACTTCTACCAAATCCATTTTCCCTACATTTTTACATAACGGAAACACAATAATACACAACCTAACAACTTCCTATTTTACACCCAATCATGTCGGTGTGTAAGAGATTGGTATTAGTAAAGGTGCATAATATCTCTTTTATTAATTCTTGCCTCCCTTAAACTTGGAATCTTATCATTTAATAATTTATAAATATCCTCCAACCTAATACGCTTGTACATGGGCGAATTTAAGACTCGAATTTATAACCCAATATATATATTTGAAAAATGATAAAATGTCCGTTGTGGACAACAATCTTAATATATCCACAATTGATATATAATTATCATCTTTTAATTATACGAAAATTGAAATTAATAGATATGTTGAATATATGATATATTAACGATAGACACATATTAATGTGCTCATAATGAATATGATAGTATATATATATATATATATATATATATATATTCTTAATTAGGATCCCTAACTCATGTATTGGGATAATTTTTGCACTATGAGTTCTTGAAGTCAAAAGTCATCCAAATAGTTGAAAATTTGGCCGTGTTTAGGACCATGTACCAATTATCATCTATATCAAATATGAAATATGTTAGGTTTTCTAACTGGATTAAGGAATCTCCTTATGTAAATAATATATATACATATATCCGTAACTTTTAATCTCAACAGATACAAGATTCTCCAGATTTTTCTCAATCAATACTTTCTTTGAAGAATCACCATAAAGATGATGAGGTATGGATATGTGTAAATAACTCTAATAATTATTCACTGCCATCAAAAAGTCGATTCAGGTTTAAAATCATGGTACAAGAAGTCTTTTAGATCGAATCGATGAATCTTGGGAAATTGATTACTCTTCCACTATAAATTGATAAATCAATTCATTAAACTGTGTACATATTGGCATTGATTTCTAACACAAACCAGCTACACTTAATAACTTATATGATCTAAGTATGCATTTGGTTGTTAATTTACATATTTTTGTAGATGCATGTTATAGGATTCAACACAACAATTATCACTAGCATCATTGTGAGGTGGTGTGAAGACAAAAAGAAAAAAAAAAAGGTAGAAAAGCAATTAAAATAATTAATTAATTAGGTATGAATAAAAGCCAAAATATTTGGTCAAGGAAGCATAAAAACAAAGCAAATAAATCCTATACTTAACGCGTTGCACGTGGCAAGAAATGATTAATCCATCCTTACTTTTTCCTAACAACTTTTATTTTTTTCTTCACATATTTTCGGGACATTAAGACATCTTTCAAGAAAACATCATAATATATTGGTATCAATTCAGCGAGGTGGATCCACTATTTTAAATTTGTGTTTCATCTTATATTTTATTATTTTTAATTTATATTATTTATAAATTAGTGATATCATCTTTTACACTTGACATGTGATGATTATTTTGAGATACAGATGAAACTCCAATGTAAAATAGATGATCTTGTTTATCAATTCAGATCATTGATATACAAAATTTCTAATATATTTATATATTATGTTTCAAAATATGTTATATTAATATAAAAATAATAAGAATTACAATTAATTGTTAAATTAGAATTATTTATTTAAAATTACATAGTTTTGATATGATACACATGTAAAATTTTGGTACAAAAAATTTGAGTCGTACAAGTTTAATCCTTCATTTTCATTATTTAATCTTTTCTAATTTCACCCTTAATCAAGGGGGAATTGCACCATCAATGTCTCCCCCACTTGGCTAAAAAGAGATCAATGATTTTAAAGTGATCATCTATGCATTTTCGTGATCAAATGAACCCCAAGATTAAGTAAATTAAAATCAAGACATTCTTCTATGCACTTGGTGCACGGATCTAAGATCTGTGTAATTTGGGTCGACCCAATCCGAATTCAGCAAATTTCTTTTTTTATAAATTTTATGTCTTGACCTTTTTGTATAAATTTGGTGACATTTATGTACAAATGTTGTGATCTTTATATATTGTAACTTAGAAAAAAAAGGATGGATTTCAGCAAAATTTGTATATAGATATCTTTATGTAATATTCATATGACCTTTATGTACAAATATTCATACATTTATGTAATATATAAAGGTATGGATATTTATACATAAAGGTCACATAAACATACATAAAGGTCATATGAATATAACTTAAAAGTATCTATATACAAATTTTTTTGAAATTCTTCATTTTTTCTAAAATATTTAACATAAAGGTCACAGAATTTATACATAAAAGTCACAAAATTTGTATATAAAGGTCACCAACTTTGTAGGTTTTGACTTGAAAACTAAAAAAAAAAAAATCTAAAAATGTACGGATTTGAATCGACCAGGATTGTATGTACACCAAATATACAACACTCTTACTCTAAAATCAAATATTTGATGGTCAATCAAATGTCTTATTTAATATAAATTTTATTATATTTATTAATATTTTTTGAAACCATTATTATATTATTGGCCTCGAGCACCTCCAATTCCCTGTAACGGTCGGTAAATGAATTTCCTATTAAAATATTTAATGTACCTAAATGGGAAATTTTCTAATAATATGTGATTAAAAAATGAACAACCCTTAAGCCAACTGTGGGCTCCACCTCAACTTATTTTGTCTCTTTTTTTCTCTGTTCCCTTTGCTTCAACAACACACTTATATATCATCATGATATTTGATAAAGGATTTTTTTTTTAAATAAATCTCCTGAAATAAATGTAATAAGTACATGGATGAAGTCATAGCAACTCATGTCCTATATTATTGTCTATAAGATTCATCTGATCATTATTTTTCACATAAAAAAATATTGTTAATTAATTGTGTGTTGAATGATGTAATAAAATAGATAAAGGAAATTCTCTAGTAATGAATTTGTTCTTACCTTGGTGATCCATCTTCAACTGAGATAAAATAATTGATCATCTTATAATTTGTGATGAATAAATATTTTGCCACTCAGATTATCTTCACATCTAGAGATAATAAGCACATAAATCCCTCAAACTAATTAGATATAAACTTGAAGTTGAATTTTAAAAATAATTAGAAAAATATATAAATCTTTATTGGTAAAAAAAAAGAAGCAAACCATTAATGGCAATAAATAGAATCAGAGAAAATAGTCACTAACTTCAAAGTGTTACTGTGCACACTCCTTGTAGTAATTGTAGCTGACTTTTCATATCATTACTATACCTTTTTTTTTTTTAATCCAAATATCAATTCACTATAGTAATTAATCAAATAAAAAAGCTAATTATGCATGTGACAAAAGTGGGTTGTTAAAATGATTCATTTTGGAGGGACCTCATCCATCTTTTTCTTGCAAAAGAACAAAAGTGAGTTTTGTAGCAGCTTATTTAGAACAAAAATAGATGACTGTTTTCTTGCTGAAGTGAGTGTGTGTGTTGTGTCTGTAAATTCTTCTCTCTCTTCTCCAGAGAGAGAAACTTGAAGGAGTTGTTGCAGAGCCAAGAAAAAAGAAAAGGTGGGTTTCAAGAATCACATTAATGTTGAATTTCTTCTTCTATTTCCATGATTTCCCACCACATTGTTGAGCTCTCTTCATTCTTGAATATTTTTTATTTTTGACAAAATTATGGCTCTAATTTTCTCCTACATTGCGACTTTATCTTTGTTGTAAAGAATGTCCGATGAAGAATTCAAGCAAGATATTGAAAATATGTGTAGAAGTTACCATTTCTTATTCTATACTTTGAAGTTCAATTTTAGGCCAACAGAAATTGTGCCTTTTTGAGATGTTGAGTCATTAATTTGACTGTTTTTCTCAGCGAAAGTAAGCACAAGTTACTGCACAATGTTAAATCATTTTTAAGTTTTTTATGTGTTTTATTTTAAAATCGTGAAAAGGGATTAATTCTTAGTACACCTTAAGCTGACTGAACAAAAATAAAATAAAAAACCTTAAGCTGCAAATTTTGTGTGTGTATATATCATATACAAGGTTAAAATATTAAAAAAATAATAACTCGATGTTTGTTTTTTTCTTTTTTATAGTTATGCATCCTAATTTTATTTTCCTCCAATTACACCCCAAAATTCACGAATTTCTCATGACTTACCAATCTTTTGACGTTTGGAACTTCTTAACCAAAATACATAAACATACGCAAACATTTCTCATCCCAAACAAAACAAAAACCTTCAATCAATTTTCCGATTTCCAATGGCTTCAAGCTAAACTTGAGAAAACCAAACAAAGAATTCGATTCTGGCCAGAAAATGGGATTATGGTGCATATATATATATATATATATATATATAGTTCATGTTTTTTTTTTTTTAACCCATGTAATATATATATATATATATATATATATATATATATATATATATATATATATTTTTATTGGTAATAAAAAATAAATAAATTGGGGAGAATGGCTTCCACCATTTTATATAATTGAATTATTAAAAGTGGGGTTTGGAGAAGAAGAGTTTAAATGAATCAACCTATTCCTTGCGTGAGCATAATGTATATTTGCCAGATAGATACTTTCCTTGCTGGATAATTGGTTAGGCAGATGTCCAAAAAGTTTTTGTCCAAATTCTATACCAACAATTGCAACACATTTTCCAAATCATTATATTCCATATTTAAGTTGAAGAAGAATAGATCACCATAATGTGCTTCACTATTTACTTGAAAATGATTCACTTACATTATCTTGAAGTCGATTAATTCGCTTTTTTATCCAATTTTGTATGCATTTCAGTTGATCAATAGTATCATGTTTATCAGGAACACTTAGTTTTTTGTCCAAAGAATGGATGATCGTGTTCGAAATGAAGGTGAAGAAGAAGCTGGAACGGAGCAAAAAAATGTTAAGTGTTCTCTTCGAAAGAAGAAATCTTTAAGGGCTCGTTACGCTTATGGTGTCGTGTTTCTACTAACGAATATTATAGCTTGGCTCTTTCGCGACTATGGAGAAAGGATTTTGCCTATGCTACCTTGTAAGATCCTTGCATTCTTTCCTTTTTCAAAAAGAATTGTTTTGATGAAGTTAGTCACGAACGAGTCCGGGTCATTTTTGTCGTTTATGGATATTATTTTACTTCAGATTCGAGAGCTTGTGGTGCACAAGAGAGGGAATGCTACCATACGATGGGAGTGCTTCGAGTCAGTTTAGGATGCTTTGTATCCTTACATATGTGACATTATGTGTTCTAAAAGTAGTTTTGTAATGAAATTAGTTTTTTTCCTTGACATATATGGTGTGTAGATATTCTTCTTTTTAATGTTTTTGACGACGTGTAACACGAGAAAATTGTATGAAGTTCGTAATGGTTGGCATTCCGGATGGTGGGGTTTGAAGTTCGTTCTGTTGATAATTTCGTTCGTGATTCCTTTCTTCGTTCCAACGGATTATGTCCAGCTTTATGGTACGTTTTCTAGCACAAAATGAAGATCTTGTGCTTTTCTTAAGAACTGAAGAGATGAAATTCGATTGGTCATATGTATTTTCTGTTGATTTTGCAGGTGAACTTTCTCGTGTTGGTGCAGGGTAATGAGCTTTTGTCGTTTCAAATTTAGATTTTCATTGAGCATTCTGTTTGATCCAACTCAAATGATGCAGGATTTTCTTGATTCTTCAGCTTGTGAGCGTGATTGAGTTTATCACGTGGTGGAATAACTACTGGATGTCCGACGAGAAGAAGAAATCGAGGTACTAAAACTAATTACGTCTTGAATAATCATCACTGTATCTGATGGAGGGTAGTAATTTGAGAACTGTGTTGCAGCTGCTCAATCGGGCTATTCATGTCGACCGTATTTTACATTGCATCCGTGTGTGGGATCGCGGTGATGTATGTGCTTTATGCCTCAAAAACGTCGTGCTCTCTCAACATATTTTTCATCACTTGGACTGGGATTCTGCTTATTGTGATGATGGTTTTATCATTGCATTCTAAGGTACGATTCTATATTCATTGTAAAAACGATTCTAAGGTAGGATTTTGTGAGTCTGAATTTTGAAAATCTTGTGTTTATTTTGAAATTTTGCAATGATTATTGTTAAAATGTTAGTTTCACATTGACAATTGTAGAAAAAATAGATATTTTTATTGAGAATTATAGAATAATAGGATAGAATTATAGGATTTCATAAATCCTAAAACAAAAAATGTTCTGGACGGATCCATCCAAAATCGGGTGGGCCAAGTCCAGTCCAAACATCCGTATCTTCATCTGATTATGACTCTTGTCTTGCTTAAGTCAGGTGAATAGAGGTCTGTTGTCTTCAGGGATTATGGCCTCCTACATTGTTTTCCTATGTTGGACTGCTATCAGAAGGTAAAATAACATCAAATGTTGAAAGATGATGAAATAAAGTGTTTTTAATTCGATAAAAAAGATGAAGTTGTAATGTGCTTGATTTTGTAACATTTGATTTTAGTGAGCCTTGGAGTGAAAAATGCAGCCCTCTGAAGCAAGAAAGTGGACATAGTGGTTGGCCTACTATAGTTGTACGATTTCAAACTCCTCATCAATTTATACCACTTTAACTCGAAGGAATTCACACCTGATCGGGCATTTCTAATGTTGCTTTTAGGGCTTCGTCGTTGCTCTCTGTGCGATTGTGATCGCGACCTTTTCAACGGGGATAGATTCACAAACATTTCAGGTGTGTTATGCTACCAAATAAGGGACCCCTTCTTGTTTTTCAATATTTTCACCCTAAATTTCCATAACAAATGTGTAGCAATTTGGAGTGGAAATGAGATAATGCAACTTGTAAACTCATCAGGATCGAAAGGAAATGTAGACGAGTCGTGCTTGATCTCAAGTTCGATCACATTAATGTTTGCTCGTCAAGCTCACGACCCTAATCAAGTAGAATTGATCATATGTTGAATTTACCATTTTGCACTTATGGTTTACTCAAAGTTCTAATTTTAAGCAAATTTTTTAGGAACTTGGGTTATTTTTAAAACATTATTTAGGTATCGAGTCGAGTCTAATTTGAACTCATCGAGTTATATGTCGAATCGACTGCCTCAAGTTTGGTGATTGAGGTCGAGCTCCAATCTGGCCGATTACTCGACTTGACTCAGCTCATTTACACCCATATTAACACCTCGTTGCTCATTGTAGTTTTGTAAAGGCGTAGAATCGGTAGAGGATGATATTCCATACGGTTACGGATTCTTTCACCTCGTCTTCTCTTTAGGGGCCATGTACTTTGCAATGCTATTCATCAGTTGGAACTTAGGAAGCCTCACAAGAAAGTAAGACAATTTCTTCCCAAGTTCTTCATCCCATGATTCTATTTACTCTCTTTTCTAACAACTCTTGTGAGAAGAACAACAGATGGAGCATCGATGTTGGGTGGGCGAGTACTTGGGTGAAGATCGTCAATGAGTGGTTTGCAGCCACTATATATAGTAAGTATAACGATATCTATAGCTTCTTTCGTGTACCAAACAAAAATCGCCTAAAAACGAGCAAAAATTTGTCTTGACAGTTTTATAGCACATCAAAATTGGTTTCTTCATTGAATGATATGTGTGAATTTGTGAATGGACAGTGTGGAAGCTGATATTTCCAACCTTAAAGGAAGCAAAAGTAATGAATCATGAAGAAGGGAATACAGAGCAAGTGTAGATAAATCTGTTTGCACAATGAATTTTGATCTCTGATGCATAATGTATTTAATGTTAGTTGATATATATATATATATGCTGTTTTTTATTCTTTAATTTTATAATGAAGTGACTAGGTTAAATTTATAGTCTTCTGGTTAGTATGTATCATAAATTAGAAATATAATGTTATCTGTCATAATACTAGCAAGGAGTTTTATCGATTCAGGATCTAAAGATTGAAATCAACTCATAAAGATCAACAAAAATATGATCACGTTTGGCGTTTACAAAATTTTCCTTTATTATTGTTTATCTATAATATTATTCTATTTTTCTACTCTCTTTTTCATTTCTATTTTTCATCTGAAATGAAGCTCATCATGATATCATTTTTGAAATCTTTTTAAATAATTATAAATCACATGGTATCAAACAAAACCTATATTTTTTAAATCTTGCTATCACAAGGTGTCAAAATCTTGGTGACTCACTTTCCAACACATTGTGGAATAATGGTGGTATTTGAAATATGCATTAAAAATAAAAACCTTAAAAAAAATCATTCCACAAATATATATTGAGGTCTCGTTACATGACCCTAATCATAAATCACAAACACTTATATGATTGATAATTTTTTGAAGATGTTACAGATTTTAATGTGCATGAAGTGAACAATGTTACATTTTCTCAATCAGATTTTAATTTTAAACTTAAAAGGTTACTAGCTGATAAAAGATACAATTCACCGTAAAATTGATCACCAACTGTAAAATTGTTTCTCATACCGTCCAGCCGACCGCGTCACCGACATTATGATGCGCTGCTCCGGCCATGGAGACTCCAACAAGGGCCGCCGTCAAGAAGAAAAACACCAACAATAATATGGCCGAGGCCATGGTTAAAAACCACAAGAATAGTAGCTACTTGCTGAATTTTTGCAAGTGTATATGCTTATAATTTCTAAGTGTGTAATCAAGGTGGTTTCTTTACATATTATTTTTATTTAAAGATGAAATCAATGTTATTTAGGATCAATATTTAGAAATAGAGATATCCTCATGATTTAGGAAATTTTCTAACTAATGTAGGGACCCATCGATGATATTTTCAGAAACATAAATCATTGAATGATTATTTATGCAAAATGGGAGGTGCCAAAGTCATCTATCCAAATTTGTTGTCTCTTTCACTAACATTTGCATCGACAAACATGTCTTTACCCTAAATAACCACTCTGATTTTATTTTTATTTATTTTTTTAAGACTTTTACACTATTTCATTTCAAAATTACCCATATTATCATTCCTTAGTAAATATTTAAGATTTTAATAGGAACCCTTTTAAGAATTAATTTGATTCTCTTTAAAAGCTTGATCCTAAATTAATTAAGAGTCCATAAGTCAAAATTTCATATTCCTTAATTTCCAACAAAATTCCAACACTCTTGTAGCTCACTTGACAGTAAAACAAGTATATAGATCCATCCCTCTACTGTTATGTACCCTTGTACAAGCAAAACTATATCTAGAGATATATTCAACTACAGATGCTCCGTATCTGGTATTGCATGTCGTATAACATTGTACCAATACATATCATATTGTGTATCTAAAGGGTATATACGGAAAATGCAATACGTAGCAGCCCCAACAATACATACCATATCAAGAGGCTCGACAACTCATCACATGTTGCTGATGTTCACACGTTCAAGAACTGTATCCTGATCCAGCCCATAAAGCGTGTCAATCAAGTGCATCCGCAATGAGGCCGGGCCCTTAGCCAAGCCCGACCCAATCTCACCGGCAATGCCAAATATGGACAAGGCCGTGGCAGTGGCATCTAATGGATGGGACGGATGTACTGCTACAAAAGCAGCAATGAGGGCCGTGACTGAGCACCCCGTTGCTGTGATCTTTTGCAACATAGCTACCCCATTTTTAGCACCAATCACTCGTTTGCCATCTGTAATGACATCTATACTCCCAGAGACCGCGATTATGCTTCCACACATTTGGGCCAACGATTTTGCTGCTCCAACCACGTCACTTGACTCGTGAACGCTGTCCACGCCCTGCAAGCCAGAGCATACGATGAACACTTGCTACATCTAAAGATTGAATTTCTCATATATACACAACTCATTAATCTATTATCTTCCATTATTGAGCAACATAACTAGTTTTGCAACACAAATTGTTTGATAACATTCAAGATTGGAGAAACAATTAGCAAAATCAGCCTCTTAAACATGAGATGCTTTGTAACAAGGAAAATTGAATCATTTTCAACGAAAATAGAATCGAATTGCAGCTATACATACACCCACATACTGATCAAAATCAAGAAGAAAGGATTGGAAATCAGCTGGGTTATCCAAAGCTATTACCATAGGCCATAACTAACTCATACTGCATCCATTCCATAACAAGTGTCATGTCCAAATTTTGTTTCAAATTAAGTCGTTTTAGATTTTATATATTTATTCCCAAGTTACCACTATTAATATTCTTTAACTAAAATTTAAGGATTTAATACAATACTTGATATGAAATTAATTTGATTCTCTTTCCAATGTGAATCATAAATTTCTTGATTATTTAAGGATATATTTATCCAATTTTTAGCTTCCTTAATTTATGACAAAAAACTCCAGAACAGCACTTCTTTTAGCAACCTAAAGCAATACTAGAAGATGATTACTCTCATGAAAAAGAAAGAACATAACTATGAATCTTGAAATACAAAATTGGAATCATCAGAATAACTAGGTGAAGTCAAGCATTTTGATGATTCCAATATGCAATTCACTGATGAAATTGAGTCATCTTCACAATATCACATTCAAGGACTTCATATGAGTAATCCAAAACAACCCAAAATCCCATCATATATATATATATATATATATATATATATATATATATATATTCTGCAACCAAATTACTACCTTAAAACAACTAAAACACCAACATAAATATGAACTACCACTATCTCAACAATTATTTTCTATAGATTACTCAAAGCCACTAATTAATAACACAAAAAAAAAAAAAAAAGAAAAAAGAAAAAAAAGCTCAACACTCAATTTAGTACATAATACATACCCTAGAATTTTGATCCACAGAGCCCTTGAAAAGAGCCAAAATCTCAGAGCCATTGCCCCTAACAACGCTAGGCCTCAATTTCAGCAACTCCAAACAGGCTTTCAACCGGAAACCGGAAGCTCCGGCGGCCACCGGGTCAAGGACCCAAGGCTTGTTACACTCATTCGCCGCCTGGGCAGCCGTCGTCATAGCCGGTAGCCAGTCAGGAGTGAGTGTTCCCACGTTGATGTAAAGCGCGTGGACTTTGGGAGTGAAGTCAGGGATTTCTTCAATGGAATGGATCATCGCCGGCGAGGCGCCGGCGGAGAGAAGAACATTGGCGACGAGATCCATGGAGACGAAGTTAGTGATGCACTGGATTAGGGGAGATTCTTGGCGCACGGAATCGAGGTGGATCCATGCTTGCCGGGCCCAGAATTCCGGGCTCTCGACGACGGGGTTTTGGTCGGAGGGTTTGTCCTCCATTGTTGTCTCTCCGTATCTGATTCCTAATAAGGAAATAAGGAATATAAATAGTATTAAGAATTCGTTATAATAGGAAATTGAGGTAAATTACACTTTACACCTCGAATTCTCAATTTGATAAATGTGATCCAATTTATATATTAGTTTTAATTTTAAATTTAAATTTTGAAATGTTTTAATAACAAACTCAATTCAATTTTTATTTCTCAATGTTGAGTCTCGATTCAAAATAAAATTTATTTTCTTTATTTATATTTTAAATTTTATTTATAGTTCAATGTTTATTTATATTTTAAATAACTTAATTTTTTCACTTTAATTATATTTTGAATATAAATATTATTAAAATATAAATATAAGTAAATCTGTAATTATAAATAAAAAGAAAAAAAATTAATTTATTCAAAATATAAACACTTTGAAAAATAAATAACAATGTAAATATAAATATAAATAATAAAGAAAAAATAAAAAGAAAAAGTAAAAAGAAAAAGAAAAAAACAATTATTAATCTAATTTAAAACCTAAAATTAAGAAATAGTTTGATAGATAAAAAATAATTTTTTTAATCATCTATCTCCAGTTTTTCATTAACTCGAGTAATTAATTTCCAATTCCATTTAATAATTAGCAAGTGATTTGAAGGATTACTTAATAATATATTGATGTGGGATTGATAAGATTTTAAAATGACAATAAATTATTGAAGTAAAATTAGAAAGATTGTGCTGCAATAAAATTAATTAATATAAATAGCAACAAGTTATTGGAGTGAAATTAGAAAGATTGTGTGTTGCAATAAATTAATTAATATAATTATTAATAATAATTTTGGAATAAAATGATCATAAATAATTTTGGAACAATAATATCACCAAAGTTTCAGTATACATTTTAGAGCAACAAATTATAATGTTTCAAGTGAATTTATCATCACATAAATCCGCATGATTATGTGTGGTTGTTTGCAATTAAATGAGTAATAACAAATATTCAATCGATATAATTAACCAAATGTAGCACTTACAACACCTCAACAAGCACTACAATTCTCTAACTTTTCACATAGTTTTGAGAAATATTACATAATCAAATAAGAACATCTTGAAGTAACATAATTAAAATGTGAGAAAGTAAAATAATTAGTAGAAAATAAATAATTATTCAGATTCCCAAAGAGCCACCTCCTTCCAAATTGTATTATCATAGCTAAGAGCAAACCCATCGTTATTAGCCCTCCAATACACAGCTCGGCTCGTATCCCGAGCCGGCTCATACGCATGAAACGCCGTAAACCTCAAGCCGAATACAGCCGATGCATAATACACAACATCGTTTACGTCTACATCGATCTGATAGCTCTGGCTGGGGCCCAGCTGAGCCGAGCCCTTCAATGAGCCGCCGGCTTTGAATTGAATGCCGATTGGAGAAGAAGTGTTGCCAGTCACCGCGCTGGTGACGTTAATCACAGGCGACGCGCCGCCGGCTCCGACTGACAAAACGGCTACGGCTAAGAGAACATGGAAAAACAAGGGTTTTGTGGCCATCTTTTTTTTTTTTTTGGTTAAATGTGGGTGTGATTTTGTGTGTGTATCAATGGGATTTTATAGTATGGATATTAGGAAATAATTAAGGTGCAATGAATATGGGTTTGCTTATTTTAGAGGTGGGTCATGTCAATTATATTGGAGATCATCGTAATCCATCCATCTTAATTGCAATTTTATAGTATTTCTTGAATTTGAACTCAAGTCACATGCAATTCTATGTATACTCAACTATGCATGCAATCATATGTTCTTGAGATAATGATCGATTTAAATGCACATAAAACAAGGCAATATACACTTAAAGATTACATACATTTATATAACCTTAAAGTCGGATCATTCACATACGTCATACAATTTATATTATAGCAATTTAAAGAATGTGTACTCAAATATAAATTTAAAATTGATTTATATATGAAGAGAGAAAAAGACACATTTATATAGGTAGAATAATAAAAATATCATATTAGAATAAAAGATGAGAATCAAATTATTCTAAGACTGTTAATAGATTGACACGTAGTCAAAGCTTTTACGTTAGTAAGTAATGAGTGATATATATGAGTTATTAAAAGTGTACCTTCGAATAGAATTAAAGGGAATTTTAAATAATATGGAAACTTGGAGGAGTGAAAAAGGGAGCAAATAACTTTGGATTGAATGATGTGATGAATAACTTGAAAGAGAAGGGTTAGTGAAAAGTGTATCTTCCTTCTTTTCTCTTATTATTCTCAGTTCCAATGATGTTGTTTTCTTTTTTTCTATCCTTCTTTTTTTGAATCAGGATTCCACATTTGTGGTTTTTTTTTTTTTATCTTCCTTTTATTTTCTTTTTCTTTCTCATCTTTATAATTTATAGATGATTAATTTCAAATTACGAATTCTTTAAAAGAGATGAGCAATTGCGGTTGAAGCTTGCAGGAATATGAGATTATAAATATTAATGCAGAAAATGATGAAAATCAAGTATTTGAAAATTTTAAGATTTTAAATTTACATTCTAAATTACATGATACATTTTGAGTATATGATTAATATCTTTAAGTAATATGAGTAATACCTTACATTTCAATAACTTGTAAAATAAATATTAATATTTTAAATTTATATACTCGTAGAATGATACATTTTGAGTATATAAGTAATATTTTTCAGTTATAATTAATAGTATCTTATATTTCAATAACTTGTAAAAATAAAGTAATATTTTTTGGATAATAAGTAATATCTTTTAATAAAATAAGTAATATACATTTAAGATAAACAAGTCATACTTTTACATATAACAACAAATTTTGATAAATAAAGTAATACATTTTAGATAAATAAATAATATTTTTTTAAACTTCTATGATAAACAAGTAATACATTTACATATAATAAATAATATTTTTATTCGGTAAAATGGATAATATATTTCACTAAAACAAAGTAAATAACACCTTATACATATATTATGATAATGCAACTAATATCTTATAAGTATATAACTAACGGTGTGTGGATTCAGCTATACAAGTAATAACTTATGAGCATGCAACTAATATTTTGTGAGTATATAACCAATACTTGACGGATGTATGCGGATTCAAGTGATCGTAAGTACACACCAATTAAAATGTGGACGAATACATGTAGTCCACATGATGAGTCTATTCGGGGGTGCGGATTTAAATCCGCATCATGTGGGTATACAAGTTTTTGTGAAATGTAAATTTCACATAAGAAATTCATAGTTGATATTTTGATTATTTTCAAACAACAGTATTTTGAATCACTCATTCCTAGCATATATGATTACTTAAGGGGAATAAACAATTAATTTATTGCCAATTTATTGCTTATACAAATGAATTAGAGAAGGAAATGAAAATCCATAAAGAATAAAGCAAAGAAAACTCAACATTAAATTCACATCACACAAATTGAACACTTAATAACATTACACACAAAAGAGTTACATAATATCTATGGCCAATGATATCGTTGAACAAAAGTAGTATTAATCGACACGAACAAACCGTATTGATCGACACGCCAATACAAAGTTCGAATGCCATCTCTTCCATCAACGTTAGAGTCGAACAAATCGAAGGTTCCATGCAAGTAATTCCCTAATGTGACGTCGCATGTCATAAGGGTTCTTACATTTGAATCAGCAGAAGTTCGGAATAAAAATTCATTATGAGGGTGCAATGTAACACTCCCAAGATCTTGCCCATTTGCTTTGCAATGAACACCTACATCTTGTCTTGGGTCACCGTCCACTACGGTTACCTCACACTTGTAAGCTGTCACCGTTACAATAAATGGGTTGATTAATGCAAGAATTAGTGACAACAGGAATGGAACTTTCAGAAGGAAAGAAATCATCTTTATTTGGGTGTGTGTGTGTTTCTAATGCTACTCTTTTAATTGTTGGAAATAATCTTATTAGGATGTAATATATAGGTTATAAGGAACCTCTTTCTTTTTTTAAGATTTTATTTCAAGATTATTATGATATAGATTAGTTAGTATCAGGTTATGTAGATGTAATTTTGTGTATCTAAAAGATATAGATCTTTGATGTATATATCGTTTAGTATAATCTTTACTTTTTAATATTTAATAGAGATAATTGTTGCAAACATCGTAAACTTTTCCTAAAATTGTAATTTTAACATGTCTTTTGGCTATTACCAAATTTAATATGAGTTTCAATATCTCACAAATCCATAACTAAATTTCAAAAAATCCCTAAATTTTCAGAAATTATAAAGGAAATCCCAAATTGATGCAGTAACATGTAATAAATATATATTAATTTATTTAGAAATACTTATTTATACCTGTCTGTCGGTTACATATGCATATGACATTGAAAGTTATGTTAAATTGAGTTAATTTCATTTTTGGTTCTGTCCTAGAAGGGATTTTGCTCCTGTTATTTCTCGATTAGCAATTGTAGTTCTATAATTAAAAAATGTGCCAAATTTTTTTTCTCGCCACAATCCCAATTCTCCTGCCACTTTTTAATGAATGTCGTACAATGGTCCTCAATTCTATAATTTCACTCACCTTCTACTGACGTGTCTGTTTTATCTCATGTGTCATTTTTTTGTGTTGTTTTACAACCAAAAATTCCAAATGTACAGTCATGTCATTATTTGTATTAAAAAAACAAAAACAAAAAAAAGATAAAAAAATTAAGAAAACACAAAATACAGATTCAACAAAAACGGGTTTGGAACTTAGAAATTATGTTTGAACAATTTGGATGTATTTTAATTCCACTAGTTAAGGTTTCATTTTGGATGATAAGATGTGAAATTCCTAGTAGTAAATATATGGGTAGATATAAATTTGAAATCAATTATTTTCATTTTAATTAACTAAGTTATGAGCAATATGAGTGCATTTAAGTGGATTTGAAATCCTTTGATTTTACAAATCCTGTAATGCGAACCTCTCCATTCAAACCCATCCCGATTAATGGATATATTTAAATGTGATATCTCAAATCACTCAATCCAAATGCAATTGAGACCAACACAAAAAGACCGTAAAGAATGAAGCAAAGAAATCACAACATCAATTTCATATTGCACAAATTGATCACTTATTAAATCAAAGAGTTACATAATGTCTATGGCCAGTGATACCGTTGAACAAAAGCATTGTTAATCAATACGAACAACCCTCTTTCGTCCACGCTCCAGTCGAGAGCTCGAACGGCACATCTTCCATCGACGTTCGAGTCGAAAAGATCAAAGGTGCCATGCAAGTTCCCTAAAGTGATGTCACATGTCATAACGGTTCTTACATTCAAATCAGCAGAAGTTCGAAATGAAAATGTAGTATAAGGGTTTAAAGTAACACTCCCAAGATCTTTCCCATTTGCTCTGCAATGAACACCCACATCTTGCTTTGCTGACCCGTCCACTACGGTTACCTCACAGTTGAAGGCTGTCACCGTTGCAATAAAAGGGTTGATTGTAAGAATTAGTGACAAGAAAAATGGAATTTTGAAAGGGAGAGAAATCATCTCTATCTGTGTGTGTTTCTAATGGTGTTTGGAAATAATTGGAATAGGGTGCAATTTATAGGTTGAAACGAGATATATATATATATATATATATATATATATATATATATATCTTTTGAAGAATCAAATCGAATTAATTAAGAAACCAATTTGATGCATATGGTTAGGATTAGGTACTCAAGATTTTATTACAAGATTATTATGATATAGATTAGTTAGTATCAGATAATATATAGAAGTAACTTTGTGTATCTAAATTAAAAGATATAGATCGAATTTGACGTTATCTTTTTGTAATCTTTAATTTTTAATATTTAATAACTACTAAATGAAACCTTTTTAAGGATATGTATCAAGTATTTACATGTCCAGACTATAACTTTTTTAATTTTTAATTTATATTATTGTATTTTTAGTTTTTATAACTAAACATTTAAAGATTTTATAAAAGGTTCATCCAATGGAAATTAAATTTTAAAAAAGAATGTGTCATTAATTATACTGTACATGTTATGTAAAATAAGTAAATGACAATCAAATGGAAATTTATTGTTGCATTCCATAACTATATATATATATATATATATATATATATATATATATATATATATATTGAAATCAATTGTATGTTCTATATTAATTGAAAAGGAAAAGACAATTTATTGTTTCATCCCACAATTCTATATTAGCTATATATGAACCTGATTCTATTATAGTAGTATATATTATGCTACATTAAATAGGTAAGTTACATGCTATATAAACTGTCCAGGCTATAATTTTAATATGTAATAGTACTCCCTAAATCTTGTATATATGACTCTTTAAATTTATCGTGAAAATCGTATAAAAATCCCTATCTCTCTACTCATTCATAATCTAAGATGTGTGATAAGAAATATTGAGAGAAATCAAATTAAGACGACTACTTGAAAAATAGGAGGGATATAGATTGCAGTAAATTTGGAAGAAAGTTGGATTATAACAAAAACTCCCACTAATTTGAAACAATATTTGGCTTTCAAAGGTCGTTTATATTGGCTAAGGGGTGATCTTTCTCTTTTATTGGCAAAAACATAAATACCTTGGGTAAGGATTTTTAGATCCATACCCCCAAAGATTTTAGTCATATATGGACTTATAAAATATTAATTGTGTGTTATTTCACTTGTTTCGTTGAAAGGTATCAGTTGCATATTTATAAGGTGTTAGTTGTTTAATCATAATTACATGTAAAGTTGAAATATGTCTTATGAAAGATATCAGTTGTATATTTATAAGATATTAGTTGTTTACTTATAAGATATTACTTGTACAAGTGAAATATATGTTTTAAAGAAAAATATTATTTAAAAATATTACTTGTTATATATAAATGTATTAATCATATATATTATTTAAAGATATTAGTTAAGATATGACTTATTACATGTAAAACATTAATCATATTACTTAAAGATATTAAGGTTTAGGTGAAGGCCATATACCCCAGGATACACTAGCCCTTCTCTATTTAATTTAATATTTGATTGTTATGCATTTCAAGAGAGGTCAAATATTAATCCATTGAAAAATTAAAAAATAGGTTTAATTGTAGAAAAAAGAAATTCCAAAATTTTACAATATTTTAGGACAATTCTTGTGTTTGTTTTCCATTCCGTCGATAAATATTTTGTGGTATGACAAAGTTTTGGTGGAATCGTCTCATAAATCATATTCCGTGAGTTGAGTCAGATCGAATATAAAAAATTATATAATACTTTTGTATGTATTAGTTAATATTTTTCTATATATTAGGTAATACTTTATATTATATGATGGGTTTTGAGTTGAGTTGGATTATAAGAAAAATAGATAATATTTTTATGTGTATCAGGTAATACTTTTATGTATATCAGATAATACTTTTGTTTTCAGTTGAGTCAAACTATAAGAAAATGTATAATATTTTTATGTATACTAAATAATACTTTTGTATTGTAAGATACATGACCTAAATTGGATCGGGACGGGTCGGGTCTTAAAAACACACTGATTCTAGGGCTTCTAGGTACTCTTCTCCTCATGCAATATGTAATATTTTTGTGTATATCATATAATACTTTTATATTTTGTACATACGCTATATAATATAGTACAAGAGTATTACCTGGAATATAGAAAAATATTATCTAAGATTAGGTCCGACCCGATCCATCTCACGAATCTCATTCCATGAGACGGTATCACACAAAACCTACTCTTGTATATTCATAAATTTTGCTATGATTGTAGGCAATGGTAAGTGAAAAAAAAAATCTTTTCTTTTTTTAATTAGAGTAGGATTTGTGTCGTGGTGTGTCTCAATCCCAACTTTAATACCTTTAAATAATATTATTAATATCTTTATATATAATAAGTAATATCTTTCACTAAATTATATATTTCAATTATACAAGTAAATAATTTATGAACAAATAACTAATACTTTATAAATATATAACTAATATCTTATAAATAACAATTAATATATTTCATTAAAATATATATTTCAGTTATGCAACTTATATTTTATTAGTATACAACTAATATTTTATGAGTATATAATTAATATCATACTAATAATACCTTTGAGGTATGTATATTAGGGTATATAAGTTTTTGCCCTTTAATTTTTTTTTTTTTTTTTATGTTAACGTGGATTAATCCATGACTAATTAGGTTTGGTTAATTTTAAGTGATGTGTGTTTTTTACATATTATCAATCTACATCACCACATACATCATTTAATTTTGATTAAAACAATAAATTAGCTAATATTAAAATTAATTGACCAATTCATGGTTAAAACTGATAATTTTAAAATAATAAACAAAAAAATTATAAAACTTTGGAATTCAAAAAATATCATTAGTTATGTTGTACATACTATATAAAGTATATAATTAAGTTAGAAAAAAAAACATAATTAACTTCCATTCCATAATATATTTTATTTATATATTGGAATGATTTTATTGTAACTTACACTGTACAATATTAATTGAATAAGAAAAGATAAGTGATTGCCTCATTACATAATTATATTTTATTTACATGTTGGAATGAATTCGGTCATAATATTAGTATAAACCCTATGTCATACACGATATTTATGAAAATAAATATTTTTTTAGAAATCAATATAAAATGTTATATATTTTGAGTTAAAAATATAATAATTTGGAGAATAATTTTGATTTATATAAAAGAAGTGTTTTCATGGTGATCAAAAATATTTTTTAGCGAATCATATTTTAACATTTTATGGAACATTTTTAAGATCTTTTTTCAATGGAGTTTGTATTCATATACTTTAACTATAAATTATATTAAAATTAAATAAATCAAAATTCATGTAATAATAATAAAAAAAATACAAACTATTTAGAGTTTTTATTTTTTTAATGAATCTGTAATAACATAAATTAACATCATATTTTTATTAGTATTTTCTTTTATGTATTAATATTAGCAAGCAACAACTTTTTTCATGAATTTATTAATGTTAGTTTTCTTTAAAACAAATATTTTATAATCACATGTCCTAAATATGTAGCATATATGTAATGTCAATTAATATACATTTTTCTTTTCCATGACATGTATAAATAATTTGTATGCATAGAATTTTACTACATGCATTTAAATTTATACTTTATAGAGTAAACTTTTTTGTGTTCTGACAATTATGGACCTTTTTTTTCAGGTTGATCAATTTGGACAGTAATTTACAAAAATGTGTAATTTATGTCCAATTTCAACCCGAATTACTTAATTGGCCTGAAATTGCACATATCATGCACGTGTTGACGTAATTTCAAACTGATCGAATCTAAATCAAACACGCTGACAATTTTTAATTACATGGTAATTAAAAAAAGAAAAAACATTTTCCACGTGGAATTTTGAGTGCACATAACGGGTTCCTAAAAATTCATCTCCTAAGATAACAAAAGAACCCTAACAACAAATCAAAAAATTCAACTCTGTGATAAAATTCATCCCCTAAGATAACAAAAGAACACTAACACCAAATTAAAAAATTCATCTCCTAAGATAACAAAAGAACCCTAACACCAAATCAAAAAATTCAACTCCCAGATAAAATTCATCCCCTAAGATAACAAAAGAACCCGAACACCAAATTAAAAAATTCAACTCCCAGATGGGGATTAACCCATTATGTGCACTCAAAATTCCACGTGGGAAAGGAAATATTTTTACTTTTTTTAATTACCACGTAATTAAAAATTATCAGCGTGTCCGATTTAGGCCTGATCAGCCAGAAATTACGTCCACAAGTGCATGACACGTACAATTTCAGTCCAATTAAACAATTTGAACTAAAATTGAGCATAAATTGCATATTTTTGTAAATTATTGTCCAAATCGATCAACTCGGAAAAAAAAAAATCCAAAATTACCAGGACACCGATTATATAAGGAAAAAAAAAGTAGTTTACTTTATATTTGCACTTAAACTTATTTATGCTTCACCCAAAACCAATACTTGTAATAGAGTGCTACCTCCAATTCGATGCAGAAAACATGACAAACCCAACAAAAGCCGAAACAAAAGATTAATTTATGGAACAATGAAGAACAAGTAGACAATACTAAATAGTTGTCACTGAAGTTATTACATATTCTGCAACATTACATACACTGATTAGAATCGAATGTTTTTATAGATGATGACAATCAAGAACTTGTTACAGCAGATTACTTCTTTGCAGCAAATGTTTCAGCAACAAGGAGAGGGAAGGCAATGGTTGCATCACAATGCACCTGTGATCCAATAAAGAACCGAACAGATTAGAGTCTTGAAAACACGACACAATCTGGGGGGGAAAAAGTGAAATATCGAACCTTAATAGTCTTGGCAGAACCTCGGATTTTGCCCCACGACACAGCTTCATCTGGACGAGCACCTGAATCACTTCCATCAAACTCTTGTGCGGTGTTAATAAAAACGGCGTAATCAGCACCGTTACGCATCATATTTGCGTTGCAAATGTGGTGCTTGGGGAGTCCTCCTCCGAGTATTATCATCCCGCTCTTCCTTGGCCCGGCATGGACAGCTTCACCATTCATCGCTCTAATATCTGTAATAATAATGAGACTCTCTCAAATACTGGACTAGAGTATTAAGAATGGGATATGCATTATGATGATGAGATCTGTTCATTCTACCTTGCACAATGTCAACAATTAAACCAGGATTCTTGTATGAGTGGAAGTACAACATGTCTCCCAGTGAACCATCGGTTAAGCCAGGGCAGAAAACAGGAATATTGTTCTGCAGGGGACCAATAAATGTATATATCAATCTTACAGAAGAAAAATTCAGGTTGAAATTTTGTACAATGCAAAGGTGCAGCAAAAGCCCAATGCGGCTTTTTGATTGTTTATATGGGCCAACGTAGAGACCATAAAGGGAAATGACATAAGAAACCACACACAGAAAAGTTAAAGAACAGCAGAAATCACACGAACTGATATAGGTAGAAATATAAGATGGAAAGAAGCTTAAGTTACACAAAATTGCTAGAACATGTACCTTGTATGCCCAGTAGAGGTATGAAGTCTCGTTGTTGATTTCTTTTCCTAGGCGAGCGATTACCTTAGAAGGTGTCCAAAGAACATTCTGCAACAACAAAAATTTTAGGAAATATGGAACTACAAACATCACCAACAGATGGCTTCCTTCATAGCCATGCATACTAATTGAAGCAGCCTAAGCGACATGCAGAATGGACTTAACATTGAATATCTACTCTACCATAGACTATAATATCTAAATTGTGAATCATGGGAGAGAATTCCATGAAAACCAACAACACGAAAACATAACAAATATGAAGAAAAAAAATCCAGAAATGCGCATACGATTAAACATGCACAAACAGAAACAAACACCCCTCTAAATATAATCATCATTTTGAACTTTTTTTTTGGGTGCTGTAACTTTCAGAGTGGGGTTTAGTGCATTGAAATCTATAAACATGTCCAGAGTAAATCAAAATCACCAATGCAAGTGAGACATAGATACAAGTAAAATCACAGTCCTTAATTATTTTCTTCTGAAACAGAAGAGAGCTATACAAGTGCTATTGCAGGCTTTAATTCTACCATCAAATGATCAAGCTAAATAACTTTTTAACCTTTTCTTATCCAAACACAACTATAAGGGCAAAGGAACCATAACACGGAACTGGATCACAATCTATCAAGTGCATAAACAAACTGCATTCTATATAAGTTAGCAGTCACTAGCTTGCTTTAACTTCAATTCTTAGAATATAGTAAATCAGAATTAAAGAAGCATAGTGTTTTCGAAGCAGACTTCAAATATCTATCAAAATCTAATCTAAGAACCCTAACTTCAATTCTTAGAATATAGTAAACCAGAATTAAAGAAGCATAGTGTTTTCGAAGCAGACTTCAAGTATCTATCAAAATCTAATCTAAGAACCCTAAGCATAGTTCAAATATATTGGCAACTAATCAACACAATTAGTACCATCTTGAGAAAAAAGGAAAAAAAAAAAAGAGAGAGAGAATTAAATATGATCCAAAATAGATTACAAAACACACCTGTGAATTTTGTTCCTCCAACATCTGATCAAAAATGGGGATGATCCAATCCTCAAATTTACAGTAATTATCATTAGGAACCAACAAGTTCCCAATGCGGTTCAAACCCTTTGAACGAAGAACAGCTCCAGGCAGAGAAAAGTCACCTCTGTAAGTGGGTGCTAAACATTTCACAAGGTCCTCCTCTACACCACCTGCTGTAGTTACAACTACATCAACCTGC
The DNA here is from genome assembly GCA_028654395.1 of Scutellaria barbata. Taxonomy (NCBI): domain Eukaryota; kingdom Viridiplantae; phylum Streptophyta; class Magnoliopsida; order Lamiales; family Lamiaceae; genus Scutellaria; species Scutellaria barbata. Next base: position 3,399,771 of record CM053647.1, on the reverse strand, counting down.
AAACATAATAAACTTGACCTTAACCTTTTGACTGATAAATCACAATATAAATAAAGTTGAGCCAAATGTCCAAAATTCAGGTAATCATGAAATAATATGAACCATTGGGCCAAAATGGTTAAGACAGAGCTACAATTCATCAGGTCTACCAATCATTTGAGGACTACAGCTATAAAGTACTAGTAGAGCAAAAGCAACGGCTATGGATATGCTATCTGTCTTCTAAATTTTCACATCAAAAGTAAGTATTGGAGAGCTCGGCATAAATTCTTGTAAGAAGCAAGATTTTTCAGTCAGCACAATCCGTGTCAAAAGAGTAATATAACAGGCTTAACAACCACCCCTCTAGTTAATCATTTCATTTGCAATCTGTACAACATAAAACAAAAATGGCTTCTGAACACCACTCACCATGCGGTGCTGGCAAAGATAACGGATAATATCACGAATGCCAGAGGAGATCAGATTGGATGTAAAACCAAGAAACACTTTGCACCTCACAGACTCTCGATAAGCCAAATCCCTCTGCTCTTCACTGCAATCTTCTGCTGGAATCTCATCCGATAGCCTCCAATCTAGCTTCAACCACAATTTAACAGGTAGTAAGCAAGAAAAGGCATATCTCAAAGCCTACAGTCAAACAATATTCATCTAACAAATCAAACAACCCTTGGTTTATGTGCAAACAGTAGCAGAATATTTTCAACATTGCCGACAATACCCATACCTTAGAATCTCATTAAATATTACATATCACATACTCTATTAAAACACTTGACATTTTTCGACAATGCATACAAAAAATTATATTCCACTAAGTTTTCATTATTGTCTTTTATTTTATTGGCCAAACTCTTATTCAAAATTGTAAACCACTACCAGGAACCAACCAATTTTCAAATAAATACCCAAACCAGTGAAATAAAATAAGATTATCAAATAAACAAAATCACCTCCTAATAAAGCATTGAAAATTATAAACATTAAGACATACAAGTTGGACATTCTTCCCCACTAAAATCAGCTTAAAGAAAGCAACCAAATCCAAATGCAAAAAATAAAAACAAACCATTTCATTAACTATCTGAATAGCGTCTCCGAGATTGGAGGCCTGGAATCCAGTGGCGGCCATGGACTTAAAAAGCTCGTGATAATTCACGCCCTTATCGAAATCATATCCCTCGATTTTGGCGCGGGTGCCATCCAACGACTCGGATTCCTTGAGCACGGCCGATCGTACGGCTTCCGGCAGAGTTAACTTCGTAGCTTCTCCCATGCCGATGGTATTCGCAGCGTTAGAATTCGAGCGTTCTGCTAAAGTAACCAGCATAACTAAGAAGCTTCAAGCGCGCAAAGATATGAAGCCAATTCATGTACCTGATACAATCAAAAAATGTCGATTTCTTCTTCCTCGTCGTCGTGATTAGGTACGAGCGAGAAAATTCTCCACCGCGCAGCGAATTCACTGAGAAGAAGTGGAAGGCGAGCTGTGTCGGCGCTTTTACTTTTTCCGATGCACGCAACCAGATTTCTGCGATTCGGAGATTACACTTTTTCATGTTTGGGCTTAGCCCATGATATGCCCATCCCCTAATTAATCGGCCCAACCTAATTGCCCGAAGGTTTTATTTTCTCCGCCTAGGGTTGCCAATTTTACGGGTAAATATGTGTTAAGTATGAATAGTTTGATATAGGGTCGGAAAGAGAAATGAACATCTCATTAAAATTTTGCTAGGGTTCCAATCCATTTATCTCTTCGATCGAATATTCACCAGTCGTACCTGTAAATATATATATTGAATAAAAATTTAACATGAGTATCTTCTATCCTTTATATTGAATAAAAGAGTATGACTGATGTACACTTGGTGTAAATACAATTCGAATCGACCCGGATCGATCCGGATCCACGTATTTTTAAATTTTTTTTTTAGTTTTCAGGCCAAAATCTTTATATGCAAAGTTGGTGACCTTTATATACAAATTTTGTGACATTTATGTTAAATAACTTTAAAAAAATGAAGAATTTCTGCAAAATTTGTATATAGATACCTTTATGTTATATTTATATGACCTTTATGTATATTTATGTGATTTTTATATATAAATATTCGTATCTTTATATACATTTATATATTACATAAATGTATGAATATTTGTACATAAAGGTCATATAAATATATATAAAGGTCACATGAATATTACATAAAGGTATCAATGTACAAATTTTGTTGAAATTCTTCCTTTTTTTTCTAAGTTACAATGCATAAATGTCACAGTATTTATACATAAAGGTCACAACATTTGTATATAAAGGTCACCAAATTTGTACATAAAGGTCAAGACATAAAATTTATAATTAAAAAAAAAAAGTTCGCTGGATCTGGGTCGGGTCTACTCGAATTGGACGGATCTTAGATTCGTGCACCAGGTGCACAGGAGAATTTGTGTGAATAAAAATATATATTATGTATGTAAATATATGTATGTTGAGATTATATTATATGTACATTAAAATAAAAGATTTACATATATTGAGATATTTTTTGAGATATTGATTGGGAATCTTGGGGTGATTATAGGAGTTGTAAGGATCATTATTATGATTTAAAAATATATATGTACTATTTTCGATTTCCTAAAATATTTCCAATCGAATTAGCAATTAATATACGGTCAATTGTATCATAGTTATTATGTCATTTGTCACATCTTTCTACCCTCATATCTTCATGTGCTGCAAAAATTAATATTATTTCATGCCGCGCGCTATACTTGAGGATTAATATATAGAAAGCGACTAATTATGTAATTACTAATTAATATTAAAACATTCCAAAGTACCTCACATAATCATCTTGCGCCAAGCATACACTGCATAAATGAAAAGGCACAGTCTATATTCAAATTTATTTATTATATATTTATTCCAGATGCAAATAAGGTGCATACAGCTTATCTAGGTATAGTTACATTTGCATGCATGCAACCTACTATTTGGCTCTCATGGTGAAGACTTCCTAGATTTCCCCAACATGCCACCACCTCCTCCTCCACCACCACCTCCGCCACCACCACCGAAACGGCCACCTCCTCCTCTTCGAGACCCCCATTGAAACCCTCGTCTTGAACCACCCGGCCCATAGTAACCGCTGCCACCTCCTCCTCCACCTCCACCACCACCTCCTCCATCACCGCCTCCGCCTCCACCTCCGCCACCTCCACCCCCACCAGATATAGGAGGAGGAGACGGAGACGGCCTATCAAATTGACAAAAGGAAGTTGTCATGTAGAGAAAAAGCACCAAGCAAAGAAAGATAAAACGAGACATGGCTCAAACATGCATATCGAGTGAAGTTCTTGGTTGCATAAATGAGTGTATATATAGACATCCAAATGAGAAACTGAATATATGGGGTTAATTGACAACTTTGTACTTATTATTCCCTTGCAACATCAAAAGACAAATGTTGTGGTCATCTATCAACAACTTTCAATGCCAAACACAGGTAGGCTTACATAAAGACATGTAACAACCCATAATTTCAGGATCTATGAACAAAAAGGAACTGAATATATTATTGCAAGAAAACTCAGTGATTATCGATTTTACATATGCATAAAATATTGCATTGGCTCTAAGCTCATTGATTATCGATCTTTAACCGAATTGCGTCATTTTTGCCATCATTTGTTTGGGGATAATTTCGAAACGCACAGCACCAAGGACAGCAAAGAAAATTCAGGCAACTTATATATAATGTCACAATAGATCAGAGCCCCATCATAGATATCCATACGTTCCACAGGCTTGCAACCCTCCAAAGAAGTCCAAAACCTGATTGAATAACCACACTGTTGTAAACATCAAATACAGAAGACAAATTAAAAACAGTTTGACATACACTAACAATGCTAAGAAGCCATAACCCCAAAATAATTGGAAAAAGTTAGAAACATACAAACTAAAATTAAAAAACGTATACTTGATTGTCAAAAAATGAAAATGGCCTTACATACAAGAGCAAAATTAAAATTAACTCCTATTAATTATGCCCTTGATGCACACATAATTCAACAAGCCAATGACGTTGGTTCAGAGATAGAAGATTATAACTGAAAGATTTTCATGAAAATTAACACTCTAATCAGTATATCAAAAATTTCACCATGATATCATCATAATGATTCTTTCGCATGTGCGAGACCATGACCAACAATTAAGGAAATTAATTAACCATTTCAGAGCTTCACAACTTCCTTTTGCCTGTAGTTTTCAGATTAAATATGGTGTCAATACCACATAAATACTCTAAATATTATTCCTTACATTCCTCACCCTCAGGATTTTTAAAGCTGAGCTGTCAAAAGCTGGTGAGCTTAGGTGTCACAATCTGAAGAGAGTAACACTACATTTATGTATATATATATATATTCATTCATTCATTGAATATGTATTACATGTATATTTAGAATTTCATTTTAAACATCTTATATTCATTCTTTTAACCAAATTTGGATATGTTCCCTTGTGATGTTTGGTAGGGGTTTGAGTGGATTTGAGAAATTCCAAGCTTAAAATTATAGTTTTCAAAATAAAAGTGAATAATTAAAATTTGTATTTATTATGAGATTTTATATGATATGATTGTTATTGTATACGTCAAATTAATGTTGGAAGAAGTGAATTTTTGTAAAATTATATTATTAGTTGATGAATTAGTAATAATTAGATGATCGTAAGAGAGTAGGAATTTAGGCGTGTCTTAAAATTTATATATTAATAGATTATAGTATGATTGATTAATTATTATTTTTTTTTTAAATATGATAATATTTGTCTTGAAATTTATATATTAATAGATTATAGTATGATTGATTAATTAATTATTTATTTTTTTAAATATGATAATATTTGAGTGGACATCATAATCTTTATTTGGAGCCTCTAACCAACAAATAATTGAGGTTTTATAAATCCCAAATTCAAAGTCATGAAATCCTAAACAAACACAGTCTTCTTGCTTGTATCACATACTTTAATATGTACTATCAAAATTTAATGGTACATCAATAAAATTAGATTATTTTATTTACATCAACACATACTATCAAACTCAGATTTTACACTCTCTCATACAAATAGGATATAAATGAAACCATTTTAAATAGTTTATACTACCAAAATTCAGGTCCAACCTCCTTATATATCCCATACCAATGATATAGCTGAACTAATTACACAATTAGAAAGGAACAAAGTTCTGAAGCAAACCAAAAAAAAAAAGAAATTTATGTCATAATATATAGGTTAATTCCATAAAAAACATGAAATTATGATTATATTTCAATTACAATATGAATTTTGGACGTTAACATCCCTAACACTCAATTTAAAATCTAAACAATTCTAAATATGATTGAATTCTTCGAACTCCAATTTATATAATCCAAAATGTAAAATTGGAGCTCAGTCATCGTCCCATGTGAAATTTAAAAAAAAAAAAAAAATATATTGTATTCTTCCCCGTTGTCTTCCCCTCCCCCTCCGTCTCACCAAAAAAGAAAGCCATGAAATTTTGTCTTTTTTTTTTTTTTTTTCAAAATTTAAGAAAGAACAAAAGGATGTGAAAAATAAAAATCTTGTTTTGTCTGAAATTTCCACTTTCATGGTTTCAACAATTTCTTTATACGCACAATTTATACACTTCAGCTTCCACACCTCTTCAAATTAAATTTGAATTTAATTCAACATCAACTCAAACGCAAGATCCACTAGCTTTCTCTTTCTTTGTAAATGGGCACGTCTTACCTTTCACAAAACACTTCAATTTTTTCTTCCAGTTTCTGGGCATCTCGCTAAGCATTGAGGGTACCTCAGGCAGCGAGAAAGAAGAAGGGGAAGGTGGCGATGACGAGACGAGAAAGAAGGAACGCGGCGGAGAGAGAGAGGGGAGGGGGAAAGCAGTAGGGAAGACGACTTCTTTCATTTTCTTTTATTTTTTTCATTTGATTTTCTTTTCTATTTATTTTTTTGAATTTTTTTAAATTCCACCTAAGGTGATGCCTGAGTTGATGTACAAATTTTTGTTTTACATTTTGGTTGAAGCCAAAAAACCCAATCCTCTATTGAATTATTATAAATTAAGTATTTATAATGTTGAAAGTTGATATTGCAATTGAAATAAAATTCTTAATTCATTTTTTATGTAATTAACCTCAATATATATTATGTGGCTAAGAATTAAGTTTTCGAGACCAATTCAAGATGATTCCAATCCTATTTAGGGTCCTGAAATTATGCGTCTAATTCATAGTAGCAACAATCACAATCCAAATAAACATTAATCATGAATTAACGTGGACCAATAAATAATCCTTCACTTAAACTAAACCACACCTCAAAATTCTTGTACTTACTATATCTTCCTTATTGACTATACTGTCGTGTGTGTGATCTACCGTCCTCTCAACTAAAATGATTACGGGGATATTAAATTATTACCGCAAAAACATTAAATCTATTATCATATTTTTACCTCTATTTTTTTGGAGTTTGCAATTAGAAATCTTTGTAATTCGTTTTAGTAGTGTTCCCATAGTTGTTGCAACTCAAAAATGATTACACAATTATCGAATGTAGACTTAGCTTTACATTGATAAAAGACTCACAAGATGAACAATATCTCAGGTTCTTCAACCCCTTCCCAATTATGACTGATAAAAGTAATAAAATAGAAATGAAGTTATGTTAAAAATATGTATTGTTAATACTCATCATGCATGCATATGGGTGAGAAAAGAACTTATATCTTTAACAATGATACAACCTAATACTATTAAGGAATATTGTTAGGATTAGCACAAATCATTTTTTGTATATCCTTGTGATTATCTTTCCTTGTATTGTATTCTGTATAAATATCGTCTATTGGTTATCTATACAATTAACACACATTATCACAATTCTATATGGTATCACGAGTCTAAACATCTCTCACGAGAAATTTTCGATCCTCCCTTTTTTCTGTCTTCACCCACCCGCATCATCTAACCCTAGTCGCCACCGATCTACTTCCTCCCATGGCAACTTAACCGATAATTATGTGACCATGGCAACTTAACCGATAATTATGTGCATAACAACGTTGATCTACTTCCTCCCATGGCAACTTAACCGATAATTATGTGACCATGGCAACTTAACCGATAATTATGTGCATAACAACGTTATTCGAGCTAAGTGAAAAAAACAGAATGATCAGAAGAAAATAGAAAGATATCAGCATAAGAGCTCTTCTGAAATCTTGTTTTTCTTCTTTCACGCATAAGACCCTTCTTATTTCTTGAAGATATCCAGCTTTGACTTCGAGTATTATTCTTGATTTAAGGTCGTGATATAATTTATTATTAGGACTAATTGGGAATTAGACTACTTCTCATTACTAGTGTCTTTGGCTATGGTCGTATTTAACAAATTAATATCTCTATCATGTAATCAATATTGTGCAATATGAAATAATTAAATCGTGAAATTATTGCATAAAAACATTATTGCTGAAATTAGAAACTACTCAAAATAAAACATCCAAGCATTACACCATGAAATTAAACTACTACATACTACAACATTCAAAGTTTTAAAACCGAAAATTGCAATACTAATACCAAAAGATAACTTGGTAAAAACCAAATTTTAGCCAAGTTAAACCTTAAATCAACAAGCACACATTCAACAAATTCAAGGTACAGTTTTTCCGGCTGCGCCACCACCCATGCCGCCGAGACCACCAGTTTTTCCTGCAGCAGCACCACCACCTATGCCGCCGAGACCACCTGTTTTTCCGGCAGCGCCACCAGCAGCAGCACCTCCACCTATACCGCCGAGACCACCACTTCCCCCACCAAGCCCACCCAACCCACCTAACCCTCCACCGCCACTCGTGCCGCCAAGCACCGGCAGCACTGGGAGGATCGGAATCACCCCGGCAAAGCCACCGACGCCGGCCCAGCCACCAACGCCGCCGAAAGTAATGAAATTCTTCTGATCACCCACGCCGCCGTTAGCCGCCGTACCTCCGGCGTTGACAACGTTCTCTGACTTCTCCAAAGGGACTAATACATAACCATAAGTAGCAGTACTAGGTTTTGTATTTTCACCTGGAATGTTTCTTGCTGTTGCATGTCCAAGCACAACTGTCATCAAGAAAATCACGTACAATTTCTCCATCTCTCTCTCTCACTAAAAACCCTAAAAACACGTAGAGAATGTAGAATGTCTGTGATGAGGGAATGAAGGCAGATAGGAATAGCTATTTATGGACAATTTTCCGGTGCTTTCAACGGTGGAGGACAGTTGTGAAATTGAAGGTGTTAGAATTTAGATTTTAATTACAGCCTCGAAAATGACATTTTTCTGTGTGCTTGAATAGTGACAGAGTTAGGTGAATTATTAAAAGAAGAGAATTGAATGAAGATGTAAGGAAATTTGTCAACCCTATATTGTAATGAATATATGCAATAATGTTGTTCAAACCATGCTCTTGATGAACACAAATTGAATGCCATGCAATTCATGCAAGCCCTGTTGCTTACACTTGTTGCAAATGCAGACAGTGAGAGAGATATTTAATCAAGTTATTCTACTTTGACTTCTATCAATGTCAAAGCTTCTGGAGTTAGATTTCTGCCCTTTTTACATATTATTTGATTTGGGTTGCAGGAAAATGGAATGAAATTATAAATAGCTGATAATGGAAGGATTTTTTTTTTTTAATTAAGAGTTTGAAATTATTATTTTTTTAGTGAAGAGTGTGGGTCACTATGTTGTTAATGAAGTTAGTCTGGTACCCCATATAGTAAAGGTAACATCATATTACATTTTGTATCATCATTAATGTAGCTTATACAACTATATTATATTCTCGTATTAATATTAATGTGGTTTATACCACCATATATTTAAGTACATATCTCAAAATATACTTAAACCCGTACCATCAAATGTTAGAAGAGTATAGTTGAAAAAAAAATCATTTTTCTTGACTAAAAAAAGATAAAATTTAACAATTTAAAAAAAAAAAAAAGCTTCTAAGTAAAGATATATAGTGAAGAATGAGGTTCTCTCCATGGAAAATTTAATATTTAGAAATTTTTTATGTGATTAAAATATTATTTCTTAATTATTTAGGAAGTTTTAATACTGAAATTATAATGCAAAAATATTGTTACCGCATGCATCGGAATATCCAAATATTAAGTTTTCGTCATGTTTATTTGCGGATAACTTATTATACAGATTTTTATAATGACTATTTAAGTTTTAATTTTTTGTTTCCAATTTTAGATCAATAAATTCTAATTTTGGAAATTCGATTTTGATGATAATCGATCGCTAACATAAATGCTGATGATACTAGTATGACATTTAAATTTGAGATTTCTGTTTTACGATGGGGAAATTCATTTTTGTGGTTACAAATGTATAAAAACATCCTCTATAATTTAAACAAATAAATCAAATTTTCCCTCAATTATTTCCTTTTTTTTCCTAATTTAATGGTTTGTTGGGAAAACTCTAGAGTCATATATTCTACACCTTTATGACTTATTAGAAAATATCAAATTATTATGTGACATGATCAACGAGGTCAGCGTGCATTCAATATCAAGCAATAGATCAATGTTGGTTAATGGGTCAACTCAATCATGAATTCTTTTATCTGAAAAAAATATTCTTTAATTTTGAAAATTATCCAAAAGTATACTATTAAATATTAACTATATGAAACAGATTATCGGGGAAATTGAAATTATCATTTTATAACTTAGGTTTTATCAAATTTGTATCTAATTTTACATTTTCTAATTGGCATAAGTGCAAATAAATCATCATTTTTTAGAATTACAAATTTATCCCCATTTTTCGATAATTACAAAAAAATCACGACTTTTATTCACTTTTGCAATTTAGATCATATTTATATTTTTCGACAATCAAAGTCCATATGTCCAGCAAACATGTCACGTCACATGTCATATCAGATGCCACGTCATTCCCAACAAAAAAACAAATTTAAAGATCAAATTGTAAAATAAAATCACCACCTTTCCAAAATTGCAGTTTAATCCTAACTTTTTATATAATTAGCAAAAAAATTACAACATTCACTTTTTACTAAAAAAATTGGGATTAAATTGTAAATTTGGAAAGATGATGATTTTATTTTGCAATTTGATATTTAAATTTGTTTTTGGTAGGGAATGATGTGACATCTGACATGGCATGCGACATGGTATGTTTTTCGAACACGTAGATTTTGATATTGGAAAATATGAATGTGGTCTAAATTGCAACAATGAATAAAGGTCTTGATTTTTATTTTTTTTGCAATTATAAAAAAATGTGAATAAATTTGCAATTTAAAAAAAAAAGTGATTTTTTTTTTTCAATTACACCTTTTCAATTTTGGACAATCAACTTACCTTTTTGCAATTTTTATCCGATTTTACTTGAAATTTTGATTTTTATTTGTGTGGACACGAAAATTGCCAACTTTGTTTTTTCAGTTACAACGGCCACCAAAATTCAAATAATGTAAAATTAGTGGTAAACAATGAACAAAACACCAAATTTCCTAGTTAAAATTATTGTTTTTAAACTTAGAAAGACATTACTTACTCATATCAAAAGTATTATTTTGAAAAGTTTTACATTGTTTTTAAAAAGCAGTACTTAATTACTATTCTTGTAAAACTAATTTAAAGTATCATTTTTATTTTGAAAATCACTATTCGTACCTTTTTTTATAGTATTATGTATTATTTATTTAAAAGTTAATAATAAAAGTATTTTTTTTCTATAAAAAGTATAATTTTTTTAATTAAAATACATTAGTCTAGTGTTTTGTAATTTCGATCTTATGCATGGGAGTAGGACATCTATATACTTTCAGGTAGCTAGTTTAATTAGTGAGAACCAGGTGCTCTAGAGTTTCTATCATATAGTGATCTAGATGAGAAATTGGAATATATGATATTGTAATCATGAGTTTGATTCTCAATTTTGCTTTTGCATTTTAATTTTACCTTAGTACTCGTAATTAAATGTTTTTCTATGTTCTAAGTTTTCATAATAATATTACATACAAATATTCAAATTTGGCATGATTCTATAAAGAAATTTTGTAAGGGTAGAACTTCTTGGATGAAAAAAATATAATTATTTATATTAATAAAATGACTGAAATAACTTTGAAGAGAATATCTTATCCGGCTGCATAAATATCATGTCTCATTATCAAATAATCACTTATTCACAAACTTTCATGTGGGACTAATTTTGGTCATGGTACAAGGAAATGGAATCCTAAAATGGCACCTCTTATATCCAAAAATGACCATCAAAATCATTAAGTATTCATATATATTACAAATCTTACTCAAATTGTTCCTTTCTGAAGCAAGCGATTTGATTTTTGTGCAGCAAGTAGGGGAAAACAATTCTTGTTTGTTGGTACCAAAAATAAAATAGCTGATTCAGTAGTATGGACTGTAATAAAGATTCAATATCATTGTGTTAACAAAAAATGGTTTGAGTATTATATATTAATATATTGATCTACTATAAAAATGAAACTTCATAAATTCAAGGACTTGATAAGGAAAAAAAAAAAGGATTGAACCGTTTTTCAAAACAGATATGGTTGAGGTGAAAAGACAATTATCTCAGTTTTTTAATTTTTTTTTATAATTTAAATATTGTTAAGAACCCTTTAGAGTGAAAACAACCAAATTTGTAATGGTGAATTGGACTTCAAATAGTAAGAGAAAATCGGAAATCTCTCTAATGAAGTCCATTTGATGCTAAATTCATTGTTTAATATGTGAGTATATGCATGTTTATGCTAATTAGTTAGAGTACACGTGAATAAAGTACTCACACAATTATTTATAAAAATTATGATGCGTTTATTAAAAATATGGCAACACAATAAAGTATTCACACAATTATTTCTAAAAATTATTAATCCAAAATACTTCATGCATAAAAACTTCGGCGAACTCATTTAAATTATTTTCCCCACTCTTTTACTAATTTACCTAAATGTTATTAGGAAATTAAATGGGAAGTAGAACAAAGTTATATAGTGCCAATTTATTGCAGATGGAGAAGAGATTAAAGGCTACTTGGAGTGTGCAGTCTGCACAACGGAATTTTGACTTCTGGTTCAGCCATTCATAAATTCTTTAAATTGATGTTTTATATAAAGACAACTCATTTCCATCGTTTTGATGTTGATAGTTTTTTATTATTATTATTATTATTATTATTATTTTAATGAGATAAAGATGGAGGAAGTGGAGGTGAAAGTGAACAAATGGATCCTCTGTATCCACTTCTGTCTACCAGTCATGTACCATTTAGAAAACGACGCCGTTTTTATATATAATTAATAAAGATTTCTGCGGTAAGTTCTCTTTAGCAGAGCGGCTCAAACCGTAATCTTTTTTTCTATTTTTTCTCACACACGGTAATCTTTTATATTTTTCTATTTTTTTTTTCATTTCACACGACTGAAATCTTTTCAACCAAACTGGCCGATCTCTGCTGAGGAATTTTAATTCTTTCTATTTTTTCTCACACACGGTAATCTTTTATATTTTTATATTTTTTTTTTCATTTCACACGACTGAAATCTTTTCAACCAAACTGGCCGATCTCTGCTGAGGAATTTTAATTCAATCGACGACAAGAGGTGGAAAATATCGACAAATATTCTTCAAAATTTTGCTCTATACAAAAGATATTGGAAAATATTGACTAATATATTTCTTCAAAATACAAAAGAAACAAGTCAAAGGAAAATATCGTCAAATATTCTTCCATGCATATCTAATCTCAATAGTTTCGGCTTATATTTTTTTTTACATTTATAGTTCTTAGGGTCTAAATATATATTATTTGATATTTTACCTTTGTTAGTATTCAGATTAACACTTCATGGAAGGAGAATCCACCTCTTGTCGTCGATTGAATTTTGAAGATGTTAATGAAGAACAAAAGAAAGATAGTTCGTGTGATATTAATGAATTCTGTCAAAATATGGTATTCAACCCTACAAGTGAGAAAGATTTAAAAAGTACTACTTTGTCAATACCTAAAGAATTGATTCCGAAAATTAGTATGGAGTTTGATATTGAAGAAGATGCTTATCAGTTTTATTTGAAGTATGCTAAACAAGTAAATTAGTATGGAGTACTACTTTGTCAATACCTAAAGAATTGATTCCGAAAATTAGTATGGAGTTTGATATTGAAGAAGATGCTTATCAGTTTTATTTGAAGTATGCTAAACAAGTAAATTAGTATGAAGTTTGATATTGAAGAAGATGCTTATCAGTTTTATTTGAAGTATGCTAAACAAGTTGGATTTGGAATAAGGAGCAAAAGTCATAAAGATAAATCTGGTGAGTAATTGATAGAATCTTTTGTTGTAGTGCTGAAGGGAAGTGGGAAAATGACAAACGAGATATTTATGTGAAAGCACCTCGTCCAGAAACAAGGTTTGGTTGTGAAGCTAAAATGAAAGTCTGTCGATGTGAAAGCACCTCGTCTAGAAACAAGGTTTGGTTGTGAAGTTAAAATGAAAGTCAGCAATCGACAGACTGGAAAATTTTTTGTGGTTAAGTTTGTTGAAGATCATAATCACTACCTTTCAAGTCAAAGCAAAACACACTTACACAGTAGTAATAGGAATATAACTTCATCAGCAGCTATACAGATTCAAATGGCAAATGATGTAGGTATCCGACCAAAAATATCTCATGATCTTATGGTGAGAGAAGTAGGGGAAGAGAGAATTTAGGTTTCATTCCTGTGGATTACAAAAATTATTTGCAATCTAAAAGAACAAGAAACATGATGAAAGGAGATACATGAGGAGTATTAGAATATTTGAATAAGATGCAATTTGATGATCCTTATTTTTTCTATTCTATTCAAGTTGATGAAGATGATCTGATTACTAATATTTTTTGGTCTGATGGAAAGATGAGAGCAGATTACTCAAATTTTGGAGATGTTGTTTGCTTTGACACAACTTACAGAAAGAATAATGAAGGTCATCCAATTGCGTTATTTGTAGGTGTGAATCATCACAGAGTATAGTTTTTGGTGCTGCATTGTTATACGATGAAACCTCTTTAACATTTGAGTAGTTATTCGATACATTTGCCAAAGCTGTGTGGGAGAAAAAATCAATAACTATTCTTACGGATCAAGATGCAGCAATGGCAAAAACTCTAGTTTCCAAATGGCCTGAAACTAATCATCGTTTGTGTATTTGGCATATTTATCAAAATGCTGCAATCCATTTATTAAAATTCTTTAGCAGGGAGGCCAATTGCAGTTTGGTTGAAAAAAGTTTCAGTATGGAAAGAAGAAAGTGAAAAAAGACGTGAGAAAATTAAAATTTCTCAGCAGAGATGGCCACTTGCAGTTTGGTTGAAAAGAATTTCAGTGTGGAAAGAAGAAAGTGAAAAATGATTAAATAAGTAGAAAAAAGATAAAATAAAAAAGGGAAAAAGATTTCAGTCGTGTGAAATGAAAAAAAAATAGAAAAATATAAAAGATTACCGTGTTTGAGAAAAAATAGAAAAAAAGATTACGGCTTGAGCCGCGCTGCTGAAGAGAACTTACCGTAGAAATCTTTATTAATTATATATAAAAACGGCGTCGTTTTCTAAATGGTACATGACTGGTACAGTGGATACAGAGGATCCCATCTGAAAAGTGAAAGGGAGCGTAATCACAATTTAAACTCTGATCATCATGGTCTATATTTTATAAGGATGTGAAACCACTTAAGTTACAAAGTTCATGATTTTTTATGTTCGTAGTTGAAAATAACACATTTTCAATTTATGTAGAGTTGTCTACAAAGTTTGGAGTCCAATCGAAGCCAACCTTAGTCAATAATCGGATTAGTTACATATTGACCAGTATATATCAACTAGAACCATAAATAAGTTGTTCACAATTAAGATTAAGATAGGATTTCGAACATTTTCAAAATTATGTAGATGTCTACAAAGTTTGGATTTGAAATCAAAATCATACAATACAATTAATAAGTAAATCTTGTACGAATCTCATTTCGTGAGACGAGTTAAACTGACACAATCAACATCAGTCAATAGTCAAAAGTAAACGGCTAAGAGTCAACACCAATCTACGATAGGTTAAGGTTGTTTAACATATCACCTAATTTAATATTAAATTTGACATAAAATGATTAAATAATTAATTATTTATAAAAATATACGTTGCATTTATAGATTGTCATAAATAATTGTTTAATTACTATTTTGAAAAGAATATATAATGCCATGCCTATTATAATATTATTCAACTCACGGTCTCTTACCCTTCCATTTAGTTTGTTTTTATCGTTTATAACAACTTTCAATTTGTTTTTTGAATTAAATGATGAAAAAATGAAAATGAAACTTTCATAAATAAATTTAATAGTTTATTTAAAACACACATACAAAATAGTTATTCAATTTCATTAATTAATATGTTTGAAAAGTTTAAACAGTCATTTTCAATCAGTACAACTTTATTTCAGTTTTTTTCTTTTTTGTTTATTTATATTTTTTCGCTAAAATTTTAAGATCATATATGTACATAATTTAGATTATTAAAGTCTAACATATGTTATTTAGATATATCTAGTTAACATTTTCATATTATTTAATATTTAATAATGTTTTTTAGCAACTTAATATTTGAAGTCATTAATTGGTCATATTTCATGTAAGAATAATGTAGTCTTACCAAGTGTCCTTATGTTGATTCTCTTTTATATAAACTCTTCAATTTAATTCATTTACATAAAAAACTGACATTAATTAAGTTTTTGTTATCAAACAAATTAATATATTATATATATTTATAATAAAATATTAGTAAATGGCACCAAATATTTTTAAATTATATAAGTACATTTGTTAAGACATATTACATCTCGAATATTATTTGAAATTGTCCACATATGTTTCATGGTTATGATGAAGAAGGCCCGGTCTTTATGAATAAAATATATTAATTATGCTAAAATATCTTAATATTTTATATTCATTGTAGATGAGATTATATTTAACTAAAATTTATTATTATTATTGTTATTATTATTATTAGATTAAAACAAGTTTACAAATTAAATTTCAACAATAAAATAATTAATAATTAAGTTTAAAAAGTATATTAAAATGTAATACCAAATCTATTGGTACGTCCTGCTACATTTGAAATACGATTAATTCATAAAATAGTCAAATAAGATCATTTCAATGAATTTTTATTTGAGGATAAAGAGACACAATCAGAATACAAAGGGGTAAAATGATACGATTCAGAATGTATATAATTGGTTAAGATAATACTCAATGATACATATTATGTGTGATAATTATTTAGAAATAAAAAATCAAACATATAATATGAAGTGAAATAAAACATTTAGTGTACATGAGATCATGATCAGATTCATTATCCCTAAAATTAAAAAAAAAATTAAAAATATGAGATTGATGACAAATTTTAACAATTCAAAGGCATATTTGACTCCAAGAAATCTTCAATATTTCGGCTATAAATTTCAACTTGTGATCAATTGATCAGTGGAAAATTCTCTGAGATTTTAGAACAATTTTCTTCACTGAGATGATTTCTCTTGTAGGAATCAATCTCCAACATAATCATAAACATTTATCTAAAATCAAAGCACTTATATAGATATATAATGTTTATTGATCCACTAATCATGGGCCTTGTTTCCCCTAATTCTTGCTACATACTAATCAAGGGTTTTATTATTATATCAAAGACTTTATATGTCCTAGCTAGCTAGCAATATCTCTATCAAAATGCACATATAAAATATACATATTTTCTTGCTCCTCCTGCTTCACTTACTATCCGTTCTATCTCACATTGTAAATTTTACTTATTTGTCCCATAAAAATAGTTCAATTTCATTTTTTAGGCCGGTTAAGAAAACACATTAATTAATTATTTTTGGAAAAGAAATATTATCCACAAATTATTTCCTTCTATTCGTTTATTTATTTACTCCGAAAATACATAAATGAAAAAAGTAGTAGTCTACGGAAGTCATGACCCACACACAAATTTCATGGATTTATTAAGTTTTTAGCAGTTTGATTTTTGTAATGTTTATTTGATGATGTGAGTTGGAACTTTGCAACGAATGTGTAAGAAATACTATAATAAGAATAAATGAATGTCCAAATTTTATTTAAAGTAATTTTAAATATTTTAACATGTACACGTACATGACAAAAGTATTTTTGGATTAAATCCAAAATTATACAAATTGAGCTCCTAATGCTTCAATATCGATAGACTTCACTCCAATACTAATAAATTCACAATGGTTGTAAATTCAAAATCTGATAATTTGCCTTTAATATTCAAATCAACATGACTGTAACGAAGACGATCAAATTTTTAATACATTGGTAAAATTCGTACTCCTAGCCCATCACACACATGTATATGCATAAATGTTTGAGTAACAATAATTTCCTCTTATAAATTAACGATTTCATGAGAAAATATAAATATATTTAAAAAAGAATAATCAAATCATTTTTTATATTTTTTTTATATATAAAATGTACATGAATCTGTTTTAGAAAGCGCGGCAAAATATGTACCATCAAAATTGATTTATGATTTACTCTTTTATTCTAAATTAAATATCATTTTGATTAAATAAGTAATGTTACAAAATAAATGTCACTGTATGATTTTAGAAAAAACATTTGTTCATATTTTATTTCATCTAAATGGAATGGGATATAAAATGATTATTGAAAATGTATTTATAATGATTGGTTAAATGAGGGTAAATCAGTCTTCTTATTATGCATGTGAGGTGGTTGGTGAATTTATAAAGAGGTGGTCCCGCAATGCGTAGGAAAAAATGTGAAAATAAAATTCGATCACATGAGATATGGCCCCACATCACATGCAAACGTTTGTGGTTTACGCACCATAGCACGTGACCTGGAAAGAAAAAATAAATTACTAGTATTAATTAAATTCCAAATTTACCTTCAACTAATTCGGAATAAGCTGTTCTAAATGCTTGCTACAATATGTTTAGCTTTCACTAATTTGAGAAAGATTTTGATTGGTTGTTTGAGGGTCACCATCTCAGTCACCAAAGGTTATATTTGTATGTTGATATAATTAAGTTTATATATACAATGAATGAAAGAAGGAAAAAAAAAAAAAAAAAATATATATATATATATATATATATATATAGATATATTATTAACAATGATCCTTTCTCAGTAATTGATTTCAGTACATAAATAAGTTTTAATTGGTAAAATCATGGCATTTATCTACTAGTCCCACTCCCAGGTCCCGATGTTAATTGTGTAATTTGATTAACTTCAATATACATTACATACATCGTAATAAATAAATAAATAAATAAAATCAAATATGTTTGTAAAATTAACTCCGAAGATTGGACAAGAATTTTAGAAACAAAAAGAATGAACAGAGCAAGTCAGAGTAGTTAGAATTTTCTTCCAGAATATTTAATCAAGATCTGAATAGAAAACAAATCTTACAATAGAATCATTCATAATTGGCTTGTACGTCACAACAAAGTAATAAATAATAATACATTCTACTCAATTTGATTAATTGAGCACAATCAAAATGAGGTTTAGATTAAGCATTTGTTTAATATAAACCAATATTTAGTCTCTACTTTACTATATATTGATGTAAATGGTAATGTCATGCAATATGCAATAACACAGAGATACTGCAGATACAGCATCCTATGTGAATGCTGAACCTTTTAATCATTATGTAAAAACATTGCAAAAGACAAAATCAATTTGCTATTACATAAATAAATAAATCTCCAGTAAAAGATTGGTTGGTAAAGTATGATTAGAGACAGTAATGATTAAGGTAAATGGCCAATTACTAAGCTTAACATGATGTAATAATCACAGCTTGTCGCTATGGTGGGATATTGTCTGGTTTCTATAATCATGATTTCAACACAATGAATCAACCAAACAAAGCACTAAACATTGCATTTCATTGACAAAGACAAACCAAAAAAAAAACATTGAAAAAAGAAAAGGAGAGAAAAAGGCAATGAAACCTTGCTAAATGCATCATCTATTACAAAAGTTTTTCATTCTTTTTCTCCCAATAACTCAAAAGGCTTTGACATTCACACTATAACTCGTATGACTCAAAAAGAAAATATCTAGAAAGAAAAAAAAAGGAATTGGACAACGCTTCCGCACCTGCTTCCGGAACAGCATTGTTTTCTTTCGACTGAAACAGGCCGAGGTTGAGCAACAATGGCAAGGGATGCAGAAGAGTGAAACGACACGTGTAAAAAATGTACACTTGCCTATTTGATGATCAATGGATGGTAATGAGGATGATGATATGGATCAATGGACAAACAATCATTGTAATGTGGACATATAAGGTAGTAGTGGTAGTGAATCAGAATCTAGCACGAAAAAATGGAATAGAGGAAAAGATGAAAATGACCCTTTTCGGTTGTTAGCACTGGCGTCCACGGCGGCAGCCAAGAACACCAGCCCCAGAAGTAATAGATCCAACCATGGATGACGATTTAGCACCTAGGCTCGATGCACGTGCATAGCTAGCTGAAGCCCCGGCTCCGGATGGAGTGAAATAGGCTCCATTGAGCATCAGATCACCCTCTGATCTCCAGTTCCAACCCTTCCATTGAGTCGAGGCTGTTTCAACCCTCTTTGTCACCTGTGTCATCATCAAAGCAAATCCATTAGCTCTAATCAAAACTCTTCAGAGTTTCATTTTGGAAATAGTTGTACCTCTTTGGCAAAAGGATTGGATGGTGCAAGATATCTGTTGCCCTGGCTATTAATGGTGGGGCTTGCACTTCCACCAATCGCGTACATCTCCCAATGAGTGTAATCGTTGTTCACCACGTGGAAGTACCCGTGTCTACACCTGGATTTCATGACAGGTTTCCCTTTTCAGATCAAGTTCAAGAAACTAGACACGATTCATCAACAGATCAAGTTCAAGAAACTAAACACGATTCATCAACAGATGACAGAGAGCAAGTAAAGAATAACCTTGGCATTCTCTGAATAAGGCCCTCCCCAAAATGGTTGTAGGCAATAGTAACCTGCATTGCCTTGTCTCTCACATAGGAGTCACTATGACCCAATAGCATAACCTGTTTCAATGACACATCACATTATAATACTCACTAAATACCCATTTCTACATCACATATGCAAAGAGAAGCAAGCCACACTCACCTCATTGTGGTGGGTGAAGTAATTGTTGGAAATGGTAATAGCAGTGGACCCCATGACAGCATCCACAAGGCCATCGGCACAGTTAGAGAGCGAGTTGTGATCAACCCAAATGTGGCTTGAACCGAAGATGGAAATGGCGTCACCATCAGCCATAGTCCTCCACCCATAATGTGAAGGAGAGCTTCTCACCATGGCATTACCAGTTGGTTTACAATCATGGATGTGAAGGCCATGAATGATCACATTGGTGACATATTGGATTGTAATGCAAGCTCCATTAGCTATGTGGACGTTAACTCCACGCCCATCTATCGTCTTAAAACTGTTCATGATCAGCTCCTGCTTCAATCTTATAACCATATCGCGTTTGAACACAATCCAGAGGGGCTTATCCTGGATAACAGCATGGCGTAAAGTGCCTGGCTTTGGGTTAACAGGGTCATTATCACTAGGATCAGTGACAACGTAGAATCGGCCATCACGTCCACCAATGGCATTGCGCCCAAAACCAATACCACAGTCAGCAAGGCGCTTACGATTCTTGTGCCAATTGTGGTCACAACGCCAGCAATCATCTATGGGGTTACCATTTCCACATGAGAAAAATCCCAGCTTTCGCCTCTCTGTGCTGTTTCGAGTTGCCCTGTAAATCAACAAGTACCATCATTATAGTTCAATCCCTTTCATCCTTGAAAGCAAAATTCTTTTTTCACATGGATTCAAGAAGGGCCAATTTGGGGCTTTCCTGTTTGACTGGACAAACTGTTGGTTGTATCATTAATCATAATGTTGAAGCAAGTAACAATGTTGGAGGCACTTTGTGTTTCAATGAGCACACATGGGTGATGCTATCACGTGAAAATGATAGAATAACTCTCATTTCATCATTCCACATTCATGAATACTATTGTCTCACAGTAAACTGATTGTGCTCACACTTCTTGCCACTTTTTCTTGCATACACATGCACACATGACTAGAATGCAATAATAGCTTTACAGAATGTGAACGCATAGGAAAAACAGAGTTTCAAATTTGCCAAATAAATGTCGTAATGAGGACATTTTCAACTTTATGAAGTCCATCAAAGAAAGACCCATCATGAATTTGACAAAAAAAAAAATACAAGGAATAATTGACAAAACTATTCACTTCCAAAGAGAACTTTTTGTGACCATACTAAAATATGTTCCTTAATAGGATCATAAACAAATACATGGATTAGAAAGCAAGAAACAAGGATGTTAACCACAGTTGCATGTGGGATGAACTCAACTCAACAACATAATGTGAAAGCGAGAAGTAGCTTTTGAATTGACAAATCTCCACAAAATTCATTCTACAGAGAGAGATTGGATGAATTATATACATGGCATGTGAGTAGGGTAGGCCTGCTAAGAAAAGTGGCATTCAATCTGAAGGACCACATTAAGATCAACCCTAACAGCAACTGCTACTAAAACCTCATTGTGTCAGTTAATGCTCACTAAATGCACAAAAAGGCCATTTCCAACAATTCTTGAAACAGAGATAAAAGTAAGAAAATGGAAAAATTATGAAAGATCACTCACATTTCAACCATTCTTGCAACCTCTTCTGGGTCCTCAACAGCATGTTCATTCAAACCCTCCTCATCAATACCTTCCAACCTGAAAGACAATCATTTATTAGGAATATACAAAAATTATTAAAAAAAAAAAATTCATTTTCAAGAATTTATTTTGGCTGGTGATATATATATATATATCGTTTTGCAGTGAACCCATTTGAGGTAAAAATAAAGGAGAAACTTTGCAGTAATTCTCACATGGGGTGTCAGCTTCTACCGACAATCACGGTGAATTATATAAACATATTAATAAACATATGAATGGTAAATTAAAGGAGGAGGAGAGAGGGAGGGGGGGGTCTTGATACGAAGTACAAAACACCGGGCCAAAATTACACACACAACACGCACTAGTGTAGAGTGATGTACACTGCTCAAGGTAGTGGAAACAATGCCCATATTTACGTACACTATACATACAAGTCTTCCATTACTAAAAAACCGTCAAAAAGTGCTTTTTAGAGAGAGAATCAACGAATAACTGCTTATTAGCTGCAATAACGAATGTGCCCCTGCCTGGGTTATGGTTGGGGTGGAATAAAACGCATTTAATGAGGGTAAGTCTGGGAAGATGGAAAGAAGGGCAGGATTTGTTAGAGCAGAGGAATCCGAGGAGAATTGCGTAGCAACCGAATAAACGGTTGAGATCTATTCTGGAGTACGGGATCTTAACGGCTGGGATTGATGCTTTCTAGGATATGGACAGCGGATCGCAAGAGATCTGACGGCTGGAATTTGATGGATAACAAAGAGGGAAAAGCCGACGGCTGAGATTAGGTTTTACACACCGAGTTGACTCAGTAACGAAATAATGAAAACAAAAACCGAGTTGATGTGTCAGCTACTCACTTTGCCGCCATTGTTGAGTTTGTCGAGCTCTGCACTTTCTCCATAGAACTGAATTGAAAAATTGCAGGAGATGTTAGAATGCTTTTCATCAAATTCCGCAGCATTTTTTTAGCAAATTCAGAAGAAAAAATGGCGTAGAAAAAACACACACAATCACACATTGTAAGATCAAAGCCTAATAAATTGAAATCCCCCGTCAAATGCTCAGTCTTGATTGCCGAAAAAAAAAACAGAGCAATTTCTGTGTGATCAAATGAAGAAGGAGAAATGATCAAAATAAATAAAAAATAAAAACAAACCTCAATTTCAGAGTTTCGTCTTTGTGAACTCTGGCCACAGCTCCAATGCAGAACACAAACAGAGCAACTGAAAGCAGAGACACCACCATTTTCTTCGAAGGCATCCCCATTGTCATTACGACGCCGTTCCCACTCTTTCACCTTCTCTCTCTACAAAAAATCTGTGTGATTATTCTACAAATGTAGCTAGAAATTGTTTAGAGAGAGAAAGCCATGGTAATGAAGGAGACAAGGGGAAAGAAGAGGAAGAAGAAGAAGAAGCACCAGGCCCAACGTAACGGCCTCTACTCATTTTATAGACTGACACGCTCAGAAAACGTTAAACTTAACGCCCGTTAACTAACTGCCAAACTGCTGCTTAATTCCAACAGTGGTTTGACCATGGTTAGTGATTTCCTAATACTTTTAACTGACTTAATTAATTACTACCTAATTAACTAACTGCTGCGCTTTTATCCATTGTGTCTGCCGCTGTCACGTGCCTCCGTCGGTCACTCACGTGGCACAGCTGATTTTTTTTTCTTTTCTTGATTTTTTTCCCATTATTATTCATTCATGGTTAGTGGTTGGGACTTGGTACTGGCTTTACATTTTCATCTTCCTCTTTCCACTGATTTAACCAAAAATTGATTTTTTTTTATTTTATTATTTAACGTAAAGAACTAATTAAATAGCCAATAATTGCACAAAATGTGTTTCTCAAAAGGGAAAAAAAAAACATTGTGGCTATTACATAAATCCCATGCATTTTATCGTCAAATTATTTTATTTATAATTATAACTTTCATCACTCTAAGAAATATTAAATAAAATGATCTAAATCTCCAAGAAAAACATTATCCTCAAATGAAATTTAACAATGAGTATTATCTTTAGTGACATCATTATAGGAATTTACTAGTTGAACTTATATAAAATGGACAACACCAAATGAGTGAAAAAATGCAGTTGAATTTTTATAAAATTAACTTGCAAATTGTATTTCAATTTGTACTCAAACTGCTCTCAATATAAGTTATCAATATATTTATGACATTATTTAATACTGATGATTGGTAAAATGTAACCAATCATATATTAAGAAATGAAACACTCTACTTGTCCTAAATATTAATGTCCATTTCATTTTTAGGTTGTCCCAAATATATAGCAATTTCTATATTCATATCACTTTGTACATTCATTTATAACTACACACTTATCATATTCAATTGCTTAAATTTGATCTTTATATGTTAAACTCAATTAGTTTTTTAGTTTTTTCTAATTAAAATCTTTATTTGTGATTTTAACAAACCTTATGGTCTACTCGATAATTCCACCAAACTTTGAGGATGATAGATCATGCAATTCATCAAAAACAAATGAAAAAAAAATATACTATCTATCGTAATAGGTACATGGATCAAAAGAATAGTGTTTTTGTGCATTAGTTTCACCATACAACTAGGCATGCGTAGGTCGGATTCGACCTTGATCCGTGCTCTAAATTTTTTTTTTCCAATTTATGCGGTAATTTTTATATTATATTAGTATAACTTTTATATACAAATATCATAATCTTTAAGTGATATTACTTAAACTTTTCTCAATATAAAAATTCATGTAGTATATTTGAACCTTTATATTATAATAATTTAATTTTTATATTATAATAGTATAACATTTATATACAAATATAATAACTTTTATTTTTAAAGTAATACTTAAATGTTATATAATATAACATAAAATTTAAAATTATAATAATATAAAAATTTAAAAGGTATTATATGTATGTAGTATAATATAAAAGTTAAACTAATATAACATAAAGTTAAGTTAATATAATAGAAAAGTTATGTGAAGATAACAAAAAAGTTAAGCATGGGTAAAAATGTAAACGCAAATGCAAACATAAAAATGCATGAAAATACATGTAATATGTGAGGTAGATGAAATTATCTCCAAATCGAATCGACCTAGTTATAAATCCGTGCACCTGGTTGATATTCTGGAACCAAAAATAGATGTTATTTAAACTAATGGACAAAGAAATAAAAAGTGAAAACAAACCTGTCTTTATAGTGGTGAAGTTTTTACAGTTAAACAGATTTTCACAGTTTTGGCATCATCAGCAAATAGCAAAGCACCCAGTCAGTAAAAGTGAAAAAGTAATTAAATAAAAAATAAAAGACCGTTGAATGCTCCGTGACGGCGGGCCCGTACCGTAACGCCGTACGAACATTCCAAACAGGGGGGACTGATTTCACGGGGATTTTGCTGATTCGACGGAATTTTATTATTTTACCCATTTTTTCTTTTTTCTTTAATTAACATTAATTAATTAAATTTATTAGTTGTGTTTTGGTGGAAAATGAGTTTAGCTTGTGCCGCGAGTCTCGGCGCGGGTTATTGAAATTTGAAAGGATAAATTGGGGACCTAATTATTGCTTGGATTGATTTACTATTTTGCCCCTCTATTCGCAAGATCTATGTCTTTGATTTTGGTTCTCACCCAATCTCATTTTTAGGTGAAGATCTATTTCAATTTAATGTTGTTGTCGTATACGTGAAATTGATTAATTAAAAGTGTGTAGGTTTTAATTGTAAAATAAAATAAGGATTTTCATGTAATTGTATTTTGTGGAGAAAATTTAAGTTTAGCAGAATAAATAATGATTTTAATTTACTTTGCGATTCAAATTATCATTAATTTCTCGGTTTAAGTTTGTGCACATATTTTGACGAATTTACTTTGTTTTTTCACTTCAATTTGATCGAGCATATTTTCGCTGAAAAATCGACATTGTTTCAAACAACAAATAATGTTGAGTTGGTGAATTATTTTTGTTAAATTGAAAAGTTTGTGTTGAAATTACAATTCATAAAGAGTTCTTTCTTCCTTTTTTTTTTTAATCTTTCAATTAAACCAAAATTTTATAATAATTGTTGTACAATATCCAAATCAACACAATAATATATTCCACCCCTCAACAATTTTGATTATGTTTGGACAAGAATTTGATGATAAGATTGAAAATTTATTATAGAAAATTCATTGGTGATTGTTTGAATTGAAATATACTTGAGATTCATTTTCATCATTCTAAATTACTTGTCTTGAGATTTAAATTGATGATTTTTGATTAAAATGAATTTCAAATTCATTCATTTAAAAATTTTCAATTATATTATTCAATGAAGGCACCATATAAACCTACACACGATCGACAAAGACTGCAAGTATCTATCATTTTTAATCGATAGCTGACTTTTATGAAAAAAAATAATGTTAATTATAGAAACAAAAAGAAAAAAAAATTAAAAGATAGGAAATTTTTTTCTTTAATTCCAAAACATCAACTTACAAGAAATTTTTGTTCTTTTTTTCTTTTTTTTTTCATTTATAATTTGTTTTTGGCGAAGACAATTTTTTTGTTAAAATATCAAGAATTATGGGATGAAGTATATAATATAATATTATTATATTTTAATAGGGAATTGAATTTGTTATTGCCAATCAACTAGCCAGTCGTGCTAAATGTTATTTTCAGATCAAGACATAAATATTAACTTTAAGAGGTTGACAACGATATTCAATTTTACGTAAGAGATCGATTTAAAAGTAAGGGTGACATAAATGACAGAATTAATGATTAAAAGGTGTTTGGAGTAATTTTTAAGAAATTATTTTCGTTACCCTCATATTTAGATCACAAAAATAATGCATGATATATCTATATTATTTATATTTTTGGAGCAATTACGTACCATGATTTATGAGTCGTGTCAAGGTGTGCTAAAAATAAATTGGCAGTATTATGGCAGCATAATCCAAATTCATTCTCCAATTGTTCGATGATAACTTTATTAATAAGTATGGGGGAAAAAAATGAGGAATTGCAGAGTAATTAATGAAGGATTACTAAGCAAAAATACAAAAATGTATTTGGCTAGAGTTATTCGTCTACTCATGCATGCATGTACATCTTAATAAATTCGTAACTTATATGATAAGGACTCAAGAAATTTAAGATCTAATATTGAAAAAAAAATCAAGAAATGTAAGATCTAATATTGAAAAACAAAATGAGTTTTTCTTTAAAAAGGTTGAGATTTAATTGTTGCATTATTAATTTATTTCTTTCTAATTTTAGAATTATATTTTTCACAATGAATGAAACAAACAATATTGACTGTTTCTATACACATCAGTCTTATTGTTTAACACTTTTTTTTAATACTATTATATAATCCATTTTTGCTTGGATTTTAATCCAAAGTTTACCTAGAATTTAATTATTAGGAATAATTATTTAGAAGCATTATTTTTTAAAATTAAATGTATAGTAAGGGCCCAATATACAATAATACGTCGGTGGCATAATTTCTCAATCAGGTCCGAGACAGCTGCTTCATTAAATATGCATGTTTTCCCAAATTTTGAAAAAACAAAAACCAACTAATTAACTAAAAAAAGAAAAAAAAAACTAAATATAAAGTGGAGATTCGTATTTCCTTTATAAAGAAGCAATCGATAGGAAAATAAAAATAAAAGATTATCTCCCTAGAAAATAAAAAACAAAATTATAGGAAAATAAATAAACTTTTATTTTTATTGCTCGCATTCGAGATTTTAAATTTTATCAAATAATTAAATATATACAATTTGTTAATTATTATGTTATGAGATTGAAGTCAAACCAACTTTTTGCAATCAATCTGAACTCCAACATTGTCTAACCTAATAATTCAATAGTTGTATATTAACCAACATTTCATCCATCCTAAACTAAAGGTTATTTTAAGGATTCAAAAGATAATTACTCTTATCTTCAAAATTATCCACATTTAATCTTCTTGAATTAAATGCTTTAATATTTGAAGATTAGCATTATGAATGAAAAAACATTTAATTTAACTCAAATAAGGACAAATAAGTCATTTCATAAGGTTTCTGAATTTATGTGAAATTTTCTAATGAAGTAATAATTACAAAAAAATTCTGAAAAGAATAACAATGTATAAAAACAACAATTTTCAGTCTCCATATTGATCTAAATAGCTTGACAAACATTGATATTGATAGAATTTTAAGTTAATACCATAACGATTTATATAGTGATATAGAATTTTGATTTTTTTTTATCACAATTCTTAATTTGAATATAATTCGAATATCATTTTATTGGATAGTCAATCTTAAATATTTTTAGAGGGTCTAGTCAATTTTTTTTTTTTAATTCACATGGTATTTGAAAAAATAATTTTATGAAATAAATAGTTAAGTCAGGCATGTAGCTCAAGAAAAGTAGTAGTTGAAGTTTTCACCATAAAAAAATTAAAAAAAAATTTAAAAATTGAGGAGGTTTTTTTGTAAGATTACGCTTTTAGGTGGCAGAGTGTGATGCTTTGGATGCAACAACCAAATCATAACTACATTTCACGCTTGTAACAATTATATTTACACACATTTTCAAGTTTTATATAATAATACAATTATTATACATATTTACAAGAAAAAAAAACTCATATTTATATTATCAAGTCCTTGTACTTTTAAACCAAGTTCTTTTTTTTTTTTGGGAGAATTAAGTCCATATACTTTTATTTGAATTAAAATTTGGTCAATTAGTCAACAATTAACCCAATTTTAATGTAAAAAAAACTTTTACAAAGATTTTGTTACTCAAGGTTTCAAATATTCGATGAACATCAATAACTTTTAATTTTAAATTAAATTTCACAAGCTAAAGATTCCAAAAAATATATATATATAATAATAACAACTCTAGAATATAAAATGATATTAATTTTATAGAAATATAATACATTCTCTACATTACCCAATAAATAAGATCCAAAATTTTAATACTATCTCTATCCTTTTTAAAAATTTATTGTTATCAATATGGATATTTCAATTATATTTTGATCAATTTAAGATATCACTATTTAATCGATTGCAATAATACAAATGCATAAAAACAATCTATCATGAGTAATAATATATATTGATATCAGCAAATCACGTTGGTTAAACAGAAAAATGGATGGTTATGAGTAACAACCACCAAAATGTTGATTTTACGTTGGTAATTAGCTAAAATAATGGGTGGTTAGGAACATTAATAATCTTTCTTTAGGTAGTAATAATAGTAAAACAAAAGGTAATCATGATTTTTGGTTCTAATTACATGGACCAAAATGACATATTTAACCCTCTATTTTAATCTTGGTTTCAATTTGTATCCCTCCCAATTGATCACTAACACTAAGTGTGTTTATTCCATGTTAATCATGTATTCATGTTGTGGTTTACCCAACTCCACTCAAACTATTTAATTTAATTCGAAGATAAAGCATCACCATGTAATAAAATATTTATAATACAAACACTATTTTTCCTACAAGAGTTGGAAAAAAACCACACGATTGGTGCATAATCGATTAGTTATGCGTCTATTCGAGTCTAAGATGGAGGTGAAATGTCATACTTACACCTTTTTTTAAGATTCAAACTCTCATTTTATAAACAAAAGAAGAAGAAAAAAAAAAAAAGAGTATATGGGTGAAGAAAGAAAAAGACCCACCAAATTTAGATCAAATCTTTAATAATTAATATCCCTTGACCTACAAGCAATGGGACATGTTTGAGAAAAAAATAGTCTAGAAGCTATAGAGGGATTGGTGGGGGTTGGCCTTTAGCTTTATTAAAAATTCACTCAATTAACATTTTTACATTATGAAAAGTGAAAGGTAGATTGTGTAGGTCATGTCTCTTTCTCTCTCCTCTCTCTCTCTCTCTCAACCATTCTTGATCGGACCTCAAAATTTGGTAAAGATTGTGTTTTAACTTTTAACTTTTCTTTCAAAATTACTACTTCAATTCCCTCCACAATTCAAACCCATGATTTAATGGGTTCTATGAATGATCTAAAGTTATATTTGTAATATATCATTTAATTTACACGTAGGAACGCAACTATAATATTGTTTTAAGAGGGACAAATTTATTTCCATATTAAAACATAAAGCATGTTAAAATTTATATAAAAATTAATGATAAAAATTAAAAATATTAAAAAACATTATATATAAAAAGAACAATTTTAAACATTTAAAAAGAATCATTACAACCCGCAACTCTTAAATCCATCCATATTTGCTCATATAAACCACGTGGCATATATTTCTCTCGCACAATCAATGTGGGAAATCGATAAGTATTTAATTAAAGCTTGTCACTATGTAGTTAGATGCACTTTTAAATAATTTATCCATGCAGAAACATAGAATTAATGTATAGTTATTTAAAAATAAAACAACTGATAATAACAACAAAGAAATGTATGTACATACAAATGATGTGAAACAAATTAAATCAATTAAGTCAACTTCTCACAGAGTTGTTAAATCTTCTTACAATACTAGTACATAGTGCGTGGAGTTGGCGTTGTCTCTAAAAGGCCTAGATTTTGGGTTAATTAGGACTTAGATGACAATTTAATTAATAATAGATGTTTGATTTATTTAAATTTATCATGTTTTGATATGAACAGGGGGTGCTAGGGTTATATGTATGTTGATTTGATATTTAAATTAGATATTTAAGGTGTGTTCAAATCAAATATCGATTAAAACAAAATATATATAATAAAAATTTTGAAGTAGAAAAATAATGAAATACATCACTTATCCTTAAAGCAAATGTTTGATTACTTGTAATAGTAACGTTAGATTATATGAGATCTTTTATAACATTCCGTATATATTTTATTTCAAATTAATCACTATACAAGTTATGTGTAATAAAATATCACTAATTACACGTATTGTGTAATAAATATCATTAAATATGAGATTTGAGCTAGTTTTAGATAGATTATTAAGCCTAATTTTATTCTTCATTTGATTTCTAGATCTAAAAATAATAATTTTGACCCGAACTTAATATTTGGACATTTATATTTAAAAATAGCCATCAAAAAACTTGAAAATACAATAATGCTGTCACGCCCCATTTCCATAAAAGATAGAAACGCGAATAATAATTTAATTTAATTAATTATTTTTTTTTTCTTTAAACAGAGTATACGCAACTCGGTCATAGGGCGTCCAGCAAAAACCTAATCAGTTGAATATTTAAAATAAGCAAGCTCTAGAATTATCTGATAGAAACATTTCAGATCTATATCAACCCAATGTAGAAAACGATCATATTTATATCAAAACGCACAGCCTTTGTTCCGAACATATTCAGGGTTTCAGGAATGCAGAATATTCAGATACATGGTTTTGTTTATATACATATGCAAAAATAACGGCATTTCTGTTCACCCTTCCTTGCCATTCAAAGCTTTCTGTAAAATAAAACATAAACGGGGTAAGTGTCAAAGAACACTTAGTGGGGTCCATTTGTGCAGAAAAGGGGACACATAATATTTTCTTTGCAAATAAAAACATAAAACACGTTGTGGACTCCCAAGTAGTCCCAATGAACTCTAAATAGGTTTCCGAAGAATACCTATCAGGGCCCCAAGCCGACCCGTTTTGGGTTATTACACCCCCTTATGTTGGGTTTCCGAAGAATACCCCGCTCTGATGGGTTTCCGACAAGGAATACCCTACTTGGCGTGAAGGCGCATGCGCAGTTAAATATCACATAGTGGTTCCACATAAGCACATAATGCACATTGAGCACGTTCACGTTGGCCACATAACTCACATAACACGTAAGTATAGAAAAAGTCAGTCTCTTTTGTCTCGTTTGAATTAATAATTCTCCAAGTCATTTAATAAATTCAACCCTTGTCTCTTGACTCAAGTGAGTCTCTTTGAAAACACATAACTTCCAAAGTCGTATAATTTGCTCGAATAAAACTTATGTAGTAAAGACATTCTGTTTTAAAACGAGGTCACATATCAACAGAATTTAAATCACATAGTCACGTAGTTTTTCGTAAAAATGTACAATTTAAAACATAAATGAGATTTTACCCCCACCTTGAACTTTTCACAGAACTCTGTCCAAAAGCGTTCGATCCAACTCCTAGTTCGGTCCCGAACGTGTATTTCCTACAGAGAGTAAAAATTGGGCTTATGATCTAATTTAAATAACTTAGGACTAATAAAATCTATTAAGGAATAAATCCCGAAGAGAATCGATAAACGGAATTCCTAATTTTTAGTTTACTGAAAATTAGGGTTTGTGGACTTCGTCCCTAAAATTAGGGTTTCCTCGCTAAAAGGGTCAATTATCTTGTCGTTTATTATTTATAACATCTAGGACTCTAAATTTCGAAATTATTAAATTCTGAGGTCATAATATAATCGCTCGGTCAATTTATCCAATTCTGAGGGCGATTCTGTAATTTATTTAGGGTTTTAAGGTCTATTTGTAACTCCTAGAAATTTTAAGGACTGTTCTGCATTTTTTTTTAAGGTTCTGGGGATCAAACTGATAAGGCTCTTGAGTTCAAGGCCTAATCTGAGAGTCTTCATAAGTTCAGGGATCAATAAATAAATACCTAACAGTCCAAGGACTACACTGTTATTTCTTCCAATTCCTAGGATTCACAACTAAGTCCTTTAATTAGTCAATTCTCATTTTCCACCCCTAACACCCAAACAGCCCCTCCCCTGCTCCCCCGTCACTGCTGCAGCCCTACCGCCGCGCGGCCGCCGCTCGCCGCCACCTCTGCCGGCGACAGAGTCGCCGGCAACACCACCAACCACCCCAAACGCACACACAAAACACCACTACACACACTTTACATATATATATATATATACCGTATACTTTTCCAGCCTTGCCGCCGCTGTACGCGGCGGCCTTCCTTCTCCAGCCCGCCGGCGCAACCGGCGCCGGCTTCTCCTCAAATTGAACCAAAACCCGACTAAACCAGCACGCAGATTTACATATAGACACACTCACAGTTTACATATATATATGATATACTTTCCAGCATCGCCGCCGCTGTGAGCGGCGGCCCTCCTACTTCTGCCCGCCGGCGCAACCGGCGCCGGCTTCTTCTCCGATTCAACCCAACACCCAACAAATCGGCACACTCAACCACCTCATCACACAAGCATACAACGTAAGCATATATACATATATAAATACATTTCCAGTTCTGCCGCCGCTAGCTGCGGCGGCTCTTAATCAACTTCGCCGGCGCTACAAGCGCCGGCCACCACGCCTCCCCACCCAACTCACCGGCGCGACCGAGCGCCGGCAATCACGCAGCAAATCAGGGACGGCAGCGGAGGAACACAGGGGAGAGATAGATTGGAAAAATCAGAACCGTTTAGAGTTTTCCGGGCCCGGATTCAAGTCGGGCTCGCCGGAAATTATACCTTGATCGAAGAAATTAGCTGGAACTTCGCCGGTTGAGAGGGAAGATCGGCGGTGATGGTGGCGGTGAAGGAGAGTTGAGGGAGAGAGGAAATGTAAAAAAAATGGAAGTACACAATTTCTTTTCCTATTCTTTGCTTTTGATTTTTCTTTCCTAATTATTTTTCTTTATTTATCTAAAGTTTGCCAAGTGTGCTACGAATGAGAAGAACTTGCCAAGTGTATCATCAATTAGCAGGAGGTGTCAATGCCATTCTCTAGTTTAATTTGCATGTTTTTAATTATGATTAATTAAAACTAAAGTTTAGGTTTATTTAATAAAAGTTTATGGATACTACAAATGCATTATCAAAACATCAACCAAAATGTATGAGTCATTCCTGAAAATGCCATTAAAGAAAACTTACAATCCTAAATCGATACCATGATTCCTATTTGTTTCAAGCTCGAATAAAAAAAAATTATTATAGGATTTCAAATGATATTTGTCAATTCGGGCCCATATTGAATGAAAATCTTGAAATTGACTTAAAATTATAATATAATTTTGAAAAAATGTTTTTTCTATGTATGATTCATGCATTTTAGCTGAATGTAGATTACAATTTTAATTTTTCTAACAATTGTGTAGAACTATTTTGACATTAACCATATTTTAATTTTGTCACGTCAGAAGTCAAATGCTATAATCCACCAGACATGCAACCCTACCCTATTCAATCAACATTTCAATACATGAATTTATAATATTTTTGTTACTAATCATTTTGGGTTTTAAGAGCATTTAGGATATCTTCATTTTTTTTGTTTTCCAAATAGTAAGATAATTATTTTAATTAATAAATTATATGAGCTGGTAAATTAGAGATGAGTGGTTTGGGTAGCATAGAATTTTATGGCATGCACGTTAGGTGATGTTGATATCTGACACTAAACGAACCCTCTATCAACAAATTGTCTTTATATATTATAATAATATATATATATATATATATTTTTTTTTTTGTTTCTATAGATTTTTTTTGTCTCCATAGATTATATTCCAATTATATGGAATTTGGAAACGTTAATTTTAGAGGAGCCGTTAACTATATGACATTTTATTTTGTATTTATTTTAGACTTTATAGTCATGTCACATCCATTCAGATTTTTATGCACTATCCTCCTATAACGGAACCTAAAATGACCTGGTCAATTATATTATTACAAAATAGAAAAAAAAAAATATGAAACTGCAAAATGAAACGAAGAAGACAAATAAGGAAAATATAAATCCAAAAAAAACTGAAATTCACCACGTGAGTTCGTGTTTATTTCTGTCATTTTTTTTGTGAAAAAACATATGTACTTTTCAAAAAATATCCTGATAGACCAATTGTGAATTCACATATGGTTTCTTGTTGTAATTTTTTGGGGAAAAAATCATTATTGTATTTATGAGCTTTTAATAGCTTTGTTTTACTTTAATTCAAAACAAATCAAAATTGCAATTAAATCTTAATATTTTGGAAATAGTAAAAAGAATTATGACTTCAACACACTATCAAAATTTTTTTCCGAGATCATGATGGTAACCCTTAGTCTTTTATATTGTGTTTGAATAGAGAAATTGAAAACTCACTTTTATTGATGGTGTATGTATAGATATAAGTTTGAAATTCATCACTTTCATTTTTAATTGATTTTTAAACAAAATTTATTATTCTTAAATCCACTCTAATATTAATGAATTTGAAATTAATTTATTTTAAATTCTAAATTTCAAATTGGTGTATTCTAATATAATTTAATTCATTTTAAATTAATATTTCAAATCACTCTGAGTGATTTATCTCAACAGTGCACCGTGCACCGACAAAAACTGTGGTACATTTGTTAAGTCTGCTCCAGTATTACTTTTGTATGAATTATATTGTTAGAGAAATAAGAAAACATGTAATAATTATTTAATTATAGGTTTTTCATTAATTCCAAAAACAAGAATTAAATTAATTAAATAGTGTGCCACGTGTATCTGTAATGACCCATAATAACGACAAGTATTATTTATTATTTTTTTAAGGAACGCCAAGTTTCATATATTAAATTATAGGTAAATGTTATAGAATTTAGGGAAAATACATATTTCACCCTTTTTTCTCTCTCTCTCTCTTTTGTCACATATTGTTTCAACATTTTTTGTCCATTCTACTTCCTTTTCGTTTTTTTTTATAATTACCATTTGTCTCATTTTATTTTTAACTGTACAATTTTGTCCTTTACATTTTAAAGAAGATTTAGTCCATCGGGCTGCCATTTTTATTTGAGAGTTCAGAGGCAAAGCTCAAGAAAATGAAAGTATATATAAGAGATAAATATTAGGGAAAATGAAATTAATATGGGGCATAAAGTAGAAATAAAGTGCATTGGACAATAATAAAACTATAAGATGCAAAATATACATTTATTAATACAATTTGCTCAATAATCAAAATCCTAATGGATAATTCTACATTCATAAAATTAATCAATTATTTATACTCACCCATAGTTCCATGATGACTCACATACAACAAAATCCACTGCATGAATTCATGCATGTGTGTCACCATGTGCTAACTTGAATCCTGGGCACATCTTACACTTTTCTCTCATTCTCTTATCATCTATATAAAAACTTACACGAAATGGTTTCATAAATATGATTATTTGAGAGTCTTATAATAAATTATAATTTTTCCTTATGTTTTTATATTTTATTTTGTCTATATAGCTTCTATAAATTAGAAATAACTGATAAATTATAAATAATTGTGTTTGTGTATAGGTTGATTTTATTTTCTTGAAACTAATCCATTTGTATTAATTAATAATTTAATCTTTGTATTAATGATGGTTGGATTAAATTAAACTTGTTTCCAAACTAGTAACTTTAATTGGATGAAATAAAATTATATATATCTAATATATATTATTGCATTTACACCAGTTATTTTATTTAATCAAATGTCTACCTTAAGTTTTACAAAGACATTTACAATTGAGCCTGTATATATATATATATATATATATATATATATATAAATTTAAAATAATTTATCAAATTAATGCAAAAGTAAATGGGTTACACATATAATTAATTAAAATCAAATAAAATACAGCATACATGTTTGCACAACATATATATGTTGTAGAAAAAATGAGTGGTGAAAAAAAAAATCCAACTGCAGAAATAAATACACAATAAATAATAAAAATAATAATCACAATAAACGATACCCCTATTTCTGATAATTAATATCAATATAGTTATATGGCTTATATAATACTTGTGTCTGGAAAGTTGTTTTCTCACCAATTCATTCTATTTAATGCCTCATAAATGCTTGAAACTAACCTGAATTTGTTGTTGTTGTTGTTTTTTTTTTTTTTTTTGCCATTTTAAAACATAATTTTCTGGCAACAGAATTGTGTGGGAGTATTAACTTTATTGTATTAATTGGATTGAGCTAAACTTTCAGATCAATCACCCTTACTTTAATCTTGCCTCTTAGTTGAATCTGTAAACGAACAACAATATGAGTGGAGCCAATTATGTCTATGATCTAGTTGGAGTTGAGTATTTGAAAATGATAAACACATATGTCACATCAAAACTAAATTAATCCAATGTTTTTTTAATGAGTAATTAGATATCTAAATTATACTCATCTTGCAACTTTGATAGCCCGTGTGTTCTGTGATTTACAAAGTTGATACTTGATATCCAATATTTAAAATAAAAATATTACATTTGGTAGATTTCATCATCTTTCAGTCCTAAAGTAACAAAAATGTTTCAAATCCTAGTACTTGAAAGGGAAATTCATGCCCACTATCTCAAAATCCCAATTTCATTTTCCTCTTTCAATTTCATCATAATTTGAGTTGCCCTCTTTCAAAATTGCATAATTTTCTCACCTCTCTTTTCAAATTAATCAATGTGTACTTTGTTTTCTTTCATCTTTGGTCAAATTGCTTAATCCTTACCCTATTTTAACAAAAAACCTAAATTTGGAAGTGTTGCAGCATCTTCGACTAGAGGTGCAAGATTTCTTAGACACTTCAATGTCAAGGAGGGGGGAACAAATTTAGGTTGAAAACTTACAATTAATGCATCAATTCATTTCGAAATCAGTATGAAAATTTATCCCATAATTCGGACATTCCTAATATCTTCTTCCCGATTTCTCAACGTCTAAGTGTTCTTCAATGAGAGTTCTATCTCACATCCACATTACACCGATCCATTTTGAAAATTAGTGTGAATAGATGAAATTACACTTGAAGGTAAACCATATTTTCCCCTCATGATTTTAGTATTGAACAGAGGGTATGTTAAATTTGAAAAGAGATGTGAGAAATTTGGGGAAAGAGGCAATTTAAATTATAGTATAATTGTAAAAAAGAAATGAAATTAGGAGTTTAATTTGTGGTAATTGGACGTGAATTTTCCTTCCCAAATATTAG
Organism: Scutellaria barbata; assembly: GCA_028654395.1. Lineage (NCBI taxonomy): Eukaryota > Viridiplantae > Streptophyta > Magnoliopsida > Lamiales > Lamiaceae > Scutellaria > Scutellaria barbata. Next base: position 3,361,789 of record CM053647.1, on the reverse strand, counting down.
AATGTGATACACTTTCATCAATTTTAACGAAAACTTGACGAAAAGTATCAAACTTATTATTATCTCAAACATCGGCTATCAATTTATGAGTAGCAAAATGTGGGGTATCAGAGTTGAAAATTAATATATATATAGTCAGTGTATCAAAATTGTAACTACCCATATTTAATCTTTAATTAAACTTGTGACAAATGAGAAACATAACGGTCTTGGTACTTGGCAAATGATTACTAGCTAGTTTATAAGTTGTATTCTCTCAAGAAAGGTAATAATCAGAAGCTTAACTACTTCATACTCTAAGAAGGCATTTGGCTATTATAAGGTTGGTGTTATTATAAGGTTTTGGATTGAAGAGCATGAGTAGCTTAGAAACATGAGAAAATTAATGCTCTCATCTGATGCACATCAGAAACTCAAAATATGAGTTGCTAATGTGGTCAGGAATTTAATTTATTGTCTACCCAATCATGAATTTATTTTTTGTTATATAATTCTCAAAAAGGTTTTTCAGAAGTTGAAATCTTGATGACGCAATAAAGGCTGAGGCTTCAAATTTTTCTTTTTTTTTTTTGGAAGAGAAGTGTGAATTTATTTCATTGAGTACAAGAAATACTCAAAACCCAGTTAAAATGACAGAAAAATAGAATATGAAGATTACAATTTAGAGGGAAAACACTTCAATGGAAAACACTTCCAGTCATGTAAAGAGGAAACAAATACAAATGGAAAATTCTCAACCATTTCCAAGAACTAAATTTGATGTCATCGACGATTTTTTCTGTAGGCGAAATCGTTTCATTGAAAATGATATCTTCCATAACTTTCAAACCACTCATTGCCATATCAATCCAAAGATTTCTCACGTTTATAAAATCAAAACATTTTGAATTTCAAATATGACAAACTTTAAAGATCGACATTTTCATCATTCCAATTTTTCTAACATTAGAAACATTATATTATTGATAAACTTTAAATATTATATAGGAAAAATGGTCAAATAACTTATTAATGTTTTCTATTAGGTGCATATAATCCATTCATGTTTATTTAGATGTTTATCATTAAGTACGTACAACTCACTTTAAAATTTTTCTTAGTACGATAATACCACTAATATTATAAAATGCTTTATATAAACACTTTAAAATTTGTTCTCTCTTTTTTTTTTTACCTCATATTTCTTTGATTGTTTAGTACAAAAAAATATTTCACATAAAAATTATAAATATGAAGATTTAAGTTTTACTTAAATTTAAAAATAGTATCCCAAATGTAATGATGAAATTATAATTTATTATTTTTTCAAATAAATTAACCTAGTTGTTTAATAATTTTAGTCTTTGCTTAAAAAATGTTTTAGTCTTACAAAAAGGTGAAAATAATAATATATATATATATATATTCACACATATATATATATATAATAAACTAAATATAAAATTTTCATGAGAAATTATTTGTTTGTTCTAAAAAAATTGACAAATATGACGTCAAAAAAATGTGAAAACAATTTAGTGCTCATATGACGCATAAATGTATTAATTTTACAGCATTAGTAATGTTAATATATCCAAATAAAGGTTAAATGAGTTATATGTATCTAAAATTAAATATTAGTGGTTTTTTTGTAAAAAAATAAAATAGAAACTTTAATAACATATAAGGGTAAACATGAGTGTGTTGTTTGACCATTTTTCCTATTATATATACACTTTTCCTTAATTATATATATATATATATATATATATATATATATATATATATATAAAAATTAACGTTTTAGAAGTTAACGTTTTTGGATGGTTAAATTACTAAATTAGAGTTCTAATTGAATTTGAAAACATTAATAAATTTTAATTAAATGAGCGGTTATATTATTAAATTAGAGACCTTTGAAAACATTAATAAGTTTAAATTAAATGAAATTATATAAGTAGGGTTAAAATAAAATTACAAAAAATAGATGAAATATACTGTTATAATAATAATAATAATAATAATAATAATAATAATAATAATGTTGTAGTAGCAGTACTACTAATAATAAAATGATAATAATAGATGTGGATATTATAATATATTAAACCTATAGAATATACATAGAAGAGAAATTAGAAACACCTTAGGAGCATAATTGAGTTGGTGAAATATGTAGTGATATAAGAATAAATCTTTTACGTGAATTAAAAATTTCACTGAAATGTTGGAGAAACATCATGTAATGATATATGAAAAAATCTTTTGACAAAACAAGTTAAAATTTCACAAAAATCGAATTTTACTGAAATATTATGAATAAAAGTTCATATCAGATTGACACCCCATATATGGCGAGGGTGAGAAATCAGAAACTTTCATATTAGAACCCGACCCGTTATATGCTGTAGCTGCGATCTGACCATGCTTTTACCAATCAGAGGGTTACACGTGTATATACGAATAGTCATGCTAGCTCAATTACGATGTAGTTGATCTCAATCTCCCCATTATCTTTCTTTTTAGTATTTCTATTTTCTCTTTTGGCATGACTTTTTTTAATGATAATTTTTAAACAAGTGTTATATATTTACTTCCTACGTTACATCAAAATAGTATATTATTTATTTGTTGCCCGTTCTAAATTATAATCATTTTGTTATTAGAAGGTATAATTTATTTGTGATACCATTACTTGAAATTCATGATATTTATTTGTGTGGTGGCATTTGGAGGATATCCATATTTGTCATTAATTTTTTTTTCAGAGTTAAATAAATAAGAATATATAAGGAATTGTGTGGGTAAATTTTGGTTTTCCATGTATATTAAACGCGTTTTATTAATCTAGTGTGTGGAAAAATGTGTATGAACTATATTTATGGAATGAATTAATTTGACTTTTCTTGAAAAAAAATAAAAAAAAAAATAGAATGATTGCGTTGCGGAGTGATGGACGGTATTGTTGATGACATACATCAATTTGCCAGGCTACCCATTTTCTCTGTCAAACAAGGCAAAGAAGAGTCAATTATTCATCACCAAATTTAGTTAATGAATTCAATTAAAGAAGTTTTAATTATAGTATTCTAAAAGAGTCAACTCGAGATAAATATGTATTTCCTCCATTTTAAAATAAAAGTGGTTTTAACAATAATAATTTAAAATAGTTATTATTTTAGGATTTTAAAAAATTATTTGTTATCTAAATTGTCTGAAGTTACTACTCTCAAATTTAATGATACATAAAAATGATTATTTAAAATTAACCTATAATGAATGTACTTAAACAAGAGTAAGTCAATTTTTTTTATCAAGTTTCTTTATTTTTATGTGTAAAATTATAAAATAATACGTCCACAAAATAAATGTGGTTTTAAAATTTTACATATTTCTTATTATGTGGTTTTAAAATTTTACATATTTATTAAGAAAGTTGACAAAAAAGTGACCTACCATTATTTGGTACAATTATTATCTATAAATTTTCAATAATCATTATGTTGTTATTTAATATGAGTAGTGAATGAAGGTTGTTTTGGTAGAATATATATATATATATATATATATATATATATATATATATATATATATATATATATATATATATATATATATTGGCTAGAACAATATCGATTTTAGAAAGGAGAGAGTATTTATTTCGGGATAAATGATTAATGTATATTAAAATAGGATAAATTTTACAATAAAACACAATTTATAGATTAGTTTCAATTTTAAATTTAAATTTTAAAGTTTTTTAATAAGAGATTCAATTTTACATTTTTTCTCAATATAAAACTTGAAAATTAGATTGAGTTCTCAATTCAAGGAAAAATTTCATATTTTTTTCTTTTTTTTATATTTATAATTTATTTATATTTTAATATGTATATATAGTTTAGATAAATTAAGACAAGTTTGTGAAATTTTGGAACGATCTTCATCCGACTTGTATTAATTTTTATATATATATATATATATATATATATAATAAATGTAATTCAAAAAATTAGGATTCCTTTATTTTCTTAATTTTATGAATAAAAGTATAGAAAATCGATTTTAATATTAATCAGTTAACATAAATTATATTTTATGAATTGAATTATATATATATATATATATAAATATATATGAATTAATTAAGATAAGTTGGATGAAAATTGTTTTTAAAGTGTACTAATTTATCTTTATTTATCCAAAATATGAGTACACATTGAAATATAAATAAATCTATAAATATAAATAAAAAAGAAATGAAATTTTGACTTGAATTAAGAATTCAATCTAAATTTCAAGTCTTAAATTGAGAAAAAATGTTAAATTGATTCCCTTATTAAGAAATTTTAAAATTTAGGTCTAAAATTGAGAACTAATCGAAAAATTGATTCTTGTTATGAAATTTATCCTATTAAAATATTAAAACATAAAATAAAATACTAATTGTTTAAATTTGTCCAGCTAGAATGAAAGTTGTGGAATCCGTGTTGGGAATGGGGTTTGAGACTTTGAGCTAGGCCAATATTCCTGGACCAACCACATGACTAGCCATACACACTTCCATTGCTGTATTAATTATAAATATTTTCCTTGTAATTACTTATTGAGATCTATTATATCTTTAATTAATTTAACAAGCTAGCACTTGCGATTTTCTTTACCAATATAAAATGAAATTGTAGAAATTAATTGGGTCACAAGATGTCAACAACTAATCATTCTAATTAATCAGAGCATCACATGTTATTAGACGTCCCAAAAGTCTAAACCTAAAAGAAGGTTTGGTGTCAAAGAATGAAGTAGGGAATGAATAATATACTTTTTTAAATAAATGTTATTGGTTCTTTTATTTTATAAACTAATAGTGTAGAATTATATATATATATATATAGTTAAATTTCAAGATTATTACATTAAGGGATTACAAACTTGTTATTGATGCTGATCGATCATTAAAAAATATCTACAATAATAATGAAAAAAAATTAATAATTACAAGTCTAACTAATTGAGCCAATTACTTTTTAAAGAAATATTGGTTCTTATATTGTATTGATAGGCTAGAAAAACTATGTTGACTTATTACTTTTATTCAAATACCAAATATGCATAAATGTATGTGTTGAAACTTTGCGATTTGTTTTACATGCATATTGCATATGTGACAATGTTATACATGTTACACTCATATAAGTGGGTTGATGGATAATTATGATTACAAAAATCGTTATACTCAAAATATTCAAATTAAATACATTATAAAGAATCAGATTCAGGCATTACATAAATGGATCGAATATAACAATTGTTCCATATTTGACATCAACGAATCTTTGTGGTATTGTGAGTACATCTATCACATTGTATAAGTTAATATTTGTTCATCAATCTATTCTTTTTATTTGGTTAATTTTAATTTTGATGATGTAGATAAAACACTTTTCATCTTTTGACAATTAAGTATTTATTTTTCAATTTTGGTCTTTTGTGTTTTTTTTTTCAATCATTTTTAGTTAAAATTTTCAAAATTGTTGACGTAGCTGTCAGAATTTGAATGCCACATCAAATTTTTTCAATAACCACGTCAGCAATTCTGAAAATTACGACAATAACAACTGAAATTGAAAAAATTAAAACATAGAAAAAAAATTGAAAAACGGATATTAAATAGATACTTGCTTGTCAAAAAGTGGAAATTAAATTCCTTACATAAATGACTAAAATAGAAATTATCCCTCTTTTATTTATTCACGCATAGCTTTTCTCATCCTTATTGTTGACGTATAGAATCCGTAAGTAGACTATGTCAGACAACTAAGTTTAAGTGCATGATAAACAAGATAAATAAGGTTAAGTATGGAAGATAAGAGTAGAATTGTGCAGGTAAAATGGCTCGGGAGCTTTTTGCTTGTATTTTGTCAAGAACTGTTGGTCTTGGTTTGCCAAAATAGCTCGAACAGTAGACAGGTTGTGTAGTTTTATTGGGAGCTTCTTGAGAGCTTTTGTATATAAATTTACTAACCTTGTCTACTACATTTGAAGTGCTATTTAGAATAATGGATTGTTAGAAGGTTTTTAAGGGCATAATCCCATAATTTGGGGAAGCAACCCTGCTTAGAATTTTGATTACATCTTGATGTGATGGATTCCGTGCTTATTTGGTGAGAGTTGTTGCAAGTTTGTGAGAGGATCTTCTTTTGTTTCACTCGTGTTAAACCTAGAACTCGGGTACTTCATGATATATCGATCCTTTCAGACTTGTGGAAAATCTTAGATGCTGACACTTGTGGACATGGCCGACTTAGGAGGTCTGGTCAGTAAATTTCCGGTATGCTTTTCTTCTTCTAGTCTGACAGTGATGATGTGGCAATAATTGCCGGCCTGCCTGGTCACGGTCTATTTGTTTCTTCTTTTTTGGATCGAGATCTCGTTTAGGAACATTTCTTGATGGATGAGACCTAATCGATATATTTTGGAACAACATCCTAAATCCAAATTTAGTTGTATAAAAGTTATAGAATTACACGGTATGATCATATCATTTAATCTCAATGTTTTTTCATAAAGTTACACAGTATGATTTAAAAAAATATTGAGATTAAACGATATGATTTAATCGTGTAACCTTATAAAATCATACATTGTGTAATATCGATGATCAATTTTGTATGTGACATTACTCAATTACCTCACACCCATACATATACGAAAATGTTAAAATGTCCACCATAGACAATTTTTAAATATGTTGATCAATATATATATATGTTTGTGAATTAATATATATCAATTCGTGTTTGTGCATGTTATCCATAACATTATTTCAACTTTAAGACTTCCACTAATCTTGGCTGCTTCACTCTTCAATTTGCAAGTGCAATATTATGATTCTTACTTTGCCACAATAATTAAACCACTTTTCAAGACTTTAGAGTTGTGTTAGTTTAACAAAATTTGACAAATCATGACAAAAAAAAAAAAAAAGGTATTCCACTGACAAATGTTTGGATTATGATCTCCTGTCAAAACTATTAACTTTTGGTAGGTTTCTTATGCATCTTTACTACCTTTTTTCTTTTCCTCTTTATTGCAACAAACTTATTTTGCCAGCTTGCTAAATGGTGGAAATTAAAGTGAAAACTAAATCTAATACTACTTTTACACACTTAAGGAAAAACAATATACATTTTGATTGACAAACTAGTTTGAACTTAGAGCTTGTGTCTTTGACATTTTTGAAAAGTTATAGCAAAGTAAGCTCTCTTCCTTTTTGGATTTTTTTTTTCCACATTTCACATCTCAACGTATTATATTTCCAACAAAAAAAAAAAAAATTCAAATGTGTGTGTATATATATATTGGTTGGTGGTTAAATAGTTAATAGGTGGATTTATTTATTTATTTATTATTAATTTTTTTGAAGAATTCATTGAAGAGCAAATTACATGACATCCTTTTAAGTTTTAACCATGTGAAATTTCACTGTTTAAGTATATTTAGTTCCGGAAAAGAGATTATCCAAAAAATTATATCGAAATCATATCTGCTCAATATTTAAGTTTTAGTGGAAAATAATTGATTAGAAATAATGTAAATGTGGGTAAATTGTAATGGATAGATTTTATTAATGGGCCGGAACATAAGTCTCTGAAGCCCAAATATATCAAGAGTTTATGCTGGGCCTAGTCTTAACTTTTAAGGGCTTAAAAGTGTATTATTTTTCTCAAGGAACAATAATCTTAATACGTGATACATAAATCTAACAAATTCACATTTGTTAGATTTGTGTTTAATTTGTAGGATATATATTAATGAATAGATTTGTTTTTGTCACGTTCTTTAACCACATACTGCCATATGTTCAGCTAGGTTCTTTTATAAGATTTATAAAGATAAAATATTATTGGGTTAAAGAGTAGCTTATTTTGTATATTAAAATAAAGATTTTAAAACAATTTAAAATAAGAAGCCCAATTAATTATGGTAGTTTAATTAAGGGCCTAGCCCACTTGATTTCATGACAAGTATATGCTACATTACAGGAACAAATATTGTAAGTTAACAATGCAAATTATATCACTATAACTTCACTAATTCTGTACACTAAATTAGGGTTGTTTCCTAATGTAATGCAAATTCGACTTGAATTGGGATTATTATTATTATAACATACTGTTTGTTTACCGGACCTATTATAGTTTACTTTGTTGATCTGATAATCTATCCAATTCATCCAAAAATACAAATACCTAGCACACTTGCAAGTTTTGTATCAAATTTTAACTTGATATTTCATCTTATATTATTTTATATTTAATTAGTATTTATATAATTAATATATTTGAGAATGAATATGTAAGATTATACACAAAGAATCAGTATGTAAATTAGTGATGTCATTTTTGATTATTCAATATAAAATAAAGGATTTTACTTGAGTTTTGCATGTCAACAATCTTTATTCTAAATAAACATTTTTCGTGTTAATATATGACCTCGGTATCTTGGAGTTTTATGATCATCTGATTTTCTTTAGAAGAATTTTTATTTTATTTTGATTAATTGAATGCAGCATAAAATATTTAAAATCTAACCTATCTATATTTTTATTTATTTAGTGAAAACAAATAAAATTATTTGCAAATTATCATAATTTTAAATAGTAATTTATTTCGGTCAAATAGAAAATGATTGATTTTGGTTTAAGATGATCATTTTTCATGTTTGATTTATCACCTTAATTTTTTTTGGAGATTTATAACCTATTTTAAGAAGAAAAATGATGTAAGAGTTTTAAAAAAACAAAAAAGTAAAAGGAAAAAAGGTATTATGATTATCTGAATTCAAGATAAAGTATTAACCATTCATTCAAAATATATTATTAATAGTAAATTGAATTAAAATACTACCAGATTACCATATAATTCAATTAAAATACTACCAGAAATTTATTTCAAACTTTCAAATTTCAGTCACATAGTAAATGATTTGTTTTGGTTTCAGTTGATCAGGTTTATATTCAATTTAGCATCACCTTAATTTCCTAGAGTTTTATTATCTGTTTTTCAAGGGAAAAAATTATTTTGATTATTTGAATTCGAAATAAAACATTAAAATTATATTTAATCTGGATATAGTTTTTCTAGATTCAGTGGAAACAAATATAATACATACCCAGATTATCATCATTTAAAATAGTAACAATGACTTCTGTCAATTAATAGTAAAGGACTTATTTTGGTTTCAATTAATCATTTTCTATGTTTAATATATTACCAAAATAATAACTTGGAAACTTTATCTGATTAATAATGTCACGTTGTTTACAAGTTAAAACGCATAGTCTAAGATGATTCTTCGATTGCATCGAATTTATGAGACAAAACAAAATATTCAAAAGTACACTAAATTTTTAATGAAAGAGTTAATGACATAAAATCAGATTCATTTGTCCAAATAATCATATCATCAGATAAGCACGTCTTAAAGTTAAATGTTGAGATTATATTTGAATTGAAATTTTTATTTTAAAAAATAAAACTGAGAGAGTGATTTAATCTATCAAAACCATTCCAAAACTAGTTTAAGTATGCGACATTTTATTTTTTATTTTTTACTTTTTATGAATAAACATTCATATTCCTGCAAAATCATCCAACAACTCTGAATTGTGAAAGTTGGGATACTAGTCCCACTCTCAAGTACAAGACTACATGTAACATATTCTAACAATTTCATGTGAGTAATATTCACACCATTAATATGAAATATTTTTTTTAAAATAAAAATAAAGAATACTAATATTGTTTTTCTTCAAAGTATGTCATGAACATTAGGGAATACTCACATGAAATCTCATAGGATAAAATAAAAAATATATAATTTTATTATTATGGATTATTTAATTTTATATATGAAATTTAAACGATATGTATATTTTAATTCAAAATTTTATATTTAAAATATAAATATAATTTTTGTATTAATAATTTGATAATAATCCATTTAACCTGAAATCTGATAAGAATAAAGTTAGATTCAAAAATATTAAAAACACATTTAAACTGAATAAAGTTAGATTCAAAATATTAAAAACACGTTTAAATCGAAGTTCGTTAGAACCAGCCCACAACCAATAGAACCAACAAATTTAATATCCATACTTACTAGCTACACAACTTCTTTTAATCTAAGAAATTAGGATCACAAATATCTTATCTTCTAAAATCACCCCTTGATGATATTTCACTTTCATAAAAAATAGCCACCCCAACTCAAAGTTAATTGTCCTGCAATAAACGAAAACAAAAGAATTACATATCAATTCCACACAAAATTTCCCACAATAAAACAAAAAATATCCATAGATTGCAAAATTAAAAGAATACGAAAATTTAAGTTGTAAATTAACATTAACCCTTTAATATACTATACAATAAATTCACAAAACAATCCCAATGAATTTATTATAAAATTTACCTAAAGTATAAAAGAACCTCGTATAATAATTAACACACTATATATAGTACATACTACATGGGTAGATTCGTTATAGTATTTATTAATAATTAATATAATAGTTGCAGGGTATATTAGTCATTTCACATCCTGGGAAAGCCACATAAATGGCGGTAGTAAAACTGAGTCCTCCAAGTGACCGAAAAAATAGTCACTCCTCCGCTCTCTCTCAGAAAGCTTCCAAGCACCAAAACAGCCCACCAACTGTTCGATGAAAATCCCAGAACAAACCATGCAGTACAAGAACCTAGGAAAATCCGGCCTCAAAGTGTCCCAGCTCTCCTATGGCGCCTGGGTCACCTTCGGCAACCAGCTCGACGTCAAGGAGGCCAAATCCCTCCTCCAATGCTGCCGCGACAACGGCGTCAACTTCTTCGATAATGCCGAGGTCTACGCCAATGGTCGCGCCGAGGAGATCATGGGCCAGGCCATTAAGGAGCTGGGGTGGAAGCGATCTGACATCGTTGTCTCCACCAAGATCTTCTGGGGCGGGCCCGGCCCCAACGACAAGGGTTTATCGAGAAAGCATATCTTGGAAGGGACGAAGAATTCTTTGAAGAGGCTGGATATGGATTACGTTGATCTGATTTACTGCCATCGGCCCGATGTCGGGACCCCGATTGAGGAGACCGTGAGGGCTATGAACTATGTGATTGATAAGGGTTGGGCTTATTATTGGGGTACTAGTGAGTGGTCGGCGCAGCAGATCACTGAGGCTTGGGGTGTGGCTGAGAGGCTGGATCTTGTGGGACCCATTGTTGAGCAGCCTGAGTATAATCTGTTTTCCAGGCATAAGGTAAAGTTGGATTGCTGAGAATGAATTGATGGTGACAACTCTTTCTTTCTTAATGGTGCTGATTTAGATCAAAATTAAATAAAGATCTGTTGAGCAAATTAGATGTTTCTAAGATTTTGTTGAAGATTGGAGTTTTGTTGCTTTTGATGCTATTTGGTGAAGTGTTTCAATAAGATTCTGTGGTTAATTACAAACAATTTGAACATTGCAGGTTGAGTCTGAGTATCTTCCTTTGTACACTAACTATGGCATTGGCCTCACCACATGGAGTCCGCTCGCCTCTGGAGTTTTGACGGGCAAGTATAATACAGGAAATATTCCTCCTGATAGTCGGTTTGCATTGGAAAATTATAAGGTGAGGATAGAAATCGAGCTTGAAGTTTCGAAAAGTATAAATTTTTGTCATCATTCTTGTATGTTTGAGTAATTTTACACGTTTAGTAGTCATAATACTTTGTAAGTTTTACTTCCATGATGGCATGTTGTTGTGTTTGCCATATTGTTGATGATTACTTGCTAATATATGTGATGGTTGGATATGTTATTGTATTAAGGGTGTTTTACAAAAGAGCTGATTGATATCGTTGGTTATGTATTATTAGTTCCATCATTACTGTTTTATGTCTACTCGTGTTTTATATATTTCTAACTGTTTACTTATTAAAGTATATTGGGTTCCATTATGCTCTATATACTCACTTGGCTTTGTGTATCATTTTCTTGCTCATGCATTACTACAATTGCACAATTTTTCTTCCATTTCTTACAATTTTGGTGGAATCAATTTATGCAGAATCTTGCGAGCAGATCATTGGTAGATGATGTGTTGAAGAAAGTAAATGGTTTAAAACCAATTGCAGAAGAACTGGGTGTGCCTATATCCCAACTAGCAATTGCTTGGTGTGCTTCAAATCCTAACGTCTCATCTGTTATCACTGGTGCTACCAAAGAAGCCCAGGTCAGCATAAAGTCATATGCTTTCACGTCTTTGTTCTGCATTCCATATTAGGGGTGTAAGTGCGTTGAAACTGCTAAGTTTGAGTTCTAACTCAGTTACAAAATTTGAGCTTGACTCAATGGATAGCTTGAGCCTAGTTCGGATTTTTGTTCGAGTCGGCCCTGAGTAGTGCAGGAGCTGTATTATCTCATTTATACCCCTAATCCATATACTCACTTTATCCCTGAAATTAACTATGTTTTTCAACCCTTTTGTATTGAAGTTTCCATGTTTTTACTTTAGCTTTCAGCAATTACCTGTTGGCTTTTTCTGTTCCTTTATTGAGATCCTTTATTTATAGTTTTCTGTTCTAGAAAACAACTTTAGATCTCCTTTTTACGTTTTGCTGCTACCTGTTGACTGTTAAGAAAGGAAGTCCTTTTGTAGAGCTTCAGTGGTCTTGTTGCGAGTAGCGAATACGTTATATAATTTTTCTTTGGTTATTTTTAGTGACATATCAAACCCTCAACAATTTGAAATGCAAAGAGCAAACCATTGACATTGAGATGCTCATTAACAAGAAGATAAGCATTTCCTGTATTATTAGATTATATTACTCCCTACATCCCACAAAGATAGTCCACTATTCCTTTTTCGCCCGTCCCAAATTATAGTCACTTTCTTTATTTGTAGAGTTGATTTCTCTAAAATACCCTCAATTAGTGTTAGAAACTTATGCGAGTATATATAAATGTTGGTGGCTTTTTGTTTAGTCATAAATGTGTATAAATTAGGGTAAATAGGAAGTTTGTGGAGTAAAATTGCTTTTCCAAGTAAATTTAATATATTTTCTTAATACATGTAAAATGTGAAGTGTGTCCATCTTTGTGGGACAGAGGGGAGAAAAATGAAATGATGTTGATATGAACTATAGTGAGACAGTAATGACAAGAATAATTGATTAAATTATGCAATTATATATGCTTCGAAATCTAGGACTTACTACTGTTCATTTGGACATTACAAACACTGAAATGTCACTACCATAAATAGGAGAATTGTGAAGAAATGATAGCTTGAAGAAATTATGCACTATAGTGAAAAATTGGCTACAAACAGAACTCATTTTGTTGATAATATGGAAGGCTTTGATGGCAAACTGTAGATTTCCTTGCTAATCTACATTTGGATTTGTAAAAAACGGCATCATTGTCATTAAGTTTATATTGTCATGATATAAAACTTCCATCAAAACTAAACATAGTTTATTTGGTTTTCTTTAATCGTTGTGCTTCAGTTTGTTTGTTTAAGTTGGTGGGCTTAATAAGGTTTTTGCTCATATTTTAATTGCATGCAAATTCAAATTATGCTTCTCTGGTACTAGATATAGTGAATGGCAGCTTGTTTCCAAATTTCTGAAAATAATTAACTACAAATTGTTGCTTTTGGTTTTTTCATTTTAGTGAAGATTGGTATTTCAAATTCTCTTGCCTACTCCACAATTCAAGAAAAATTAGTTTTTTTCAGAAAATCATTGATAAAGTCTCTTGTTTGGCTATTAAATGCTTTTGATATATTTGTTTGCTAACATCTTAATTTGCAAAATATCGATCAATTGTTAGGAATGTGACCTTTTGCCAGAACCATTCGTCTTTGCTAGTATGTATTAAACTACATTTGTTTATATGTTCTCCATTATTGTTTGCTTTCATAGTTTCACTATTTTTGCATTTTGACCAAACAGCCTACAAACCATTGTTATCTTACTCATATTTGATCATTCATCATTTAATCTGCAAACACTATTGCCACACAATCCTCGCCTTCTTGCTATTGCAGATTCAAGAGAACATGAAGGCCATCAATGTTATTCCGTTGCTAACACCTGCAGTGATGGAGAAGATCGAGGCTGTTGTTCAAAGCAAGCCTAAACGCCCCGATTCATATCGGTAAACATGAGCATTCTAAGAGAATTTAGCATTCATTACATAAGACGATGTGGTAGTTATTATGATTCAATGTTTCATTCGGAGACAATCTTCCGGTGTTCTCTTACATTTTATCTGAGTGTTCTTTATGATTATGGTGGTGAGTTTCTAAAAATGAACTAGTTATGTAATACTCTGAAATTGGCCTTTTCTTCATGTTGTCACTTTTTATTTGCAATGCTTATTTTCGTTGTTATAGAAATCACTTCGGTTAGGGTTTTGTAATTGGGCCTATTCGGTTTGAATCATGTGGTCCAATGGGCCTACAATGTCCAAGTTTTTGGATGACCTGATAATTAATAAGTTATATTGTCCGAATAGATGGATTGGGTTAGAAAAACATGGGCCCCGGGACTCGGGCCTGGCAAGGCGACCCGAGTTCCATTTTCCATATTTAGAAGAACTCAAATATTATTTATATAAGAAAAAAAAATATTTATGATTTTGTGCAATACACATCGTTTTATTTAGCATTAATATAATTAATGTATTATTTACTGTTGAAATATATGTTGCATTTGTAAATGAACTTGAATAATTTTTTATTTTTTATTTTGAAAAATAATATTGTTATGTTTATTATATTATTCAAATCATTCATCAATTTTTTTTAGTTTGATTTTATTGTTGAAAGTCTAGAATAATCCTCAAAATTTCTTTTTTAATTACATGATAAAAAAAATAGAAGTCAAAATTTCTTAAGTAAATTTGATAGTTGATTTCAAAACACATATTCAAAAAATCATTCAACTTAATTTCTCAATTTTAGATTGAAATTAGTCCCACTTTTGGATCATCTCATCATTATTTTAGCCTTTTCCTTTTTTTATTTATATATAGTTTCTCTATTTAAAAAAAAATTCAAATATATAAATGCTTTCTACATTTGAAGTCTAACAAGTGTCATTTTAAGTTATTTTAGTAAAAATTCCTATATTATTTTGTAAGGTTTATTATCAACATTAAACTTGATATTATAACTAGACATTAATTAGCTTCAAATTTTTATTTATTATAGATTTAATTTATAAAAAAAATTAATATGTAAAAATTGTAGGCTTCAAACCGATTCAACCACAAATCGGTCCTTGGTCCGATCTTTTTAACCCTTTAGAACCAAATTTGCGATCAAACACCAAAAAATTGGTCAAACCCAATCAAAAGCCATCTAGACCGACCACAATCGATGATGATGATGATAATAATAATAAATACAATTTTACAAAAAATTCATAATATGACAAAAAATTTTAAAAAAGAAAAAAGAAAAATTCTTTTAAACTATCGAACCTTCCAGTCGAACTGGACCGACTGGTTGAACCTTGAATCGATGATCAAGTCGGTTTGACACGACCACACTTACTCAAACGAATATAAAATAAATTTTAAATATATAATACAATCAGAAAACCTGTTATATATTTTTTTTCAGCATAACATCCTCTCATATCCAACAATTCCCTATTCACATTTATATAAAAAAAGTTTCAACAAACCAGTAACTCATAAACAATCTTCATGTTAATCTGCTAGTATACATCATGTTGTGTATTACAGAACATATCAAAAGAGACTTAATATCCAAAAGCAACATAAATCATATTCATGCCCAACAGATCGTCATCTAAGTACATAAGTGCTTAAAACACTGCAGGAGCTCCATAGCTTGCCCAAAACATCCATAACGTTATACCTTATCAAAATTACCTACAAAACATAAATTAAATGAGATAAATCTTAGTAAGCAGAAATTATACATGATAATATGATTCTTTATAACTCTTTTTCATGCATCCCCTTTTGAAATCGCCTATTTCATTTCTAACACTCCAACACCCACCTAGTTCATTTCTAATATATTTAGTGCAAACAGCACCTCAGGGTAATATTCCAACATAAAATTTCGTACACACAACACCATATAATTCTGTGCACAAAACACCACGTACACACATCACTATATAATTCCATATACAAAACACCATACAATTCCTTGCACAAAGCATCCCTTAATTCCGTGCACACAGCACCATGTGCACAAAACACCATATGACCAACATAAATATAACTTAAAAGTACAGTTCCATTTTTTTTATCGTCAGAACACCACTTGATAATACTCATAACTTCAATTCACAACAACCATCCAACATATTCATTTATTTCACGATAATCACTGAATAATAAATCAAATCTCGTAAAACACAAAATTTTCACGTATCACCAATTAGCACAATCAGTTCACAAAATACTAATTTATACTTTATAATCACAAATAAATTTCTAATTATCTGGATTTTCAAAGCTTTTGATTGTATAAACTCCAATTTACCTCTCAATTTTTTTTTTAATTATGCACAAACAATTTACCTCTCAATTTTTTTTTTAATTATGCACAAAGAAATATATACGCCTAATCCACCGCCTCACCAAAACTTCACTGCTAAGCTAATCTTTGATTAATGTAATTATATTATTATTATTATTAAATTTATACCCACACATGCTGCCAACTTATGTATATGAATTATATATATTAACAATAATATTTCGTTAATATATATATATGGCTTACTCGACACTAACCATTATATATTTTATAATATTAATAACTTCTTATGTATATGCATATATGAGGCGGCTTAACTTACACATATACATATATATCAATATATTGCACACTTTTATATATAATTTTAGATTTATTTTCTTTATAAAATTTATACTTATAATTTATATTATTATTAATTAAATAATTTACATTATGCATTCGAATATCATTAAAGTCTCGATGAATTATGATATGATTTTCTCAACAACCAATTATTTAAGAACATACAAATACCTAAATATTTAAACAAAATTTAATCATGCTAGATCACAAATATCATATAAGTAATAAGGGATATATACGATGTATAAAATGCATTGATCGATAAGTTGTGAAGAACTCGAGTATCACACAGTTGGATCACCAATTCATTTCTTTCCACAAATATTGTATGTTTTCACTCTTATATATATATATATATATATATATATATATATATATATTAAATGTAATACATATATTTATATAATTAAATAATATATTAATCACATTGCGTTATATTTAATGTTAAATTAAGTAATATGTATTGGAAAAACATAATTAAATTTATTCTTATATAAATAATAATTAAATTTTTCGGTTTTACTAATCTTTTTTAAAAATCTCGTGTATCACACGGTCCTATACTAGTCTAAATAAGTAAAAAAATTGAGCGCTAAAACTTGCAAGTTTGACAGCTCTTGAGACATTGAAGAAAATGAAATCTAGACAAGGTAGAGAGACATAGCGGTATTTTAAAATATGAAATAAGGTGGTTGTTTATATTTGACAATAAAGTGCGCAAGGAAGAGAACCTAATTAGTAGCTGCGAGCAACAGTATCTTAAGATTTTTTTTAAATATAAAATAAGGTGGTTGGATTTGGCAATATTAGGGTGGGCAAGTTGGGAGTGTAGGGATTAGGATAAGAGATTTTCAATTTCACAAAGTTTAAATAAATTACATAAAATTAGATTAGGGTTTTTCATAAATATTTATTTTTATATCAATCAAAGAATGATCACTTTTGTACAACATGACAAACTTACTATATTACTTTTACAAATGAAATTTATAGTTAACTTAAAATAGCTATTATAACTAATTAATGACTTTAAATATAAGGTTGATAAAAAATATTACTGAATAATTAATACATGAATTTTAAATAAAATTTTCAAAATAACACACGTAGACTTCTAATAAATAACACCAGTGGTTAGGAACTATGGAGTTATCATTTTAATTAAGAGTTGAATTAGTACAATTTATTAATAGATAAATTAGTGCAAATGTATGATTAAAATTAATTTAATTTAGGTGAGAAAAAATTTAACAATGACATCAATCAAACTTTTGGTTTCTCTTTTAGTATATAATAATAATAATAATAATAATAATAATAATAATAATAATAATAATAATAATAATGATAATAATGATAATGATAATAATTATAATATAAGATATTTGCAAAATTTATCTGATGATATTTTTTTTTAGTTAAGACCATTTCCACAACTATTACACAATAACTAAATGGAAGATTGGTATGCTAGGTCTTGAGAAGTAACAAATGTGCCATGAAATCCATAAGGAACTCTTGTCGGAATCTTCAATAAAGCTACTTGCTCCATTGTTGAAGCTTTCAGAATGACTAATTCAGATGTTTCTTTTTTCTCATCTCTCACGAAACTCATTAAAAATCCTTCTTCTTCCTCCTCCTCCGCCTTACTTGGCACAAAACATGGCTCGCCTCCAAACCTTTGGTCTCCATACATGTACTTAGTCACATTTTCGGTGGCCAAATCGACCTTAACAATTCCACTACATTTTGGCCAGGGCTCGACTATAGCCAAGTATATGTAACGAGTTTTTATACCTATATCTCGTTTTTGCACTTGTCCACCCTCCAAATTCATACCCGGTATGATCACCCATCGGGTTGATTCTCCTGTTTTCAAATTCAACCTAATCTTAGATAATTCACTCCTTATTGGTTCGTTGCCACCGAAATATAACGATTCTGGTGGTGTTATGCATGAGTTAATGAGGACAATGATTTTGTCCCCTTGTTCATTGTACTCCTCCCAAGCATTCCAAATGTGATAGCAAAAGCAATCGGGCACATCTATCCATTGGATCGCGGACTCATTTGAAGCATCTTTTGGCATAATACCAAAACGGGATATTTTTTTGGAGTCATACACCACCGGTGATTTGTTTCTAATCATCTCCGATAACTTGAACGTCACTTGATGATCCGGGATGATCACATGACTTTCTGTCACACTAAAATCATGGATCATCGTAGCTCGTTCGAGAGATATGGCCAAGTCACATAACTTGTGGCCCCACCTATCAAATTTGAAAAATTTAAGGTGGGGTTTCGAAACTACATTGTAACTCAATGAGTACAGATCACCTGTCACGCGGTCCACCTTAGGATGGGCAATCATGGAATCTTTCAACTGCCCATCGAAATCATACCGCCCGATCGTCTTAAGATCACCGTCTGGTGTAATGCGGACGACGTAGGGAAGATCATCCTCGGACATGGCTAGAAGCCGGCCATTAAAGTAGATCAAAGCCACATTGGCTAAGCCGATGCCGTTGGCTGAGTTGACCAAGCCGATTAATGACCTGGCGCCGAAGAGAGCGAGACGAGCCAAGCCGGCGTGGCCATGCAGTTCCCCAATCGGCTTAGGAAAAACCGGTTTTCCCAAAGCGGCTTCGCCGATAAGCCTATTGGTTCTGGTGAACCGGCAGCAATAACTGGCTCTGTTTCCGGCGGCGAAAGTGACGGCGTGGATCATGCCGTCGCCGTCGAAGAAGTGGTGGCCGGCTGTGGGTGTGAATAAAGGGTTACCACCATTTCTGAGATAGACACCTTCGATGCTACTAGGAATGGTGCCTATAACTTCGAGGCCGTGGTGAACCGGGCACTCGTGAACCGGTTCATAGTTGCCTGCCAATTGAACCGCCGGGTCTACCATCCGGTTCAGTTTCTTCTTATTCTCCATTTTTGTCACAATGGATTTTTCCACCGTGTCGATCGCCGCCGCCGCTAGCTTCTGAATCGGGTTGAGCTGCGGCGGCAGAACGGAATCCGGTGAGAATATAGATGGCGGCGGCAGCGGTTTGGTGGTGGATTTGTGGTGGAAGGATGGAGATTGGTGATGGGAATTGGAGATGAGGAAAAGGTGGTGAGAGATTGAGAGATGCATGTCTGAAATTGAGGAGAGAGAAAATTCATGGGAGGATGTGAGAAAGAATGGGGACTGTGGAGGGTTTATGTAGAGAACTAATTGCCATGGAAATATATTATTTGTTATAAGTACTATTTTCCAATTTCTAAAAATGATGTACAATTTTCTTTAAAACAATCAATATACATTATATGTAATCCTTTCATTAATTACTATTTTCCAATATAAATGGTGTAAAATTTCTTTAAGAACAATGGATATATATGTAATCCTTTCATTAATTACTATTTTCCAATTTGTATAAATGGTGTAAAATTTCCTTAAAAACAATGAATATATATGTAATCCTTCCATTAATTACTATTTTCCAATTGTAAAAATGGAGTAGAATTTTCTTAAAAACAATGAATATATATGCAATCCTTCCATTAATTACTATTTTCCAATTTGTTTAAATAGTGTAAAATTTTCTTAAAAACAATGAATATATATATATAATCCTTTCATTTATTACTATTTTCCAATTGAGGATAGAGAAAATAGGATGCAAATAAGAAAGAATGTGGATAGTACTGAAGGGTTTATGTGGAGGACAAAAGGACCATTAAAATGTTATTTGTGGCACCATATATATATATATATATATAGCTATTATAAAATTTAATGCAAGATAAGAAAGGTTGAGGGTGCGAACTCTTCCCTATTAATAACTGCTAGTGTTTCTCCCATGCCACGGCCATAAATTTTAAATAATGTAATTATAATGTAGTGAAAGGAAAATAAATTTAAAATACGTGAATTTATGTTAAAATACCGGTTCTATTCCTTCTAGACCCGAAGCCTCAGTATAAATTGCATGAAATAATATATTCATTAATAGATTATATATTGTAAATAATTGAAATTAGTAAGAAAGAAGCTGTGGTTGATCAAACAGTATAATATTAACTGCTTTTAGTTGAAGTTAATAAATAAATTATGATGAAAGTGTCTTTTCGTTTTCTAATATTATAAAAGACTTCTGTTCAAAAAAAAAAAAAAAGTTGTTCGTATCTTTATTTTATTCTAATAAATTATCAGTTCATAATAATTTTTATATTATATATAAACTTTTTCGAAATGTTATAATAATTAGCATGGTATAGATATTAGATTTAGAAGATTATTGCCAATGACCGATTAGAAGTCATATTAAATTTGTAGTATAGATCTAATTAAATGAGGACATTTAGATCAAACTTATTAATATTAAATTTGATAATAATCATAAATAAAAAAATTGCAATCAAAATCACTCATTCAATAAATAAAAATAAAGAACTTTCTTACAATCTTATAAATTAAGTCTATCGAAATCAATTTGATACACCTCGAAAATCAAATACGAATTTTTTTCTTGAAATCTTAATCATGAAATTACAATTTTTGATAGGCTTCACAACTATCAGGAAGTTGTTGAAATCTTCATCATGAATCACGATTTTTGATAGCCAAAATCTCTAAATAAGAAGACTAAACCTTAAAAGTTATATACAATTTTGTTTGAATAATAAAATACATATATTTATTTACCAAAAGATATTCAACTTCAATTCTCAATTACGAAATCCTCTAGTGTGAAACAATCTCATGATAGTCATCATGAGCTTAACATATCCATGGATGGATATCCCTGTAACATTTTAAAACAAAAACAAAATATAATTGATATATGTTATATTTTATAATATTGATTACATGTATTACAAAGTATTTTTAAAGTTCGATAACTAAATATAATCTCAAAATTTTGTTTAATATAGTTTCAAATTAAACCGATATTAATTATATGGGTTTTATGCACGAACGAAATAGTTACACATTGTCTTCTTCTATGCATGCAGATGCAAATAAAGCGTGAGTGACATTCTTCTTCTTCTTTTTTTTTTTTTTGTTATTTTTTTTTAATTGACATTTTTCTTTACAACTTTTTGATCCCAAAGTTCTGAAAATAAAGCAAAAGCAAGTGCATGCAGATAAGAGTGAAATTTATGAACAAAGACATAAAAAGGTGGATCGAAAGAAAACAAAAGTGAAAAAGTATCTTTTATTCAACTTGATTTTGGTGCTCACCTAAATATGCCTTGCGAGTAAGAACGTAATAAATGTCAAATATTCCAAATTCTTTTTAAAAATAAATAGTCAAATATAGCTGTGAGTCTTGTGATGTTGTATCATCTGTTATAATAAATTAGAGTTAAATGAAGAAATCAACTTAATATGTACCCTTTATAAGGCATGTTTATAAATAACTTTAAGCCTTATAAATTGGAATTTTTTTTCAAGTATAGTGTTCCTCAATTTTTTTTTAATTTTTTATTCAGCCTTCTTTAAGGCTTATTTCTAAAATCTGCAATTTTCGGGAAATTGGTGGGTTGTAATTCAAAATGAATTATTGTCATTTTGTTTTCTTTCCAATAGGTTAATTAATGATGGGGTTAAATAAGACGGATTTAAAGAATCAAGGCAAATCTGGGTTTTTTTTTCCATTTCTTCTAATTTAATTTACATTTTAGATTTATAACTTATATATATTCGTTGCTTTGTAGATTTTTCAAATATATTTCCTATTCAATCATTAATTATACTTATATTTAAATAATATTTGTTAATTTTTATACTTTCACAAGACTTTCTGATTTTTTTATAATATTTTCCTTTATTCAAATAATTTTCAAATTTATTTATTTAAACTTTAAATCGAAATGGAGTAGAAGAACATCATAATATTTTATATAAATATAAAAATGTTGAAAACCAAAGATACACAGTTGGTTCATTTCATCTTCCAATTTAGAATATTCATACCGAAGTCTGATCACATAATACTAAGTTATGTAATTGTAAAATCTTATATTTTGACATGTTTAGCTATAGATACTCTTAATATTCAATGAAGACACATGCATGGCTTTGAAAATATTTATTGTGCAATGTATAATTTTCTAATGCCTTCAACCGATAAATTAATTATGTGTTTTCAATTTAATTGGTTTTGCTATTTTTAATTTACTCCTATTATTTTATCTTCGTATAATTTTCTTCTTACTTTGAAAAGATTAAATCTGAACCAAAATTTAAATAATGTGATTACAAATCTAAAACCTTCATGCATTTTGAAATCCAAATTTGGAAAAATTGGGAGTAAAATTAAACTTAATGTATTATTTAATGTATCCAAGTAAATATAAAATTTGGGTTTAGATTTATTAATAAGTTAAAAATTATAATTAGGTATGTGATACCATATTCTGTGAGTCGATATATAGTTTTTAAACCACATTTAAACTTTATTAATTCATTTTAACATATACCAGATAAATGACTGAAGTTCTAAAATAGGATACTAAGTGCAATTAAATACGTAAAATAATTATTTTAGAAATATTTATTTTTATTAAATAACTTTTTAAAAGTTTGTTTTTTATTTTACTGTAGTTAAATAAATATCACAATATGTAATATCAATTATTTATGTTTAAAAACCACATTATATCAAAAGATTATTGAATAATACGATTATACCATATTCAAATACCAGTAAATATATATGATTCCACCTAATTATTTGTTTTTTTTAAAACAACTTCTTATTGTAGTTTCTAAGGAATATGTTTCGTGTTAAAAGATATTATCAGAACAGTCAGAACATCGAGAATCCTCCAGAACCAACACAAACAGCGCGGGCTACTATGGCAGAATAAATTGTGAAAACTTTTAGGTTTTGTTTTGAGACGTATATCTACCGTTCAAGAATCAGTCCACCTTCAATATCACTCTTTAATTTCAAAGATTTCGATTCTCCAGCCTACTCTTGACCCCGTTTGAAAGACCAACATTACCTCGAAGTAGATGCTTAGAATGAAATTCTCCAAAACCCTCCATTTGTGCAAGAAGAATCTCAATTTCTGCCATGATAAATTCTCCAACGCAATTGCTACAGATCTATCATCATTAACCTGCGAGGAATTACAACCAAGTTTCTCGTGCAATCCATCCAAACAAAAAAAATCTTAAGAAAAGCTATTTTCCATTAATTTGAGAAGCCCATCGAAATCTATCCTCCCATCTCCATCTTCATTAAACATTGCAACCATTCTTCTAATATTTATACATAATAAATTCAAGTAAATTTTTAAGATAACCATTTTCTCAAAAATTAAAGGTAATTTAATCTGTAATCTGTTTTTGAATTATATATTTATGAAACTTTCCTCATTTTTACAAGAAAATTACTACACATAAAAAGTTAAAGCATTTTGTTACTACATATAAGAAAATTTTACGCATTGTAAGCCCTGTTGTTGAGACCTCGGTGCTGCACGCACCTGGATCCCGATGCTATAAGCTCCCAACACCCAATACAACCTGGCGCTGCAAAATCCTGGTACCCAGCACCCTGTTACTACGAACTCGGCGCTGTTCCTGGCACTGCAACCTGTCATTGCACGCACCTGGCTCCTGGCGTTGTAAGCTCCCGACACCCGCCACAACTAGACGCTGCAACCATCTGACACCCGCTGCAACCTGACTCCAAAAAGATAACCCATTGAGACAAGTAATTTTTGTCCAAGAAACGATAACTTTCTCTTGCCGTGGATTCTTGTAGCAGGAATATATATTGATATAGGTATTGCACAAAATCTGAGCACAACCAATTAATTATGAAAAATATGAATACAAACAAAAGGAAATGTTGCAAACTTGTTAATTCAATCTTATTTGACAACCCATCATTTTTCAGATTGTGGCCATATGCTAATATTTTCTTGTCATTAGTTAAAATTTGACACCACCACACCAACCAAGACATTTAGAAAATCTGCTGATATTTTCAATTAAGGGTGATAAAGGGCAACAATAGATAAGAATGAAAGAGGTACCAACACTACAAGAAAACTCACCGACAGTGACGGAAAAATCCATCATTAAAACCAAAAATTCTGTCACTAATCAGGGTTTGTGACGGAAAAATTCTGTCAAAAGAAGCTTTAGATAAAAATGAAAGAGGTACCAACACTACAAGAAAACTCACCGACAGAATTTACATAAACTCATCTACATTTATTTATTTTATAAGTATTTTTAATATTTCCACTATAGTGACGGAATTTTCCGTCACTACATAATTGTGATGGAAAATTCCGTCACAAACACAAATATCCGAATTTATAATTTTTTTTAAATAGAAATTTATATAGTGACGGATTATTCCATCACAAAATAGTGACGGAATAATCCGTCACTACGTATTTGTGACGGAAAATTCCGTCACAAAGACAAATATCCAAATTTTTAATTTTTTTTAAATAGAAATTTATGTAGTGACGGATTATTCCGTCACAAAATAGTGACGGATTTTAATCCGTCACTACGTATTTGTGACGGAAAATTCCGTCACAAAGACAAATATTCAAATTTTTAATTTTTTTTAAATAGGAAATTCATTTGTGACGGAATAATCCATCACTACATAATTGTGACGGAAAATTCCGTCACAAAGATAAATATCCAAATTTATAATTTTTTTAAAATAAGAATTCATTTGTGACGGATTATTCCGTCACAAATCGGTCACAAAAAGTTTTCCGTCACTATTCTATAATAAATTTTTGACGGAAAAATTCCGTCACTAAAATCAGTCATAGTCGGTGAATTTTCTTGTAGTGCAATCCGATGATCATACCCTCTCTGTTTCAAGTCATAAGAAGTTTGGTAAATAAAGAACTCATGTAAATGATTAATAGGACACTGTGTGCTATAAAGGAAAACTAAAAAAGTATCAGAAGACAATAGAAATCTGGAACATTTACTATAATTGCAGCACTTAGTGTAGATTAATATGATTTTTGGGATTGATCTTGGTTGCCACGTTTACTATCCTAACATCTTTTCACATTCTCTCTATTCTATTGACATCAAAGCACAAAATGTGATAGGTAGCATAAAATACCATTTGTTTCACTGTTGATTAGAGCTAACAACTCTACACAAAATTTAAAGAGCATACATCGAATACATTGACCTCAATGACCTGAACAACATAACTTAGCATATGGAATATCATCATAGAGAAATGCAGGTCAAAATCCATCAATTAGCAAATTCTACAGCTGGTATTAAAGAATCAGAAAACATAAACAAATAAATTAATCATGGAAGTAGACAAATCCAATGCCAAATATTGGATTACAGTGAAATAATATACACATTAAAGCATGCACAGAAAGAGAGAGAAACACAAATAGTTACCTTGAGAAGGTTGCAGGGAGAAAGAAAATCGATGGCGGACGTAGGGGAAGGTGAATGGGAGATCTCCACCATCATTGTGATTCATGAAGCAGGAAGTGGATGGAGGGACTGAAAGAGAAAAGGAGATTAAAGACGTGCATCATGCCAGTAAAGACGTGCATTGAACTGGGAGTTGAGATGCAGAGTTGAGACGATGAATTGCATCTTTGGAATGGAATTCTGCAGCAAATGCTGGTGGAGCAGGGATATTGCCCAACATTTTACTTGCTTTTTTGATAAATGGGTGCTGAAAGCCTGCAACATACGAAGGCCAGTTAGATCGCCTACCAAATACATCAAGGACACTTATAGCACATGCATGGACTGATAGGCTCATAAGCCATTCAGCATTGACTTGGCTTGATTATATATCCCTTCTAACGAATATAATTAGTGCTAGATGATGCAATAAATAGAGTGATCACAACTGGAATCACTTTTTGTATACTTGGTTGAGATTTTGCTGAATCGGGCTTGCCGGAAGAGGATGAAGCATCAATGTTATTATTGTCAATTAGTTGTCCACTTGGCAAAACAGCTTGCTTAGATGCTTCACCCACTTCCTAGTAAAGAAAGATGACCAAGTTAAAGAACTGAATTTCCAAATTGTATACAACAAACACAAGGAAACCTGAGAAGTGTTTTCACCTTCTGAGGAAGCAATGTTTGACCTGAAAAGAGATCCTCACTTCCAAACATCATGTCAGGATCATATGCGAAGTACATAGAACTATCTTCATTGGCATCAAAGTATGTAAGGTACTCCTCAAGCATATCAGTAGCAGTAGTATCAGTTTCGGTGAGGTTTGAGAGATCATTAGCTTCAATGAATCCTTCTTCGCCATTTGAAAGGTTATCAAAAGAATCGAGATACGGTTTGTCGAGTAAGAAATCGAAATCATCAGAATTTCCAGACTTGCTGCATTCACCAATGTTTTCTTGCTTGACTGGTACGTCATCCATATCAAATGAAGCAGGCATATTATAAATGTTCTTGTCATCACACATCTTGGGTTCACTATATTGATCACCTACAGACACCAACAGCTGTTGGGGAATGGGATCATCGAAAGACTTGATCGTTTCCTCAATATGGCTACCATCTGCACAATGGAAGTTCACTGGAAGGGGAGCTGTGCCCAGTTGAACATCTGATCGAAGAATCTGGTAAAGAAAAGGTATACGGCTATGAGATGAGTGTGAAATGTATAATTACTAACCATCCATTCATGCACATCACAGTAGAAGACATTGCAGTGATACAACATGATTTCAAATGAGAACAATGCTTAGAGTACTTAAACAACAAAGATCTTGACTTCTATGATATTTTCGTCTATTGAAAGCTCAATATCAAATATTCTGATTCCAAGAAACTTCTTATCTTTCCATACACAAGATTTCCCAAGAGAAAACGATGACAGAAACAGAACAATGGGGAAAGGAAAATAGATAGATCAATTAATGTCATCAAACAACATAAAATTTACAAGAATTTCCAGAGTTCAAACACCAGCTGCTCCATTCAAGAAAATAGCAAATGATATAAGTTGTGATCAGAAACAATACCTCCAACTCATTAAAATCATCAATACTTTCCTTAAAATATTTTTCAAAGGGAAAACAATCAGCTAACAATATACTCACAAAATCAACATAATTAACACCATCGAGCACAAAATTCAGCAAATAAAAAAAAGCTCACTTTATGAAGTATCAGTGACTATGAATGCAACACCCTCAATTGAAGCCACACGCCGAGTACCAGATTTAGCTAAAAATTTCTCATTTGTGCATGTAAGCACCGAAAGCCAGTAAAGTACCTATAAATCAATAAGGCAACCAAAATCAATAACTCAGAGATTTCAATTTTATTCACTAATTCCAAAGATTTTCTGTAAGAACCCATAAACCCATGAAATGATCCGCCAAACATTGAATCTGCCGAGCATCCATCCAAAAGCTGGAACGTTAGAAAAATTAAGAAAATGAGTCTCTAAAAATAGATAAAATCATCGTGAGAGGGGGGACTTACATGGAATTATGGGAAGGAAAATAGAATGAAAAGTTATGGTACACCAAAAGTAGGGCTATAGTGTCTGTATCTCTTGTTATATCAACCATACATCCATGAGCTGCTGATTTTTGTTGGTTTCCCATTGGACTCCATTTTGGCTAAAGCTTCTTCTCCACAGTTCTCAGTGTGACGACATATGTACGCAGGGATGCTTCAAGTAACGGTAAAAGAAGAAAGGGGAAGGTAAGAGCGAGAGATTGTAACGTCAAGAGGTGGAAGGGTAAGAGAGGAAGGGTTTGAGAGGAAGGGATGAGAGGAGACGTGCACGTGGCAGCTTCATATTTCTTCTTAGGTGTTGAGTTGTCGACTTTAGGTTTCTCCTAAAAGCTGATGTGGCAATCATGAGAGAGCCAAAGTCTACTTTTAATAGTATAGATTCTATTTTAGATTATCAATTTTTGTTTTGATCACTACAAGAATTTCGTCTTTTAACAACGGTTTTTAACCGTTGTTAAAGCCATTTTTTAAGCGTTGTTGTTTTCAGGGTTGTTAAAAATTTTCGCCATTCGACAACGCACCAAAAAGCGTTGTCTTATCTAGATACGACAACGCTTTTTGATGCGTTGCAAGAAAAGAGTTGTCTTTTCTTATTTTATGGAACTATTTTACAACGCTTTTTGCAATGCTTAAAAAGCGTTGTCTTTTCCTATTTTACAACGCTTTTTGGTGCGTTGCACAAAAAGCGTTGTCGTATCTGACACGTCATCGAAAAAGTGATACATCATCAGCATATTTCGGACACATCATTGCCACGTCATCTTCCACATCATTGCCACGTCATGAGAAATAAATGTGCGTTGTCTGGGATTCAAACTCGTGACTTTTGTTGGACCTTGAACCACTAGGCTACTAGTGCTTTATGTATTTATATTATATATGTATTTCTTTTATTAACTAATTTTATATATATACATATATAATTAATGACTAATCAATATATAATTGGAAGATTAATGACTAATTAATATGTTTAATAATATTTAATCTAATTTCATATTAAGACAATTATAAAGTATACTAGTGCATATTTTTAATATATGTTATAAACATACTAATTTTTTAAAATTATGAGTTTGTTCATATATATAAGATAATATTAATGCAAATAATATAAAATAACATCATAAAATAATTAAACTTTTCAACTTTAATTTAATTAAAATAATATATAAATTTTGTATTATTATATAAAAAAAATTGTATTGACCAATTAATATATGTATGTTTTTTTATTTTGAAAAATAGTTTATGGTTCAATTAACATATTTAATTTTTTTTTCATATTATTCTTTTAATTAATCATTTTTATATCTTTTTTTATTTTATAAAATAATTTTATAAAATAATTTATGTTTTTGGTATTAATTTTAAAACCAAACTAATTTATATTTATTTTCTAAAATAATAATATATAATTTTTATATTATTATGTAATACAAATTTTTATATTTTTCAAGTAATATATGTATTGTTTTTTTTTGTTGTAAAATAATTTTTGGTTCAAATTAAAACCAAATTCATTTTTTCTTTATTTTCTAAAATAATAATATATAATTTTTATATTATTATGTAATACAAATTTTTATATTTTTTCAAATTAACATATGTATTGTTTTTTTTGTTGTAAAATAATTTTTGGTTCAAATTAAAACCAAACTCATTTTTTCTTTATTTTCTAAAATAATAATATATAATTTTTATATTATTATGTAATACAAATTTTTATATTTTTTCAAATTAACATATGTATTGTTTTTTTTTGTTGTAAAATAATTTTTGGTTCAAATTAAAACCAAACTCATTTTATCTTTATTTTCTAAAATAATAATAATATATAATTTTTATATTATTATGTAATACAAATTTTTATATTTTCAAATTAACATATGTATTGTTTTTTTTGTTGTAAAATAATTTTTGATTCAAATTAAAACCAAACTCATTTTATCTTTATTTTCTAAAATAATAATATATAATTTTTATATTATTATGTAATACAAATTTTTATATTTTTCAAATAAATAAATGTATTTTTTTTTATTGTTGTATAATTAAATTTTTTATATATTCTTAATTAATTGATATGATATATATATATATATATATATATATATATATATATCTTTTTTTATGTTTTTTGTATTAATTTTAAAACACAATAATTTTATCTTTATTTTTTTTACAAAAAACATTCATAATTTATGAATTATGAATTATAAAATACAATTTTCGAATCATGTTTTAAAATAATATTCAAATTTTGTATTATTATATAATAGGATGAGAGTAATACTTAATTAGGTGTAATTAATTTGTTAATTAATTGAAAATAGTATTTTATAAAAATACTATTTTTTTAAATAATGAATTTGTTCATATAAGATAATATTAATGCAAATAATGTAATATAAGATAACATTATAAATTAATTAAATGTATTAAATTTAAGTTAATTAAAAAATAATTATATTAAAAAGTAATTATTTTATAATTGTTTTTTAATTAACACATGCAACACACAAAAAAGGGTTGCATAATGGGTTGTAAAATAAAAAAAAATGTTCTAAGAAAAGACAACGCTCAAAAACGTTGTAAAAAAGGGTTGTCGTATAGCCAAAAAAACGCCATTTAACAATCCTACTTAAAAAGGGTTGCATAATGGGTTGTAAAAAAATAATGTTATAAGAAAAGACAACGCTCAAAAGCGTTGCAAAAAAGGGTTGTCGTATAGCAAAAAAACCGTCATTTAACAACCCTACTTAAAAAGCGTTGTCGTTTCCATTTTTAGCGTTGTCGTATGGCGAATTTTTTGAAAAAAGACAACGTTTTTCGGAAAAAGGGTTGTAAAAACCCAAAAAACAACACAAATTCATTAAAAGGGTTGTTAAATGGGGGTTGTTAAAGGCAAAAATTCTTGTAGTGGACGTTGATGGTTTGATTTTTAAGTTAGAATCTAATTTTATTTCGAAATGTTTGAAATGATACAACATTTTGTAATTGATTCAAAATTTCAAGTATATTATACCTCAATATTTGTTGATTCAACCATCTTTAGGTTTAGTAACTTTCTCACATTTGCAATTTTCTGGAAATACACATGGTTGGTTGTAGCTCAAGAAGATTCATTGTCATTTTGTATTTTCTAATGGATTTATTAATGATATGGCAAAGTAGGGTGGATTTTGGAATTCTTATCCCCAGCCTCACAAAGAATCATGGCAAATATGGGTTCTTTTTAATTTCTTCTAACTTAAATTACATTTTAGATTTATAACTTATATATTGGTTGTTTTGTAAATTTTTCATATAATTATCCTATTCAATCATTATATACTTATATTTTTATTATATATGATTTTTTTTTTATACATTCAAAATACTTTCTGAAATTTTCATAATATTATTTTCCTTTACTTTAAATAAAATTTTCAAATATATTTTTAATTTTTGGATTAAAATAAAATTTATAGGTTTATTTTAATTTTTTTTATTTTACCATGTGTCCTATTTAATTTTATATTTGGTATGATATGTCACATGCTTACGTATCTCAACGTTCTACTTTAGTGTTCAAAAACAAGCACAAACTATAACATAGAATGGTTATGTGCATTACATGAGCAAGCTTGCCCGAACTTTTGTTCAACTCATTTTCATATTTTTTAAATAAAGTTATAGAATTTTTTCTCATTTGTTTGAATGATATTTTTATTATTTAAAAAATATTTGTTTTTTTTATAATTATTTAATTTTTTTAAAACAATTTTCAAATTTATTATTAGAAATCTTGAATAATTTTGGGTTTTCAAACTAATTTACAAATTTTTTATGTCACGCCCCATTTCCGAAATAATATAAAATATAAATTTTTAACTTTTGGGCGTCTAACAATTTAAAACAAACTAAAACCGATGGATAACATATTTATATAAGTTACATAATTTACATAAAACGTTTAAGTTATCAGAGACAACAACAAAACATCAATATACGAGCCATCGGGCTTAACTTTACAAACCTTCAAAATAAACTAGATCTTAAAAACATCTTGGAGTTAAAATAACATGTTTAATTACAGCAAAAATATATAAGCATCTTTCTTCACATTCTCCTCCCGACATCTGAATCTATAAAAGAAAACATATAAAGGGGGTGAGCGTATAAAAATACACTCAGTGGGATCACACTGTAAATAGGGGATTTATTTCATAAACACATTGAATAATCACATTCAATCACGTGACTTAAAATCATTTTTTAATGTAAGCATTCGTCACAAATCAATCACCATTCACATTCAAACATATCACTTTTATTTTCACATTTACGGTTCTCAGCCGTCTTGCAAACATATGTGGGTCTTAGTCGCCATGAAAACATTTTACGGGTCTTAGTCGCCATGAAAATATTTTACGGGTCTTAACCGTCCTGAAAACATTTTACGGGTCTTAGCCGTCTTGAAAATATTTTACGGGTCTTAGCTGTCTTGATACGGTGATCAGCAGTCGTATACGGGTTTTAGCCGTCTTGCATACGCATGCACATGTACACATATGTACTTCACCCATACACATCTTATTTGCACATCTATAAATATTAACTTCACATCATTCTTCATAACACATTATTCATATGCATTTAAAACATGTCACATTTCACATAATATCATATTTTGAAAGAATTATAAATACCGACATCGCATTTTTCCCCCACCTTTAGAACAGTTGATCAAAAAGCTTTTAGATTCTAAATATACTTAGGGTGCAAACTCCTACGTGTCGCCTACAATCATAAGGGTTCGATTTAGAATCTAATCGAACTATCATCGATTTAGTAAAATAATCTCTTTAAGTTAAACCCTAATTCAATATGAATTATATAATTCATAATATAGAAAGTTCAATTTGAACTTAATATAAATTACGGGTTTTATTGGATGTGAATCTAGGGTTTTAAACCCTAGACTTGAAAGAATAATCAAATTCGTAATTACATTAATTGCTATAATATTTCGAGAGTCTATATTTTAGTCTCAAAAACAATCTTGCTAACTATAGGGTTATAATTCCAAATAAAATCTTTATCAATTAATTAAAGTTCGGTTTTTCATATGTCAAATTCTAGTAATTATATGATAACATCTATAATTCCAACATATATTCTAATGTTAAATAAAAACATACCATTATCATAATTTCAACAATTCTAAGGAGAAATACATAATTTCAATAAATCTTAGGGAGATCTATGTAATTTCCATAAATTCGAGGGTTCGTTAGTCATTATCCATAATTTAGTGGTCTTAAAACATGTTTTAAATATTTAAAGGCTAACATGCAATTTCCTAAGAGGCTAAGACTTTAATTTAAATTTTATCAAAATTATAATTGCAACATAGCCCTTCTATTATTTCAAATTCTCAAAAATAAGCCCCATCTTAATTCAAAACCTTCCCAGTTTGCTGTAGCCCAGCCGCCGCCGCTCGCCGGTTCACCACAGCCGGCGACTGGATGGCTATACCTAGACCGACACCCGACTGGCGCTTCCATGCACCTACTCAAACACACCCTGCACACACCCCTGCCGCCGTAGCTCACGACGACGGCCTAACCACTTGTCGGCGCAACTCCAGCGCCGACCACCACCATTACAACAAGTAAGACATATACGCAGACTCACATACACCTGCACACAAACGCGTACACACCAGCACACTTGACTCACACACACACGCACAGAGGCCGCTACTTACAGCGGCGGTTCCCGGCTCGACGTGCCGGCGCAACAATGCCAACTCCTTTCCCCTAACTTGACGGCGAATTGCAGCAATGGAAGCAACTAGAAACAACAATGGAGAAAGAGAGAGGAAAATAGGGAGAGAGCAGCCGCTCTTCCCGCGCCCGTGCGCGGTGGAGACGACGGTGTTTTGAAATTTTGAACCCGTCCATACGATGAGCTCGGCGAGCTCTACCTCTTGGTCCGATTACCTTGCCGGAAAAGCTAATGGTCGGAGGTGATATTGGTGGTCAACGGTAGCTGTGAAATGGATGAAAAAGAAGAAAGAAAGAGATGGCTTACTTTGGTTCAATTATGGAAAAGGAAGAAAGTGATTGGTAAAGACACTTTGCTTATCCACTCATGAGCTATATATCTACACATTTAACATATATCTTATTTTATAAATTATATACATACATTGATACTATATAACTTATATTATAAAGAGAAAAAAAAAAATCTAGGTGTTACATTTTAAATGTTTTTTTGATTTTTTTAATTATCAAAATCAGAAATTTAAAAGAATATATTAATTGCACATTAGAAAAATGGAGCCCCATTAGCATTTGACCGCTAAATAAGCCTACCCTTGATAGCCGATCAAAGAACATTTATTTACAATATTTCAAAAGTTACATGGTATTTTTGAAAAATTAACTTTTGAAATATTGTAAAATTAAAAGTAAGTTTCTAAATTATAGTGTATTTATAAGGCATGTTCATCAACTCCCCAAAACATCAAAATTTCTTTAAATAAAAAAATTGTTTAATGTAAATACAATTTTTTTTTAATAATTCAAAAAATAAGCGGTGATATCGATTTGTCATTATCTATCACACAATGCCTATTTAGTAAATCAATAACTTTAATTATGACACATTGCAAAAACTTATTAATAGCTTTAACTTTTATTGCTCGACTGGGTGGTACTGGTAGCTGGTTCAGTAATAGCTGCCTCAAAATAATCATTATTATCTACTAATTATGTTTACATAAATATTAAAGTGAAAATAGATATATATCGATTAATTGCATTAATTCTTCATTTCAAATTCTAACTTTATATAACCACAACTTTTGCTTCCCTTTCAATATTTGAGTTTTGGTAAAGAGATGGAGCATGGAAATGAAATAAAAAGGTTGGAGATTGAAGATGGGCCTGCTCTTTCGACTCATCACATAAATCCTTACATATGTGTCTATCATTTCGATCATATTTTCATTTCAAATACATTAACTGTTTAAACTTTATTAAAAGAAAAAAAAAATATATTAAAACAAGTAAAAATTACGGTTGAGTTTTTTTATAGAACTAAAATGTTAGTTTTCCAAAATCCTTCATTATTTATTCAAATAAAATTTGAAAAATTTATCTGGAAAAAAATATATAAATTCTTAAATATCCAAATAAAAATAATTTTTTATAAACTAATAATTTAGATGATATATAAATTAATAAATAAAATTAATAAATAAAATGGAAAATTTACTATAAAAAGACTAATTTAATTTTAAAATTATTTTAGTAGATATGAAATATTGATAAAATATCTGAAAATCACATCATATTTTGGAACATTAACAAATGAACTAAATATTTAGTAAATTGAGATAAAAAAGTTCGAAAAAAATAATCAAATAAATGTGAATATTTCAAAATATTAAAATTGATAAGAAAGATCGGAGAATTATTTACATTAAATGGATAAATACAATAACAAAATTAATGAAACATATCTTCAATGTTTAATAATATTTATGTTTCATGTTACATTTCATAAAGTTTAAGTTAAAAGTTAATTTTTTAATATTAAGTATTTTATAATTATAATTATAATTAAAATATAATATAGATTTATATTTTTATGCATAAAAAATTTACATTTAGAATATATATAATATTAATTTATTTAAAATAAAATTCTAGAGTTTTTTACAAATACTAAGATTTTTTCCCATTTCGTTGTCAAATTATGTTTTGATTTTACAATTATTTTCTAGACACCTCAAATTTATTTGTAAATTCTGATTTTCAAATTTAACTTTTCTATTTGAAAAATAGTTTACTGATTTATTTTTTGATAAAAATGCTGGTTTGAATTTATTAAACTCATTTTCATATTTTTTAAATAAAGTTTTAGAACTTTGCCTTTCATTTGTTCAAATAATATTTTATTATTTAAAAAATATTTTTGTCTTTTAATAACTATTTAATGTTTTTAAAACAATTTTGAAATTTACTTTTAGATTTCTTTAATATTTTTGGGTTTTAAATATAATTGACTAAATTAATAATTAGTTTTTGTATTAAACTAAAATCTTTATAAGCGTTTAAATGATTTTTAGATTGTTTTTTGAATATATCATTTTTTTTTATCAAAATCAGAAATCTTAAAGAATACATTAATTGCACATCAGAAAAATTAAGCCACATCAGCATTTCACCGCTAAATAAGTCTATGATCCGTTAGGGTACCCTTGATAGCCAATCACATAACATTTATTTACAATATTTCTATATTTTCATGGTATTTAAAAAAAAATGTAAAATTAAAAGTTACTTTCTAAATTGTGGTGTAAATATAAGGCAAGTTCATCAATTCCCCACAATTTCAAAATTTCTTTAAATAAAAAAAATTGTTAAATGTAATACAAGAAATATATAATAATTCAGAAAATAAACGCGGATATTGATTTGTCATGATCTTTCACAATGCCTATTTAGTAAATTAATAAATTTAGTGATGATACATTGACGCTAAAAAAATCTTTTAATAGTTTTAACTTTGGTTGTCCGACTGAATAGTAGTTGGTTTAGTGATAGTTGCCTCAAAATAATTATTATTATCTATAAATTCTATATACATAAATAATAAAGTAAAAACAAATATAAGTCGATTTAATTGCATCCCTAATTGCATTAATTATTCATTTCAAATTCTATCTTTATATAACGACAACAATTTTTTTTTTCTCTTTCTGTATTTCAGTTTTCATAACCTTGAATACTGCAACACTGAAATCATCATCGCGTCTACAGAATCGTCTGAATCCATCTCTTCGAAAAAAGTGTTTGTTTCTTTTTAACCATTTTAATCTGATCAGGTACTTTTATTTATTTATTCTATTTTAGATGATCGATTTTTGTTTTGTTGTTGATGGAATTGAATTTTAAGTTAGTTTCTAATTTTGTTTTGAAATGTTTGAAATGATACGACATTTTCTAATTGATTCAAAAATTTAAGTATATTATTTCTCAATTTTTGTTTATTCAACCATCTTTAGGGTTTAATTACTTTCGCAAATTTGCATTTTTCAGGAAATAATCATGGTGGGTTGTAGTTCAAATTAAATGAGTCATTTTCATTTGTATTTTCTAGTAGATTTATTAATGATAGGGCAAAGTAGGACGGATTTTGGAATTCTTATCCCAGCCTCACAAAGAATTAAGGCAAATATGGGTTCTTTTTAATTTTTTCTAATTTAAATTAAATTTTAGATTTATAACTTATGTATTAGTTGTTTTGTAGATTTTTCATATAATTAGCCTATTCAATCATTATTTAAACTTATATTTAAATAATATTTGTTTAGTTTTTATAATTTCACAATACTTTCTGATATTTTTTTAATAATATTTTCCTTTATTTTAAATAATTTTCAAATGTATTTTATTTTTCGATTTAAATAAAACTTCTATGTTTATTTTAATTATTTTTTTACCATGTGTCCTTTTTAATTTTATTTTTGGTAGGATTTACAATATGTCACACGAGTTCCACTTTAGGGTTCAAAACAAGCACAAACTATAAAATAGAATGGTCATGTGCATTACATGTGCAAGTTTGCCCGAAATCAAAAGTTCAGGCAAAAGTTTATCTTAAATCATGAAATTTTGAAAATGTTGTCCTAATCTTGAAGACCAAGAATATAGTGTTCTTTTACCTAGCTATAAAGTTAGTGTATTAATTTATTAATTTTCCTACCTTGTAAATGTAGCGGCATGACATATTTAATTACAATATGGAGCTTTATTACATATGTTTATTCATTAGTTTTTTATTTAAAATTTTAATGGATTTCGCTACAAATTGATATTATATATAATAATATGAGCTTTGATAAATGTGAGATTTCTTTACAATTTGAACTAACTTGAATCATCTTTTAATTGTAAAATTTGTGTCATCAATTATTCTTGTTTTTCTTACTTTCTTATACATAGTGAAAATGATACAAATTATATTTAAGTATCTATGATAATTCCACATTTTGTGAAGGTATGGAGCATGAAAATGAAATGAGAAGAAGGTTTGAGATTGAATGTGGGACTGCTGCTAGACAGATAACTTGTAACCATGAAGGAGGTTCGTGTGAGGACGATGTGCAGTTTTCCATTGATAACATGGACAATAAAAGGGTAAAAAAGTAAGATCATTAGTCTATCATGTTTTAAGAGTTCCATCACCTGCATTGAATATTGATAATAAGCAATAACAAGAATTCAAGAGAGACGTTTATTTAAATTAATTATTTTGATTTTATTTGTGGAAGGATGTTGAGGAATAGATTATCAGCTCAACAATCAAGAGATAGGAAAAAGACATATTTGATTGATTTGGAAACTAGGGTAAAAGAGTTGGAAAGTCTTAATAGTGAGCTTGAAGAAAAGCTTACATCCTTGGAGAAGGAAAACCAAATGCTGAAACAAGTAAGGTTTACTTTATTTATTCAAATGATTGAACTCTTTGATTTACTTTACAAGTGTGTGTTTGGTTGTATCATTGTGCTAATTTACTTCATATGTGCATGTCCAAGATTTTTGTGCAATTAATTAACGGAGTGTATCAAGTAAAGATTAGTGGTTCAATTCATTTGTTCTAATGTTTCCTTTGAGGTCTCAATTTATAAATGATAAGTATTCATACTTCTTCTTAACTTGATATTTTAATGTGTAGATTCTGAAGAACACTACTACTAGCTAGCTTATGGGAAGAGCCATAGTAGTAGCTAAGTCGATCAGGAATTTCAGAAAGAGTTAATGTTTTATACTATCTTTTGCCTTCTTTTACCAATTGATGTTATTATTTGTTGGGACTATAATTGTTGTTGATAATGTTATACTAAAAGAAATCTTGTTTACAAATTACAATGTAATCTTTTTTTCCTTATTTTTGAAGTTTGAAAGTTTGTGTTCCAGATGGAGTTAGATAACCTGTTGTGTACTTTCTTTTATGTTATTAAACCTAAAAAGAAGTTATTAGTAATCTATAATTGAAAACGTGCAAAATATCTCTTGTGCACAAAGAGTTGTGCACTTTAATATATATATATATATATATATATATATATATATATTTTTTTTTTTTTTTTTTTTAACTATAGAAAAATTGTTAGTAATCTGTGTTTAAAAAGTTTTTTGTTTTTTTCAACTTTTAAAGAGGATCTAATGTGTTTAAAAGTTAACAATATATGTTGAAAAAATAATATGTTGTGCATATCTCAACTTGAACAATATGTGCACAATATAGTATTTGATTCTGCCTTTTTTTTTTTATGAGTTCTTTATTTGTTAGTCACAAACATCTAGCCTCTTGAACTTTTAAATTCCAACACTTATTCCATTTTAATTAAATGTTTAAACAGTTAAGTATTTTAACAATATTTCAAAACTTCTAAGGCATTTTCAAAAAGTCGTGAAATTAAAGGATGTTCTCAAAATTATGGTCTATTTACATGTCATTTTTCCTAAAAGTTGACAATATTCTTAAATACATAATGATATTGTTAATTGTATTACAGAACAATCATTATTTCAGAAAATAATCGAGGGTATCAATATGCCATTATCTATTACAATGTCTATTTAGTAAATTAACAATATCATCTCATGATAGACGTATTGTCCAAAAAATAAAATTTTTAATAGCTTTGATTTTGGTTATCACGTGTAATATTTGGTTCAGTGGTAACTACCTCATAATAATATTAGGGTAGTGTTTATATGTATAAAGTGTATGAGTCATGATTCATGTAACTGGACATGCAGGTCGGGTCGGGTCCGGTTTAACCCGGATCCGCATCCAGTTTTTTTTTTTTTTTAATTTATATCATAGTTTTTATGTTGTATTAATATAACCTTTATGTACAAATTTCAAAACATTTTAAGTGTATAACTTATACTTTTTTCAATATATAAATTCATGTAATATAGCCAAAACATTTATGTTGTAATAATATAACTTTTATGTTGTAATAGTATAACATTTATGTATAGATTTCATAACCTTTTCAATGAATAACTTATATTTTTTCACTATAAAAATTCAATATAACCGAAATCTTTATGTTGTAATGATATAACTTTTATGTTATAATAATATAACCTTTATATACAAATTTCATAACCTTTTAGTAAATAACTTATAATTTTTTCACTACTTTGCACTGCAAAAGGTTATGTGTATATAACTAAAAGATTATAAGGATATAACTAAAATGTTAAGTTCGCTAAACTAAAAGGTTATGTCAATATAACAGCAGAACTAGGGTTTGGGTTTGGGTTTAGGCGCATGTAGGCAATTGAGGCACGCATGGAACACGTGACGGGTTAGGATTTAGGCGCGTGGGGGCGCATGTAGGCGCGTGAGGCACACATGGAACACGTGAAATGCATTCTCGGGTCGGGTCAACCCAATTGCACGGATTTAGGATCCGTGCACTTGATGTATAAAAATAATTACGATAATATTATATATAATATTGACAAATGTTGGACCATCAAGCACATTACCGCTACACCAAAAGGATATCCAATGGACATATGACGCAACTTTAATGTCTTATACTTCATAGACGGTCCACACAGAACATCTCACGCCGCCACCTAGACCGCTCACCACAATCCCCCCAACAACCAAAAAGAGACCGCCACCTAGGCCGCACCTGCCAGCCTCGCGTCACCGCCACACAGGCTGGCATAGGTCCCGTCACCTAGGTCGTATTCGAACGTCGCCACCTAGGTCGTCTGCTCCGCGCTAGCATCCTCAACTCCAAAGGTCCTGACAGCTCCCACCTCAAAGTGCTCCTAAGGGGATTCTGCCCCAGCACCTGCCAGCCTCGCGCCACCGCCACACAGGCGGTCCACACAGGATTGGCATAGGTCCCACCACTACCACACAGGCCGCTCGCCACACAGGTCCTGCCGCCACCTAGGTCGTTCGTTCCGCACTAGCATCCTCAGCTCTAAAGGCCCTGCCACCTAGGTCGTCCAGGATTCTGCCCCAGCACCTGCTAGCCTCGCGCCACCGCCACACAGGCGGTCCACACAGGACTGGCATAGGTCCCACCACTACCACACAGGCCGCTCGCCACACAGGTCCCGCCGCCACCTAGGTCGTTCGTTCCGCACTAGCATCCTCAGCTCCAAAGGTCCTGCCACCTAGGTCGTCCGCTCCGCGCTAGCATCCTCAGCTCATCTCAGACCGCCACCTAGGCCGCACCTGTCAGCTTCGCACCACCGCCACACAGGCTGGCACCTCAAAGTGCTCCCAAGGGGATTCTGCCCCAGCACCTGCCAGCCTCGCGCCACCGCCACACAGGCGGTCCACACAGGATTGGCATAGGTCCCGCCACTACCACACAGGCCGCTCGCCACACAGGTCCCGTCGCCACCTAGGTCGTTCGCTCCGCGCTAGCATCCTCAGCTCCAAAGGCCCTGCCACCTAGATCGTTCGCTCCGCACTAGCATCCTCAGCTCATCTCAGACCGCCACCTAGGCCGCACCTGCTAGCCTCGCGCCATCGCCGCACCTCAAAGTGCTCCCAGGGGGATTCTGCCCCAACACCTGCCAGCCTCGCGCCACCGCCACACAGGCGGTCCACACAGGACTGGCATTGGTCCCGCTACTACCACACAGGCCGCTTGCCACACAGGTCCCGCCGTCATCTAGGTCGTTCGCTTCGCGTTAGCAATCTCAGCTCCAAAGGCCCTGCCACCTAGGTCGTCCGCTCTGCGCTCCCAGGGGGATTCTGCCCCAGCACCTGCCAGCCTCGCGCCACCGCCACACAGGCGGTCCACACAGGACTGGCATTGGTCCCGCCACTACCACACAGGCCGCTTGCCACACAGGTCCTGCCGCCACCTAGGTCGTTCGCTCCGCGTGCCGTCACCTAGGTCGTTCGCTCCGCGTTAGCAATCTCAGCTCCAAAGGCCCTGCCACCTAGGTCGTCCGCTCCGCGCTCCCAGGGGGATTCTGCCCCAGCACCTGCCAGCCTCGCGCCACCGCCACACAGGCGGTCCACACAGTACTGGCATTGGTCCCGCCACTACCACACAGGCCGCTTGTCACACAGGTCCCGCCGCCACCTAGATCGTTCGCTCCGCGTTAGCATTCTCAGCTCCAAAGGCCCTGCCACCTAGGTCGTCCGCTCCGCGCTAGCATCTTCAGCTCATCTCAGAGCGCCACCTAGGCCGCACCTGCTAGCCTCGCGCCACCGCCGCACCTCAAAGTGCTCCCAGGGGGATTCTGCCCCAGCACCTGCCACCTAGGTCGTCCGCTCCGCGCTCCCAGGGGGATTCTGCCCCAGCACCTGCCAGCCTCGCGCCACCGCCACACA
Source organism: Scutellaria barbata (assembly GCA_028654395.1). NCBI lineage: Eukaryota > Viridiplantae > Streptophyta > Magnoliopsida > Lamiales > Lamiaceae > Scutellaria > Scutellaria barbata. The sequence continues at coordinate 3,318,966 of CM053647.1, read as the reverse complement.
GGCGGTCCACACAGTACTGGCATTGGTCCCGCCACTACCACACAGGCCGCTTGCCACACAGGTCCCGCCGCCACCTAGATCGTTCGCTCCGCGTTAGCATTCTCAGCTCCAAAGGCCCTGCCACCTAGGTCGTCTGCTCCGCGCTAGCATCTTCAGCTCATCTCAGACCGCCACCTAGGCCGCACCTGCTAGCCTCGCGCCACCGCCGCACCTCAAAGTGCTCCCAGGGGGATTCTGCCCCAGCACCTGCCAGCCTCGCGCCACCGCCACATAGGCGGTCCACACAGGACTGGCATTGGTCCCGCCACTACCACACAGGCCGCTTGCCACACAGGTCCCGCCGCCACCTAGATCGTTCGCTCCGCGTTAGCATTCTCAGCTCCAAAGGCCCTGCCACCTAGGTCGTCCGCTCCGCGCTAGCATCCTCAGCTCATCTCAGACCGCCACCTAGGCCGCACCTGCCAGCCTCGCGCCACCGCCACACAGGCTGGCATAGGTCCCGCCACCTAGGTCGTATTCGAACGCCGCCACCTAGGTCGCCTGCTCCGCGCTAGCATCCTTAGCTCAAAAGGCCCTGACAGCTCCCACCTCAAAGTGCTCTCTAGGGGATTCGAACCCGTGACCTGCTCTGATACCAAGTGTTGGACCATCAAGCGCATTACCGCTACATCAAAACGATATCTAATGAACATAGAGCGCAACTTTAATATCTTATACTTATGTAGCTTTGCGCTCACGGATTCGAATCTGACAGAGCCGTGCCTCGCACCTATTTAAGCTCTGATCCAAGGCAGGTTGCTGGGAAATATCCCAACAACATAAATAATACTAATAAAAACAAACATATATTGCTTTAATAACACCCTTTGCATCATCCCTTCACTGTCATAACCAAAAATAATACTTCTTTCGTTTCATAATAAACGTTGTTCTGAAGTTTTTGTTATAGATTAAGAAACATAAAAATTGGACAAATATACCCCTAATTAATCCATGAATTTATGATTCAAAATTGAAATAAAATCAAATTAATTTCATAAAATGTATCATATTAAATCCCTAAGGGTATGTTTGTTTCGGGTTTCACAAGTTTGGATTTGGGATTTTAAAATTTCAAATCCTTGTTTGTTTAAGGACTTTTGTCAAAAATTATCAAATCTACCAAAAACATATTCTATTACCATTACAACAACCTATAACCTATCAACATAACAAATTAATCATTACCATTACATCAACTAACAATATAATATTACACATACATACTTTTTCCAGCATTAATTTGACATCTACAATAATAATCCTACCTATAAAATTTCATAATAAACACAGATTTTAAATATTCATCTTTATTTATAAATCCCAAGATTTCAAAATCGGATTTCCCCAATTCTACATAAACCCGAAACAAACATACCCTAAATTTTAACTAAGGAATGTTATTAGAAATAATTTAAAAATAAAATTATGTAAAAAATTAAAATGACATTTAATATAAAATGAAATTTGGATTCTAGAACAATATATGAAATGAAGCATACTATGAAATGAAGAGAGTATGCTGTATAATTATTTCAGTTTTCATAAGTTGGAATACTATAACCTTACAATCACCACCACATCTATCTATTGTAGCGCATGGTTTCATCTATTCCCTTTTTTTGTTTGGGTTGATGGTTTTAAGTTGATTCTAATTTATAATCAAATATTTGAAATGATACAACAGCTTGTTGATTCAAATTTTGATGTATATTGTTGTTGACGTCGGAATTTGTATATGATTAATTCCTAATTTAACACTCAAATTAATTGAATTCGAATTAAAATAAAGCAAATCGGATTAAAAATAGGTAAAAATGTGCAGAAAACAGTAGTCCTAGTGCCTGTTCGGGCAATTTAGTTCGGCTGATCCTGGTCAGTTTATAGTGGCCGGCCAGAATCGTATGTAATATATGTTAGAGAGTTTATTATCAATTTTGCCCCATAACTTAGGGAGTCTGGCAATTTAGAACTTTAAGTTTTCGGACTGACAATTTAACTTGGCGGGCTTCGTGAATTTTACCCAAACTAAGCCCGAATTGCTTAATTGCACGTGAATCGCAGGTGAGGTCGTGAAATTGGACAATTCGGGCCAATTTTGCTGACATGACATATGTACTTCATATGTGGCATTTCGAATTTTTAAAAATAACCGTCCACATGGAAATTGACAAATAAGATTCTTAATACATTTTCAAATCCCTAAATCCCTCTAGAATCCTATTTCTCCAAATGAGCTCACCATTGACAAAATACACACGATTTTGAACGAGAAGATGGAATTGATTACCAACCAGTGGTTGGAGATTCCGATGTACATGTCCAAAACTCGGAAGACTTTTTCTGGTGATTTTTTACTGTTTTTCACGATGATTTCTAAAAATGCGAAAAATCATGGCTCCTTCTTTTGTAATTTCGGTGAAACACGACTTCTTAATGGAATCGGAGCTGGCGAAGACGTGATCGTAGAGAATTCTCTCTCCATTGAAGAGAGTCGTGACTGTAGTTCTGACCCCATCGAGCCAATTCTTAATCCTCATCTCCAGGATTTCCCAATCTATTTTATGAATCTGAGAGGAATTCAATTTCTCCACTCCAAGCTTATATATCCCCTCATCGACAATCAATTTTCGAATAATTTTGTAAATCTTCATTCGCATAGTCCTGAAATTACTTGAAATCGTGTGTATTTTGTTAATGGTGAGCTTATTTGGAGAATTAGGTTCTAGAGGGATTTGAGGATTTGAAAATGTATTAAGAATCTTGTTTGCCAATTTCCATGTGGACGGTTATTTTAAAAATTCGAAATGCCGCGCGTATATGAAGTACATATGACATGTCAGCAAAATTGACCCGAATTGTCCAATTTCACGACCTCACGTGCAATTTGAGCACAATTAACCAATTCGGGCTTAATTTGTATAAAATTCGCGAAGCCCGTCAAGTTAAAGTCCTAAATTGCCAGCCTGAAAACTTAAAGTCCTAAATTGCCAGACCCTCTAAGTTATAGGGCAAAATTGGTAATAAACTCTATGTTAGAGAAATGAGCTCTCTAGTGCTTGAATACAAAAGTGTTCGAACCCTTTACAAGTTGAAAATTCTATTATTTATAGTTTAGGAAGAACACGAGTAGTGAGGATCATGTCCACCACTCCCTTGATTATCGCCTATTTTCTAGGAAGTGGGCGGTTAAATCTACCCCACTATCTCCTATTTACAGGGAATATCCTACTCAGTAATCTATAGCACATCCTGGTCAGGTCGGCAATATCCCTCAGGATCCGCCTTGAATTTGATCTTAATCGAGTCGACTTGTCGTCATCCAGGTATATTATTCTGGTAGGGTCGCCTGGGTATCTGCTCACTAAGTTATCCAAATCGGACTCTTGAGGGCTATCTCTGTAATCCAGTCAGATTAGGTGTTTGGTTCTAACTCGGGTCGAGGGTCAAACAATTGTCCCTCCAATTTTTTTATTCGACCTTGTTTAGGGTTTGATTACTTTCTCACATTTTCAATTTTAGAAAATAAAAACCATGGTGGGTTTTGGTTCTCTAAAATTGGTCTGTGTACTTAAGATAGATGAGTGAGTTTTATGTGAGAAGTTTCATGAAAGGTTAATTCACAACCTAAACTTTACAATTTATATATAAATTTGTGAAAATGGATTTTGTTTATAGGTAATAAGGATCGTTTCACGGTAACTTTCTGTAAGACCGTTTCATGTAGGTTTGACAAAAACTTCTGTGATAGTGGTGCATGGATCCTAGATTCATACAATCTAGATCGACCCGACTTGACACACGCTCTCATGCGCCAACATGCTCCTCCACGCGCCCTAAAGAGGGTGCTCACAACTTAGATAAATATTAATATCCTTCATACCTTATGTTAGTTGTATTTTATATATTAAATATATGATTATATTGATATAAAAGAATAAATAATATTACATAATTGTATAAATAATATAAATATATGTACAGATTGTGTTAAAAAAAAATTCCTGTCCAGATGGACCCAAGTCGAAGATAAAATCATAAGAATCACGGTTGCATATGCATAAGAATTGCAGTCATAATAGTCATTGTAAATTGTTTTTAACTCTCCAGCCTGGAAAGCTAAAATAAGTAAATTGTTCTTCAAGAATATGTAGTTTGAATTATAGAGAGATTGAGATGATCTTAGCTTAGGAGATATTGCAGCTAATCGAGTTGTCCTCGCGTATCAACGAAGAGAATATTGTTCGATGAATCGCGCGAAACAGTAAACTAGGGGTGAGTGTCTGTCGAACCATACCATAACAAAAAGTTGTTTGGTAATCTTAGCAACAAGTAATGTGTTCAAATCTTTTAGTTTATCTTTTTATGTTAGATTGTTTAACAATTACTGTTTTTTTTGTGGTGTGTGCATGTACTTAAATCTTGCATGATGAACAGATAAAATTCTTTTAATTTTGTAACAGAAGAGGTGCATGTATCTTGTTTGATGAGATGTCTTTGCAAACTTTTTTCTTTTTCATTTAGTTAAAAATCTGTTCTACTGTTATTATACCAAACTTACAGCATATTCCAAATGAACCAATTGAAAGCTATGATAATTTTTTGGTTCGATATAGTTATGTACTATTGAATGAAGACCTCTTTTTGTTTGTGGGAAGTGAATTATCTCAATCATGGCAACAAAGAAGACGTATGAAGGAAATGAGAAGAAGAGATGGAGTAGGGTAGAGAGGGGTTGCGGCTCTCGCTACTTTTTATTAGTGGAAATTGGAATGGAGTACGGATTTGAGACGAGCGTGATGTACGTTTGGTGTATATATGTTATGTTCACTACAAGAATTTCGGGCTTTAACAACGGTTAAAAACCATTGTTAAAGAGGAATTTTTACCGTTGTCGTAGGCAAGGTTGCAAAAAAAATTTCGCACAACGACAACGCACCAAAAAGCGTCGTCGTATCTAGATACGACAACGCTTTTTGGTGCGTTGCAAAAAAAGGTTATCTTTTCTGCCATTTTTGAATTTTTTTTACAACGCTTAAAAAGCGTTGTCTTTTCCTATTTTACAACGCTTTTTGGTGCGTTGTGAAAAGCGTTGTCATTTCCTATTTTACAACGCTTTTTGGTGCGTTGTGAAAAGCATTGTCATATCCTAAAAAAAATCGAAAAAGTGACACGTCATCAGCACATCATTGCCACATCATGAGAAATAAATGTGCGTTGTCTAGGATTCGAACTCGTGACCTTTGTAAGACCTTAAACCATTAGGCTACTAGTGCTTTTGTGTTTATATTATATATGTATTTCTTTTATTAACTAATTATATATATATACATATATAATTAATGACTAATTAATATATAATTGGAAGATTAATGAATAATTAATATGTTTAATAATATTTAATCTAATTTCATATTAAGACAATTATAAAGTATACTAGTGCATATTTTTAATATATGTTATAAACATACTAATTTTTTAAAATTATGAGTTTGTTCATATATATAAGATAATATTAATGCAAATAATATAAAATAACATCATAAAATAATTAAAAATTTCAACTTTAATTTAATTAAAATAATATATAATTTTTGTATTATTATATAAAAAAAATTGTATTGACCAATTAATATATGTATGTTTCTTTATTTTGAAAAATAGTTTATCGTTCAATTACACATATTTAAATTTTTTTTCATATTATTCTTTTAATTAATCATTTTTATATCTTTTTTTTTATTTTATAAAATAAATTTTTCAAATAATTTATGTTTTTAGTATTAATTTTAAAACCAAACTAATTTATATTTATTTTCTAATATAATAATATATAATTTTTATATTATTATGTAATACAAATTTTTTTATTTTTCAAATTAATATATGTATTGTTTTTTTTGTTGTAAAATAATTTTTGGTTCAAATTAAAACCAAACTCATTTTATCTTTATTTTCTAAAATAATAATATATATTTTTTATATTATTATGTAATACAAATTTTTTTATTTTTCAAATTAATATATGTATTGTTTTTTTTTTTGTTGTAAAATAATTTTTGGTTCAAATTAAAACCAAACTCATTTTATCTTTATTTTCTAAAATAATAATATATAATTTTTATATTATTATGTAATACAAATTTTTATATTTTTCAAATTAATATATGTATTGTTTTTTTTTTTGTTGTAAAATAATTTTTGGTTCAAATTAAAACCAAACTCATTTTATCTTTATTTTCTAAAATAATAATATATAATTTTTATATTATTATGTAATACAAATTTTTATATTTTTCAAATTAATATATGTATTGTTTTTTTTTTGTTGTAAAATAATTTTTGGTTCAAATTAAAACCAAACTCATTTTATCTTTATTTTCTAAAATAATAATATATAATTTTTATATTATTATGTAATACAAATTTTTTTATTTTTCAAATAAATAAATGTATATTTTTTTTATCCTTGTATAATTAAATTTTTTATATATTCTTAATTAATTGATATATATATATATATGTATCTTTTTTTACGTTTTTTGTATTAATTTTAAAACAAAATAATTTTATCTTTATTTTTTTTTTACAAAAAACATTCATAATTTATGAATTATGAATTATAAAATACAATTTTCGAATCATGTTTTAAAATAATATTCAAATTTTGTATTATTATATAATAGGATGAGAGTAATAGTTAATTAGGTGTTATTAATTTGTTAATTAATTCAAAATAGTATTTTATAAAAATACTATTTTCTAAAATAATGAATTTGTTCATATAAGATAATATTAATGCAAATAATGTAATATAAGATAACATTATAAATTAATTAAATGTATTAAATTTAAGTTAATTAAAAAATAATTATATTAAAAAACAATTATTGCATAATAGGTTGTAAAATTAAAAAAAAAATGTTTTAAGAAAAGACAACGCTCAAAAGCGTTGCAAAAAAGGATTGTCGTATAGCCAAAAAAATGTCATTTAACAATCCTACTTAAAAAGGGTTGCATAATGGGTTGTAAAAAAAAAATTCTAAGAAAAGACAATGCTCAAAAGCGTTGCGAAAAAGGGTTGTCGTATAGCGAAAAAAACGCCATTTAACAACCCTTCTTAAAAAGCGTTGTCGTTTCATTTTTGACCGTTGTCGTATGGTGAATTTTTGAAAAAAAGACAACGCTTTTCTGAAAAAGTGTTGTAAAAACCCAAAAGACAACACAAATTCATTAAAAGGGTTGTTAAAGAGGGATTGTTAAAGACAAAAATTCTTGTAGTGGTTTGGTGTATATGTTAGACGTTGGAATTTGTAAATTGATTAATTCCTAGTCTAACACTCAAATTAGTCAAATTTGGATGAAATTAATGGAATCGGATGAAGAAATGAAGCTAAAATGTGAATAGAAGTGTAGAAAACACTGGCCCGGAGCCTACTCGGGCAAATTAGCTCGGCTGATCCTGGACGGTTTTAGTAATCGGGCAGGATCGTATGTAATATAAGTAGAGAAAACTACTCTTTAGTACTTAGTACAAAAGATGTTCGAACCCCTTACAAATTGGAAATTCTCCTATTTATAACCTAGGAAGAGCTCAAGTAGTGGGGATCGTGTCCACTACTCCTTGATTTTCGCTTATTTTCACGGGAGTGGGCGGTTTAATCACCCACGATCTCTTAGAGGTTGGAAGAATCCTACATAGAATGTCCTGTCTGGGATGGCCAGATCCATTCGGACCAGCCAGGAAAATGATCCTAGCCGGGTAACCAAAGAGCCGTTCAGGTGGACCATCCTGGCCAATCGTATAGCATCTACTTAATGAACTGTCTGGACCAAATTCCTGAAGGCCTCCTCTTCAAACCGTTCAGAGTTGATGTGTATTCCAGCTTGGATTGGAGGGTCCAACAGTATATATGTATCTACGATGAGAAGGATAGCAAGATTGTATGTATGGAAATATTTTCGTGAATTGGGCCCATAAAAATAAATTATTACATACTTATTCTCAAGGGATCCTGATACATTTATAAATCATTCATGTATAATTACTAATTAAATGCTAGTTAAAATTTAAATTAGAGTGTTTTATTTTATGTGCAATTAATATAACTAAAAGGTATGAGTGATATAACTAACATAACTAAAAATTATAAAAATGAATTACATAAATGTATGATTATATTGATATAAAGGTATATGTAATATCACATAAAGGTATGAGTAATGTTGACGTTAAAATTTGTCTAAGTACAAATTTCTAACCATACACCAAAAATAACTAATCCGACTCCAAAGAGCAAGGCCGAACATCAATAGATAAATCGAATAAAATAAACAAGAGACTATATTTGGTACCTATCCAGACAAATTAGGTTAGGCTATAGATAAATCTTATAAAATGAACAAGAGACTGTACCTAGTGCCTCATCGGATTCTGGTCAGTAAAATTTGGCCGATCAGAACATATTTTATATAAGTAAAGAGAAAAAAGCTCTCAGGTTTTTGAATACAATGATTTTAGAACCTATTTGAACGAGGTTTAAGGTCCATTTATAGACTAAATCTAAGATACATTTTTTGAAGATCAAGAGCTAAATTCCTCATTTTTCGGGTCTAACTAAGGAAAATATAGATTTAATTTTATCTAAATTGGATACAATTTGCTCTTTAATTTGTTTCTTTCTTAAAGATCATTTTCCAAATATGTTGTGTTGTTCCTGGTGGAGAGACAAAGTGATCTTGGATCCTTCTTCTCGTCTTTTTTAGGCTGGCCTAGTTATCTTAGGTTGATACATCATATTCCGATCTAGCCAGCCCGATCTAAGCTATTCCAATGTCTTTGATCTTGGTTCATCTCACCTTACCTCGACATACATCTGGTCGGCCGAGGCCGATTTGGCAGGGACTATTTTCTGCTCTTGGAGTGGGTTTTGACCTCATCCTAGTCTGATTATTATTTGGGTCGAACTCGATTCGGGGTCCAATAAATAATATCATAGGATGATTTTAAAATATGATGAAATTGATTTTTTTTAAGTTACAAAATTATAAAAATGTTATTCTATTTATACATAAATGTTATATTATTATAAGATATATGTGACAATAAATCCAAAAAAAAAAAATTAATAATAATGTATCGATAATAATGTATCGATCCAATCAACCTATATATATATATATATATATATATATATATATATATATATATATATATATATATATATATATATATTCATGCAATTGATGCTTCGGAGTATATGTGGATAGCTTGCCATCAAGATGTCGGTTATTGTAAGTTGGTCAACACGAGTTGATGATCATGTGGAGAATAAATTCCATTGCAGATGCTCATTTTAGAATTCTACTACAAACAAGTGATTTTTAGATCAAATTAAGTTGGGGTAAATTAGATTCTTAACCATCTTAGATTTTTAACTATTTAATTATAAGTTTAAACAGTTCTGATTTTTTTTTCTTTTTTTAATCGACCTGTCATAACAGGTCAACTGATCTATTATTATTACTAGACATTTAAATATGTTTTGACATTTGATTTCTATGTGACTAATTACAATAGAATTTTGAACAATATTAAAAAAGACAAAAAAATATTTATCTATTATAGTTTAAAAAAATATTTTAATATATATGTAAATCTTTTATCTTGCTATTCATCGCGAATCAATTCAAATTTTACTTATCAGTGAACTTCTATAATTAATTTTAATTTTTTTTATAATATATAATTTAGATGTATGATTAATAAACAACAATTTTAACTTCTTTTATCTTGCTATTGATCGCGAATCAATTCAAATTTTACTTATCAATGAACTTCTATAATTAATTTTAACTTTTTTTATAATATATAATTTAGATGTATGATTAATAAACAACAATTTTAACTTCTTTTATCTTGCTATTGATCACGAATCAATTCAAATTTTACTTATCAGTGAACCATGCATGATTAATAAACAACAATAACCACTTTGATCGATTATTACATGGTTCGAATATAATTTAAGAAATTTTAAATTTAAATTAGAATCCAAAAAAAGGTAAGAATTTAAGAAGCCTTGGAAATTAATAACTTATCTATATCTATCTATCTATATATATATATATATATATATATATATAATAACAAAAGTCACTCTATAACCATTTTATTTTTTAAAACAAATTTTTATAATCTTTTTTTTAAATAAATTTTAAAACAAAAAAACTGTAATTCAAGTATGCTAAAAGAAACTGCTAATTACATCTACCAGCAACTTCCTTTGATTATTTTTCAATTGAAATAATATCTATAATATAGACCTTCAAATTCACTCAAGACTCAACATTTAATTTAGTTTTCCTAGAAAATTGTTTTCTGATTATTTTAATATATTTTTCTTAGTAATGAAATAATGTATATCGAACAAAATTTCAAGTGCTACTATAATTATTGAGGATATTATTAATTATTGATTGAATATTTATTAAATCAACAAAATTCATTGAGAATATTTATTAAATCAAAAGGCACGATACATCTATAACAAGCACAATACATATATAACAGAAGTCACTCAATAACTGTTTCTTTTTTAAAAACAAATCTTAAAAAAAAAATATAATTCAAATATGCAAAAAAAAAAAAAAAACTGCTAATTACATATATCACCAACTTTCTTAAACCACTATTGAATAAAAAGTAACTATTAATAGCATCTAACATCAACATTCTTCCAACAATATTCAATAAAATTACAGAAATTAATATACATCAACTTGTAACTGCTAAATATAACAACTCAATACATACATTAACATAAAAAAAAACTACATATAACTGTTGAATATAACATCAAACAATTATACACAAAATCATATCCTTGTTTGTTGGTGAAATAGAAATCACCTACTTATTTTCTTCTCTTATTCCTTATTAACTTTGATTAATACTATTCTGCATTTGTTTTTCTTCTTTTATTCCTTATTAACTTTGATTAATACTATTCTGCGTTTGTATTTATATTTATAAGTGGCAAAAAAGCACCACCAATCTCATTTTCGAAGGGTTGATGTACCTATTATTGGAAAAAAGAACAAATTTTCAGATTAGATGTTTTTCATGACAACCAAGTAAGTACTTACTTGTCCATGCAACATGTAGATATGATTGGAAGAATAGTGAATTCAAATACCAATGTCTTACCGCTGCCATTAAAATGATTGATATTCAATTTGAGGACTTAGGGTAAGATCTTAAAATTTATAATTTTCAACATTACCTATCATATCATATGTACTAACCACTATGAATTAAAATTTGAAGGGAAAACAATATATGGTGCACTTTGTGGGAAGAGTATGCTGATGAAATACTACCACATTTTGAGGATATCTCAAAAGGAAAGGCACTTGTGATTATACAAATGTGCACAGTTGTGATTATAATGTAGGAATTAGACACGCTTCCAAATTAGGAAATGCCGAAAAGGAAGTTCACAATGTGTGTTTCGAATAGTAAAGATCATAATTAATTAACTTCAAAATAATTTTTTTTTTCAACTTTTACTAACTTATATTTGTGTAGGTTGAAGAATTTGAGGATGAAGTTAGCACGCCAATAAAGGAAAAATGATTACTAACTTTGTGGATATGACAAAAAATAGGAAGAGTAAAAGATCAATAATGGATGAATTTTCAAGTTCTGAACTTGGAAAAAAGCTTAAAAGATCAAAAATAGATGAATTTTCAAGTTCTGAACCTGGGAAAAATCTTAAAAGGTGATTAAGAAGGAAAAAAAAATGAAAGATGTATAAGCATGATGATAGACATGATGAATTATAGATTTAATAACATCTATGCATATAACAATATTTAATGTCTTTCTAATATTTGTGTTTCTATTCTTTTTAATATTTGTGTTCTATGTTAAAAGATTGGTATTAATTTGTGATACATGTCTTTTTAACCTATTATAATTAATATTTGAATATATTATAACTAATGTTTGAGTGTAAACATGTCATAATATGTTAATATTATTATAATGATATTCTAAATTAGTAACAAATTTGCAAAATTTAATCTCAATATGTTAAATGTTATTATAATGATATTCTAAATTAGTAACATAATTTATTAGGAAGTCAAACATATAATGAACATAATTTTTTAATAACTAAATATCCAAATTAATTTATATAAGATTTATTAAATATCCTAGATACTTGATATACTAATTTAATAAATACCGTAAATTGATTTATATAAGATTTTATTAAATATTGTCATGTGGGTCTGTATCTTAAAAAAATTGGTACAATTGTATGTCGCAATCTCTAGAGTAATTAATGGTACGAGATTCAAGATTTTGATATGTGATAAAAATATTGGACAAAACAAAATCTGTAGAGTAATCAATCGTACGTGATTCAAAATTTTGATATGTGATAAAATTATTGGACAAAACAATAGAGCTATGAATATAATTTACAAAGAAATATTTCAAAATTTGTAAACAATGTGAAAATTATATTCAATTGATCATATTATGCACATGACTAATAACTTTATTTTGATAATTTAATTATTTTATTTAATTATGAATTCAGTTGAAATAATAATTTTAAATAATAATAAAATTAATTTAAACTTAATATTAATATAATATACATTTTTTATATTTATCTTCCTGCGCCGCACCGGTGCACCGGTAGTATTTCCCTAAAAATTAATTGCAAACAACTACCAAAAAATATGGAATTATGGAAAGATATGGACCGTGAGTTCTACCAACCTATATATCATTTGGAAACGTCCACGTCACTATGAACTTTAATCTTGATTGATGACACTGTCGTATTCGTTTCTCATTATTTTGGGGTATATACTTCACATATATAATAGTCCATTTAATATATATATATATATATATATAATATTTTAATCATTCACAAAATATTTAGGTGTTTTAAAATAAATATTATTTTAATAGATTTTTTTATTCAAAAATAAATATTATTATGGAATCTCAACAACATTTATATATATATATATATATATATATATATTCTACCAAATATATTATATGAGTTACAAAGTGATTTCTTAAAATTTACCTATAATAATTATACATACAGATGCATGGGTAGATTAGTCTTTTAAATAACTTATTTAATTTTTATTGTAAAATTCTAAAATGACATCTATTTTGGGATTATAAATTGATCTTACAAATATAGTTTTCTAAGACAAAGTCATGCATTGAATTTTATTGGTTTATAGTATATAGTGGATTGATTGGTTTTTATATATGGTCTTACAAATATACTGTATTCTTTTTTGTTTTTTTTTTCTAGGCGCTAAAGAAAGGAAAATGCTATATATTTATATATGTGTGATTGTAGAAAATACTAAGAAAATTGTAGAAGTCGATAAAATAATGAAAGAATTGTCATATATTTATAGGTAATTTTTTTTTCAAAATTTACCAACAGCACAATTTAAATTGTAAAAACTATTGTTAAAATAGTAATAATTTAAATACATATTAGCGTTGAAATAGTAATAATAATAGTAATATTGTCTTCTCTCCAAATTCAATAAATAAATAAAATAAAATAAAAAGAGAGCAAAACAATTCGGCAACTGCAATGAGTATAGGCGCGGGCCCACTCTGTTTTGCAACAAAATTGAATACAAATAAATGTACACAAATGCTCTCTCACCTAATTGTACCCCATTTCCCAACAATAATATAAGAAGTGGGTGTGTATAAATATTTAATTATATCCTATTGAAAATGTCCTGAAGTATTTTACTAACAGACATACAAATTGATGTTTGAAGCTTAAACAGTACAAAAGTTGCAGTAAATTTTGATGTTGATGTGTATGTAAAAAGTGTTTACCATTCTTTAATTTTTAATAAGTCTTTATTTCCCTCTTTCTTTCTCTTTTTGACAGGATATTTATGTGCCCTTTTTATTATAAATGAATTTAGGCAAGTTTGTAAGTGAATAATTAACTTAGACGTTGACATGTTAGTTATGTATGTCTTATACCTATCAATATATAACTTATCGATCCCACATATATAACGTGTTTCATTATTATGCCTCTAGCTTGTTTTAAATTGATTTGTGTGTATAATTAATACAAATTTATACTTATATCTGACTAATTTAAAAATTATAATATGTCAATGTATAAATTGTGGGATCCTCTAGCTTATTTTTAATCGGTTTGTGTGTATAATTAATACAATTTCATACTTATATCTAATTAATTTAAATATTATAATACACCACTATATAAATTATGGGATTTGCATACATTAACATAACTGTGTTTGATGTTTTATCATTGTATTTAAATATAATTATACATAGTTCATGAGTTCTGGTTTAATAAATTTATGTTGGCTACAGTATTCCTAGCTAGCTAGACAATAAAAGTATTTAATCAACAATGGAAGCCTATTGAATAAATCTCTTAATATATAGAACAAATATTATCCAATTATTTATAATCGACAAATCCATATATATGTGATCCATGGCATGATTATTCTTTTAATATATATATATATATATATATATATAGGTCTGCAAAAGTATTTCAGACTAGGGCTAGTAATTAAATTATATGCATTTATCCTGTATTATGAAGTAAATACCAAAATTAATCATAGTATATATAATCCTTCTCTTTGGGAATTATATCATGTGGAAATTATAAAGTTGAGAGTAAATTAAGGTTCTCCCAAAAAAATAAAAATAAATAAATAAATAAATAATAATAATAATAATAATAATAATAATGATAAAACGCATTATATATGATTGATTAATTAAGCCATTGAATAATTAATAATTAACAGACTTAAAAGAAATCAACTGTACAATATTTGAATGCCTGAATGCAGGGACGAAGATATGTTAGGGTCATTAACACCAACCCCCCCCCCCCCCCCCAAGATTTTAAATATTTATAATATATTTAAGATTTAAGTGATTGTGAGACGATATATGTAAAAATATACATAAAAGAAAGATGATGATGTAATGAGCTGTTTATTTTTAATGTCAATTGGTGTGACATGGAATTATAATTGTCCATATATGATTTTGTTTTTTTTTAATTAATATATATTATTTCCTTTTAAGTAGACATGAGTCCTCTACCTTTAGGTATCAAATTCAATATAGATTATATGTGTGAGATTTCAAAAAAAAAAACTGAAATTGGTAAATTGTAATTGTAATCATCATCATTTGTATTTTTTAAGTATCCACTTTTGAAATTTATGATTAGTCATTCAACATTTAATAAAATTTGTCAAAAATGCATAGATAAGTCATCACAAATATGTAAAACTAACAATGATCTATATTTTAAAGTTTGTTAAAAAATTATATTAAAAATCAAAATTTTACATTGTTTTATTGTAAAATGATGATAAATGAATACATATATAAGTTATGATATAATCAAATTTTTAATCACTGTTAGCTGAAGCTTGAACAAATTTTCTGACATTGTCACTACCTAATTGAGACACTTTTCGGGAAATTGTAAAACCAATTTCATAATAAAAGTAGTTTTGTTTAAAATCTACATTGCAAATAAGTCGTGCAATAATTTATAAAAAAGAAATGCTAATTGATGTCAAATTACGTAGGTAATAGATATTTAAAAGGGGAAATTTACATAGATTCTACGTGACACTCACAATTTAGGAATTATGCTATTTTTTTGCAAAGTTTTATCAACCTAAAACGTTACTCGTCCAGCTTAGAATTGGGCAAAATATCGAAAATTTCGATATACCACACATATCGTGTCGAAAAATATTGAAAAAGTCCAAAATTTCGGTATATCGAAATTTTCGGTACGGTATGATATCGTTATGATGATTTTGAATTTTTCGATATTTCGATATATATCGAAATATATTAATATTAATAATATATATTATTATATATATATATATTTCGGTAATTTTTGATAAATTTCGGTATATCGAAAAATTCAGTAATTCGGTATCAAACAGTATAGACTATCACTATACCGAAAATTCGATATACCGAAAATTCGATATACCGAAAATTTCAATACGATATAAGTATATTTTTTGACATACTAAAAATTTCGCTACAATATACAGTATGACAAAAAAAAGTTCGATATACCGTATCCAACTAGCCCTAATCCAAGTCAATATTGTAATGTGTTGGCATATATATGAACCCCATATTTAAAACAAAAAAAAAAATCGAAAAAGGACAAATTTCTAATCATTTGTACTTACCTGACTGATAAAGGTGAAATATCATTGAAATTATTCACCCGGTTCACATCGAACAAGATTTAACATCAATTCATTTGTGCATAATTTTTTTTGCCTATTATTAATAAATTAATGGTCTCTAGTCCAAAACCATTGAGAGTGTGAACAAACACCCTCTATTATTGTAAATTCAACTGCTTACATTTTCAGCATAATGGTAATATTTTGCTTTATTATTTATATAATATCTTGTTATAATATCATGTACAGTGACATTATTATAATTGTTTATTTACTAGTGATCTGGAAATTCTACTTAACTTTTTTTTTTTAATCTAACGAAAATATAAACCTTATTCATGTAAATAAATTATAAAATATAAAGAAGCTTTACCAAATTGCCCCAAAACAACTATAATCAAAGAAATCAAAGCGTGTTGTTCCAAACGCAGTAAACATGGTGAAAGTAGTTTCCTTTAAAAAAAAAATGCCAATTTAATGATAACTAAATTTAAAAAATATTACTTGAGATATGAGACTAAAAATGTAACACCCCCCTCTTCTATGGGTAGTTACTTTTACTAAATCAGCAAAATTTTCTAAACTTATAAAAATTCTCGTAAGGTTTTTTTTTAAAACAACGGAATTTAAACTTTGTAAAGAACATGCTAAAATTTTAAAATGGTCTAAAGCATCTGAAAGCAAATCAAATCGTTTGAGAAAAGTTCTTCTCAAGGAAATCAGAAATAAAGTCTTCTTAGCATGACTACTGAAATAACATTCGTGAAACCAATTCCGAGGCCGTCACCACCAATCACGCTTCAACACTACTACCTCTTGCATCACATCTTACCTTTGCCTTTATCTGCAGTATGAGGTAAATACTATAAGCAAAAAGCTTAGCAAGTACATCACCTAATCTCACAAAATCTTTTTCTTTGTTACCTTTGAAAAATACAAGTCATCAGCTAATAAAACATTATATATACTTATACTGGAAAATAATATACTGTGGGCCCGGACATGATACCAATGCGCGCAACTCCATAGAATCCGGGGTAGCTAGCCACCGAAATTCAACGGAGCAACTAAATACTGATAGGGCGGTCTAGGAGCCCTTAACTCTTTTTCTAGTGGGCGGTCTGCGAGCCCGGTACCAGTCTCTGAAAATATATAAAACTATATGTATATACTTTCTCAAAAAAATATTTTTTTCTCTCTTCACATCACTTAACAAAACATCATTTTACATCAATAAAGAAGTATAAATAAACTCACAAAAACACATAATTTAGCAAATCATATATTAAAGCATATTCACAGATAACAAGATGAGCATTCACGTAAATTTTGCATCAACATTAAACAGATAAAACAAAACTATCATACTGCAGGTGAGAGATGTACTTACCTGAACTTCTCAAAAAAAACTCACAATACTTCAAGATCCTTAAATACGTTTTAAGCTTTCTCAATTGAATCTAAGGCATGAACAATTAATAAACATATAATTAGAATCTATAAATCTACTACTAATATTAATGTTTATTTCCCAATGCATTCCTACAAATTAATTAATATTTGTGTCATCATTATCTTTATAACTGAAAGCAGAAAGAAGGCAATTTTAAATAACTAATAAAATTTCTAAAGCTTAACGGGTCTCTGGTTTAGCTCATTGTAAATCCTCATAATAAATAACTTAAATCT
Organism: Scutellaria barbata; assembly: GCA_028654395.1. Classification (NCBI taxonomy): domain Eukaryota; kingdom Viridiplantae; phylum Streptophyta; class Magnoliopsida; order Lamiales; family Lamiaceae; genus Scutellaria; species Scutellaria barbata. The sequence goes on along the minus strand of CM053647.1, from coordinate 3,300,924 downwards.
TATTGCTAATAAATCCATAATTTATAGAATCTAAAAACATGAATATTACCTCAACTTCTTAATTAACTATATTAATACCACAAATTAAAAGATTATATCCATCTCTGCTGATTATAAATTTAAACTAATCTAATTATACTACATGAAATAAGGAAAATTGTTTGATAAATAATCTGTTACTTCGCCGTGAGACACTTCAAACTAAATCTCAACTTTACGAGAATTCATGAATATTTATTGATTATTCTGTCACTCATAACAGAAACAATATTAATGATTATTACCCATGCATGAACTCTTTTAAATGTGCTTAATAATTAATTTGTATATGGATGCGTGAGTTAATTAATCAATTATCTTATTATTCATGTCAGGGGCACTATAACAGTGACTTCCAAATTGGCAAACCATCAATTCGTTCTCTATTATTTTCAGTAATTGTAACCAAATATTAAATGATCAAACAAATAGATTTTACCACACAACTAATGGATATAAGAATAATAAAAGGTATATAATGCGTGATACCTTAGCAGATCATAGCAGACTAATTCTATTCGATGGCGGCGAGAGTTTGCTTGCTTACTCAATCTTCTCCTTTCCCGTTTCCTCTCACCTTATTTTCTTTTTCTTTTTAGGTTTAACTTAGTAATTATGTATCTAGGATTTTGGACTCCCCCATCTTTTAGGAGTTTTAAAACAACTTGGATTCCTAGTATTTCTCAACTACGTGCTTAACTTATTTCTTTTTTTTATCTCCATCTATTAATTTAAGAATTCTAAAGATTTATCACTAACCCACTAAATTTTAGAGTCCTTATCATATTAGACGTAATATTTCAAATATCACATAATTAATTCTCTATAAGATACTATTAAATCATGATAAATTAATAAAAGTCTATTATTCATAAAATAGATATAATTATAAATTCGGGATATTACAAAAAAACTATATATAATTTTGAAAAAGTATTAGTTTTTTATGGTATAATTTATTAATATATATGCTTTTACTCCTATAAATATACTTTTACTTTATTTGGCTGGTACTCCCACTATAATGCCTCCCCTTATTTTGTTAATGAAAGGAGCAAAAGTTGAAAAAAATATTATTACATATATAGAGACAAGAATAGAAAATAAACTTCAAGGAAATATTAATTAACGAATATAGATTTATATGGAAGAAAAAAAACATTTGAAATAATAAATAAATAAATCAAATCGTGGTAAAATATGCATTTTTCCTTAATTTAATGAGTAAAACTTTTGTGAGACTCTCTCATAGTCTCATAAATCTAATTTCGTAAGACGAGTCAACTAATAACACTCAATTCAGAGAATGACTTGTAAATATGAGTTTGAATCGTGGATAGTCTGCCCATGTCTCACCTAATTATATATATGAAATAGTTTTATGTAAACTTAATTTTATTAGTTTATTACTCAAAATAGAACCTTTGAAAATTGATATATATATGTTAATGTGTCCGTATTAGTTTATAAATATTCCTACTGTGTCAAATTTTATAATAATAATAATGAATAATTGAATGATTTCCTTTATGAGCAGCACTTCATAATTGTTTTACTGACAACTAATTGACTATCAAACTCAAGCATCATAAACCTGTAGATTCTGTAGTACTAAAATAGCTATATAGTATGTGTACTAAAATTAGCAAAGATTCTTTAAAATAAATGGTCGAAGATTAATTTGATATGAGGATTAATGAATATTTCTAAATTCACTGTGATTAAATTGTTCACCGCTGTTTGAATTATCATCATTTTGTATGAAATTTATGAGAATTTTAATTTATACGTTTGCACTTGATAAAATCAGTAGTTATTCTGATCAATAGTATAATATTAACATCTAAAAACTTTTCCTATATATATTGATGCAATATTAGAGTAAATTTAGGTGCTAAAATTTCTTTTTAAATTTTTTATATGGAATTATTTTACCGATATAATTTCATAAAATGAAACTCTATTATTATCAGTATAAACTCACAATTTGATACAAATCAATCTCAATTTTATGACTATGTATTGTGAGTTCATTTGAATAGATGAATTTAAAATGTATGATTTGAAATGAATGAATTTCAAATCCATCCAAATTGAAGTGGATTTAAAATCCACTCATATTGGTACAAAAAATTAATTGAAAATGAACATGATGAATTTCTGATAGGAATTGTTTGTAAAATATTTTGATGAGAGAAAACATGTAATAGTTAGGTTTTAGCAATCTGTTTAGGCTTTGTAATATAAATGTTTTAGCTAAGGCAAATATGCTGAAAGAGGACGGAGAAAATACTGCATATTGGATGCGTTAGTCACTACTCTCTGCATAAGTCACTGCAATTCAAGTGAAGAGAATCATTTAAGTATGGAAGGATACTGGAAGCTAACTTGAAGCATCCTAAGATAAATGAAACTAGCCACAGCAGACGACAAAGCAGCAACTATAGTGCAACTGCCAGATACATAAAAGTTAGTGCACACTGAAGAGTCAGTAGAGACATTCAAACATAAACCAATCAGAACGTGCCATCTGGAAAGTTCAAAAGTCAAAGTACAAAGAGCTGCAGGGTAAGAGAGGCATAGTGCAGAGCAAGGAGGCACAGGAAATGTGTTAGCAGAACGCATACGAACCAATCCCTACATGACACCTCACTACGGAGAAAATTGTTTCCTCAACGGGCAGATTTCTCTAAATCTATAAATAGAAGTTGAGTGCATTTGGAACGAATACTGAAACATACATCTCACGAGCTATCTCTCAAGATCGTAATCTCTTTTAAGTTTACTCGTTTCAATCACTCAATCTATCAAGCAGCAAGTCAGCTACCTTTCTGTATTCTTAAGTTCAAGGAGCTTGTTGCCCTCAACCTTTAAAGAAAAACCTTTATTTTATATAGATTGTTTTAGGAGTTGCTTAGCAGAGACTGTTCTGGCTAAATATTAGTTCTCTCTATAGGAAGAGAAAGAATCCTATGTAGGTCAGTATGTTGGTCATTGTGCAGCTACCTGTGTAGAAAGAGTTAACAATTTTATTAGAAGTAGAGTTTGTATTAGCTGGGTTTTTGCAAATCAAACTACCTTTAACAAAATTCCTCATTTGAGAATGAAAGTCCTGCGTGGATTATATAACTGAAAATTTCGATCAGAGAATCTGGTGTTGTCACAGTGTTGGGCAACACCGGGAAAACACAGCGAAATAAATATGAAAAACGAAAACGAACAGAGATAAAATTTATCTATGAGTACAAATATACTCGTGGACTGCCTCAAGGCGAAAAACTCCTTTAATATACGAATGTTGATTACAAGGAGAAGAAAATCGCAATACGTCCTAATTCTATGATCAATTGGATGTATACAAAAGACTACAAAAGTGATACACAAAAGCTGGAATAAAAACTCGAAATTCTCACTAATATTTGCTCTATATTCTCTGTTTTTCTCCACATCCAAATCTTCAAGAGCTTCCATCTATTTATAGAGATGATTGAAGACTCCATAATTTTCCATGATCTTCACGTGTCCACTCTCTTGAAATCATCTCCATGATCTTCACTCCACGTCCCTCTCTTTTCTCTCTCCACGTACTGGATCAGTCACATCATCTTCATTATCATCAGATTCTGAAATTTCTACCGGTGTTGCCTTTGGTGTCGTGACACTGGGGGCAACATCAGTATTTTCAGTTTCTTGCACAGCTGGAGTTTCGATCAAATCTGTCACTGAATCTTCGTATGTCTTTCCTGTAACATTAGAAAAATCGTCAAACACAATATTGACAGATTCTTGAATAGTCCTTGATCGTAAATTATAAACACGATATGCATGACTATTCAAAGAATATCCAAGAAAAATGGCTTTGTCACTCTTTGAGTCAAACTTGGCAAGATTATCACGATCATTGAGAATGTAGCATAGACACCCAAAAATATGAAAATGTTTCAAATTCGGCTTATTACCTTTCAATATCTCATAAGGTGTCAATTTACTACCTGGTCTAAAGAAGACACGATTGCCAATATGACAAGCCGTATTTAATGCTTCAGCCCAAAAACATCGTGAGAGGTTTTTAGAACTAAGCATAACACGTGCCATCTCTTACAAGGTCCGATTCTTTCATTCCGCAACTCCGTTTTGTTGTGGAGTTTTGGGAGCGGAAAATTGATGACCTACACCTTTCCTTTCACAAAATTCAGCAAACAAATTATTTTCAAACTCCTTACCGTGGTCTGATCTGATGTTCAAAATTTTTGAAGAGTAAGAGGTCTTAATCCTAGTGTATAAAATTTTAAATTGTGAGAAAGTTTCCGATTTTTCACGTAAAAAGAATATCCATGTAAAACGGGAAAAATCATCTACTATGACATAGGAATACCTTTTACCTCCAAGACTCTCGACCTCCATTGGACCCATAAGATCCATATGCAAGAGTTCAAAACAGTGTACAGTACCTGAGTGTTATCCCTGGTGTGATGTGACACCATGGGCAACACGGGTCTGTTTACCTTTTAGGCAGTCTCCACAAACTACCTTGGAGATTTGATTCAGCTTCGGCAGACCTGGTACAGTTTCGAACTTCAACAATTTTTGTAGGGTACGAAAATTCACATGGCCTAATTTTTGATGCCACAAAAATGTGTCATCGAAACTAGCCTTGTTGTATGTGACATTTTCTTCAACTAGATAGCAATTGTCATGAGATCTTGAACCTGTCATGATACACATATTAGTTTCATCAAAGACTTCACAAGATTTTTTAGAAAACTTTACCTCAAAATTATTATCACACAATTGACTTATACTAATCAAATTAGCCATAAGTCCATCAACCAATAAAACATTCTTTAATCTAGGAAAACCTGGAATATTTAGTGTCCCTTTACCGACAATGTTGCTCTTAGCACCGCCTCTATAGGTCACGGATCCACCGGAAAGAGATACAAAATTAGACAAATATTCCTTAGTCCTCGTCATGTGGCGTGAACAACCACTTTCGAAGTACCAAGAACCTGAAAGGTTAGTCTTAAGAGCAGTAAACACAACTTTACAGGATTGAGACAACTTTTTCGGAACCCAAATTTTCTTTACGTTTTTTCTGACAGCAGTGTCCTGGGTGGTGTTAGATGACACCGCAGGCAACACCAGGCCACTGGTCAGGTTATGTTTCAAGACATGACAAAAAGGTTTGATATGTCCTGAACGAAAACAATAATGACATATGTATTTCCTCTTCCTAGGACTTAACTTGGGTGATTTTTGAGACTCTTCCGAATTTTCTTTCACAAATTTAATTTTTGCATGTGTATCTTTGAAAAGATTTGGAAAGACTGACTCAACCGAATTTTCTGATCCAATACCTGATCTGGAGGTACTACCTGATTCAATGAGTTATTTTGCCTTGGTAGAGCTTGAATTCCATTTTGCAAAGATGGATTCCGTCTCCTCAAGTTTTAATTGAACTTTCCCAAGTTCAATATCCTTCTTGGTGAGAGCAGTTTCTAGCTTAGCAACTGAGTTCTTCAGCACGTCATTCTCCTTGGACAAAATTTCCATTTGTTTACTTTGTTTTTTCCATTTGTAAAGAGCTTGAAGTTCATTAATGAATGCATCTTTATCTAAGTTATCTCCAGCTTGAGAATCTGCATCATCACAAACACTAGTAAGACAAACATAATCAAAACAAGTCAAATTCGAAAAATTGAAAAAATCAGATTTCTGTGGTGTTGTCTGTGGTGTCGTGACACCATCGGCAACACCAGTAGTCTGTCCATCAACTCTTGCAACCAATGCAGTTTGGCTTTCCGTTTCAGCTTCAGCGTCGTCCTCTTCATCACTCAGGGAAATCCAGTGATTTTTCACTCCATACTTCCTCAAAGTATTAGGGCATTCATTGGCATAATGACCCCACTCCGAGCATGCATGGCATTGAATAGAATCAATATCTTTGGGGGTATATCTACCATGTTCAGAAACTGTTCTCTTGGGGTATTTTTGGGGCTGAGAGGACGATCCTAAAGGCTTGAATTGATGCTGATTTTTCACGACATTTTGACGATCATTTCCCTTTAGATGTGGCTTCTTGTTTAACTTTCTAACCATGGAATTAAACTTCTTTGTGAGCATGGCCACGTTTGGTCCTTCGGTGATCTCTTCCAACGCCTCATCATCATCCTCGGACTCCTCATCTTCTTGAGCTTGCAAGGCGATATTCTTTCCCTTATTTGATGCTTCTTGTTGACTTAGAAGATTGAGCTCAAAAGTTTGGAAGATACTCTGCAAAGTATCAAAATCCATGAGAGCAAGATTGTGGGCTTTTTCTACGGCGGACACTTTGATGTTGAACCTTGATGGTAAAGTACGCATGGCCTTTGAAATCAGCTGCTTGCGTCCAATCGGGTCTCCTAGCATTTGGCTTTGATTGGAGATGTCTCTAAGTTGCTCATAGTAGCTTCCAATATCCTCACTTTCCTCCATGCGCATGTTTTCAAACTTTGACATCAAAAGTCTCATCTTCGCTTCTCGAACACAACTTGCCCCTTCATATCTTTTTTACAGGATATCCCACGCTTCCTTAGCAGTGGTACAATTCTGGATCATCTTGAAAACATTAATATCCACAGCCTCGAAAATAATATTGATCGCTCTTTCGTTGAAATTTGAATTGTTGATCTCCTCGATCGTCCATAATTTTTGAGGCTTTGGAACGAAATCTCCATCAACTTCATGGAGTGGTGGAACATAGCCTTCCACAACTACTGTCCAGGCACGTGCATCAATTGATTTGATCTTCGAACGAACACGTATCTTCCAATATGCATAGTTTGAACCATCCAAAATTGGAACACGTCCAAAATTTGGATTGCAATAATCCATGTCTTGCATGACTACCAGAACCACCACTTAGTATGTCAAGTGGGTGGCTCTGATACCAACTAAAAGTCCTGCGTGGATTATATAACTGAAAATTTCGATCAGAGAACCTGGTGTTGTCACAGTGTTGGGCAACACCGGGAAAACACAGCGGAATAAATATGAAAAACGAAAACGAACAGAGATAAAATTTATCCACGAGTACAAATATACTCGTGGACTGCCTCAAGGCGAAAAACTTCTTTAATATACGAATGTTGATTACAAGGAGAAGAAAATCGCAATACGTCCTAATTCTATGATCAATTGGACGTATACAAAAGACCACAAAAGTGATACACAAAAGCTGGAATAAAGACTCGAAATTCTCACTAATATTTGCTCTATATTCTCTGTTTTTCTCCACATCCAAATCTTCAAGAGCTTCCATCTATTTATAGAGATGATTGAAGATTCCATAATTTTCCATGATCTTCACGTGTCCACTCTCTTGAAATCATCTCCATGATCTTCACTCCACGTCCCTCTCTTTTCTCTCTCCACGTTCTTCTTCTCACGTTCTTTTCCACGTTCTTGAAAATCACATTCTTTTCTTTTTCTTGAATCCTATAATAAAAAAAAAAATCCTAAAAGATAGGAATAAATGGTTAGATAAAATAATCCTTAAGATAAGGAATTAAATAACAACCAAATCCTATAAACACTCAAACCCTAACAAATCTCATTTTAAATAAAATAAATGATTTTGAAAATAATGAAAAAGGAAAAATTATTAAGTTGGAAAATCCAACGTTAACAATGAAAAAGAGTAGAGAGGATGTAGAGGGATTATTCTACCCTCGAACTTCTGTATATCTGCTTGTCTGTAATTTTCGTTTCAATTCTATATCTGCATATCTATCTATCAAGCATTCTGCATCGAAACATTTTTTAGAAAAAATCTTTATTTCTGTTGTACTTTAAAACTCTCTTTAAGCAGTAACCTCAACTTTGCTGTAAATTCTCTAAGCTACCTGCTAATTGAAGGACTTATATTCTTTTGGAGAAAAGTTTGTAAAATTTGATAAGATTAATTCAACTCTCCCTTAACCTTATACCACTTAGAACCAACAATTTCAACTCCATAGTTTTCAAAAAGGATAAATTTTATAACAAGACCCAATTTATAAATTAGTTCTCAATTCTGAACCCAAATTTTAAAGTTTCTCAATAAGGGGTTTAATTTAACATTTTTTCTCAATTTAAGACTTGAGATTTAGATTGAGTTCTCAATTTAAGACAAAATTTTATTTTCTTTTGTTATTTATAATTATAGATTTATTTATATTTCAATATGTGTTCATATTTTGGATAAATTAAAAACAATTTTCATTCGACTTATCTTAATTTATAAGAAAAAAAAAGAAAGAAAAAAATATAATTAATTCAATTCATAAAATATAATTTATATTAAACTGATTAATATTATAATCGATTTTCTATACTTTTATTTATCAAATTAAGAAAATAAAGGAATCTTAATTTTTTGAATTGCATTTATTATATATATATATATATATATATATATATATATGTATGTATAAAAATTAATACAAGTCGGATTAAGATCATTCTAAAATTGCACGAACTTGTCTTAATTTATCTAAACTATATATATATATATATATATATATAAATTATAAATATAAATACAAATAAAAGGAAAAAAAAGAAAAAAAATGAAATTTTGTCTTGAATTGAGAATTCAATTTATTTTTCAAGCATTAAATTTAAAAAATATATAAAATTGAGCCCCTTATTAAAAAACTTTAAAATTTGAGTTTGAAATTGAAAACTAATCTATAAATTTCATCTTAAAATTTATCCTTTTCAAAAATTATCTTACATTTTCTATACGAGCTCAATTTGGCTAAGAGGGGTTCACTCAACTAAACATGCAATTATTGTTCCATAATTGTTCTATTTTGAAAGGATTTCTTTTTTCTTTTCTTTACGATCTTCAAATTCAAAATATATTATACGTTTCTCATTTATAAGATATATTTTTTGACATACTAGATTCAATAGAACGGTACAATATGATCGAAGTACGTAGAATAATTTTCATTTTCCAAACATATATTAATTAACTACAAAAGAAATATAACTCATTGGCACCAAGGATTTAATCATAAAAGTCTTCGACAATATATAGGATTTGTTTGGTCTGGATGAAAAGTAGGGATAAAGTTTAATTTCATGTTTTTTCCAGTGTTTGGTTTGATGGAAAATAATCCTTCTAGCTCATCATAAAATCTCGACCCGGTGTTTGTTTACTATTCCTCTTTAGCAAATGCATCACACCTCTATGATGCGATTATTTTCCCTTTTTCAATAGTGGATGTTATTAAAGATGAAAAGCCTATTTGACCCCTTTTATTAGAATTTGTTTATATATATATATATATATGAAAAGCCTATTCGACCCCTTTTATTAGAATTTGTTTATATATATATATTCATTTTCTTTTAAAAAAATTACATTTAAAAAATATTTTCTTCTTTATTTTATATATACATGATTTAATTGTATATACATATACTAATTATATGTATGTTAAACATCAATTATATATTATGCAAATATATATAGATGATATACAATATCTGATTATATATATATATATATATATATATATATATATATCGTAATTATATATTTTATAAGTGTACATATGTATAATATAATGTCCAATATATTTTACATATTAGTATGTGTTACATACCAGTACCATATAATATATATTATTATAACATACTAATATATAATATATTATTGTGTCCATATATATATAACACCCATGTATTGTACATATAGCACATATATTTTACATAATATACCTATTGTATATATGTATTTCATAGTATATAATATAATTACACAAATATACAATATAACCATTTATTATATAATTGTATAATATCATAATATATGTAGTTAGTTATTTACACAATATTGTGATACAATAACCCTAAGAATAATCCAAATACTCATTAAAAATTTAAAGGGCATTTTCACATTTCTATCCTATAAAATACATCATCCTACCAAACGCTTAAACTAGCTATACCAAAATTACTTAATCACTCTATTTTCTGAAAAATACATCACAAGTTAATTAATCACTCTATTTCCTATAACCCCTATCGAACGCGGCCTATGGGTAGAGAATGTTTGGAATTTGAAAATCTTAATTTTGTTTTTATTTTATTTTATAGAGTATAATTATAATTAAGATGATACATATATATTACATTAGAACTGATTAAAAAATTTGATATAGATATTGTATTATTTTATTGGAAAATGTTTTTTTAAAATAATGAGTTGATATGTAATCAAATATCGAGTTCTTCACTGGAAAGTGTGAGAGATTAGTATTATTGTGTGATTTGGTTGGTGGCCGGTTGGTTGAAATTTAGATTTTGTAAATTTTTATTCAAATCCGAATGTGCCAGTATTACATGGCCATGTGCTTCGTTAATATCCAATCAAATTGGAACGATCCGAATGTGCCAATATTACATGGCCCATGTGCTTCGTTAATATCCAATCAAATTGGAACGAAATGCCACGTTTTAATTGAGGACATATTTTTAATTAAATCCGAAAAGGCATCAAAGCTTCCAATAATTTCAATGTACGTCCATACAAATATTATTATTCCATTTATTTTATAATTATAGATTTGTATACTAATTTATAAAAATGACACAGATATATGTCAATTATCGTAATAGTCGTGATTAATGTAATATGCATTCAATTCACGCCCCTAATTAATGTTTCTTTATATTATTCATATCAATTATTTAGGTAGAGTATATAATTAATTAGATATAATGGTATATAAGATAATAAAATTAAGGTATATTTTAATAAGATCTGAGATGAAGTCCATATAAAAGAGGCAATACCCAATTAAAGTGGGTAAACTAGAACGAATATACATGAGACTCCGTCATGTTGATCTGTGTTGATTATGTACTCATTAATCCATATAGGACTATGATCAAATATGAGTTTTTATTGGTAAAATTTATTTATGGTAATTATATTAAATATCCCTTTTTATTCTTTGTTTTATTTTTTTTCAATGTCTAATTTGACAAAATTTATTACTAATGTAATTTTACTTTACCTATGCATCGCACCGATCGATCTAACCTTAATTGCCCATACTAACAGTTCATCCATCTATCTTTACATATTTTCTCGACAAATTATGTATTTCACTTTTTAACGTCATTTCATATATCAGTGTAGCAAACAATGATATGCGATTTTAATGTACTAATGTCCTATCAAAAGTAGACGAGTAAATCCAAGAAGTATTAATAGAGTAATTAGAAAAAAAAAGAGCACCTAATTAAGATAGAAAAATTAGGTAGCACAAAGGGTTATTGATGCACAAAGAAGAAGTGATAGTAGTCATGTGGATGGTTTCATGGCACGTGCGAGTCATAGCTCCCACTCCTCAAGTAGTTGAGAATACTTAACAATGCACGTGATCTCAGCTACCAAACTTTGTTCACTCATATAAGTACCCTCCATCCCCACCCTGTTTCTCATCACCCTCACTACAACACAACACAACTCAACTCATCAACCACCGATTACCTCTTTACCCCTCCTTCTCCGGCAGCGACAATGGTGACCGTCGAAGAATTCCGCCGTGCTCAGCGCGCCGAGGGCCCCGCCACCGTCCTCGCCATCGGCACCGCCAATCCCCCCAACTGCTTCGACCAGGCCACCTATCCCGATTACTACTTCCGTGTCACCAAAAGCGAACACAAGACCGAACTCAAAAAGAAATTCCAACGAATGTGTAAGTAATTCTAATTATCTTTAATCACTCACTCTGAAACCTGCATGAAAAAGAGACACTTGGCTGAACTTGCATTTCTTATGACTGCAGGCGACAAGTCGTACATCAAGAAACGTTACATGCACTTAACGGAGGAGTTTCTGAAGGAGAACGACAACATCACGGCGTATGAAGCACCGTCACTTGACGTCCGTCAGGACATCGTAGTTGTGGAGATTCCAAAGCTGGGGAAGGAGGCTGCCCAGAAAGCCATCAAGGAATGGGGGCAGCCCAAATCAAAGATCACCCACGTCGTCTTCTGCACCACCAGCGGAGTCGACATGCCCGGCGCCGACTACCAGCTCACCAAGCTGCTCGGCCTCCGCCCCTCCGTCAAGCGCTTCATGATGTACCAGCAGGGCTGCTTCGCCGGAGGCACGGTCCTCCGCATGGCCAAGGATTTGGCCGAGAACAACGCCGGAGCTAGGGTTTTGGTTGTATGTTCTGAGATCACCGCCATCACATTCCGCGGGCCCAGCGAAACCCATCTCGACAGCCTGGTCGGGCAGGCGCTGTTTGGCGACGGAGCCGGCGCCGTCATCGTAGGCTCCGACCCGATAGTCGGAGTCGAGCGGCCTCTATTCCAGATCGTCTCGGCTTTCCAGACGATCCTACCCGACAGCGAGGGGGCGATCGACGGACACGTCCGGGAGGTGGGGCTGACGTTCCACCTTCTGAAGGATGTGCCCGGGCTGATCTCGAAAAACATCGAGAAGAGCCTGAAGGAGGCGTTCACGCCGCTGGGGATCTCCGACTGGAACTCCCTCTTCTGGATCGTGCACCCCGGCGGGCCCGCGATCCTGGACCAGGTGGAGGAGAAGTTGGCCCTGAAGCCCGAGCTCATGGCCCCGACGAGGCACGTGCTCGGGGAGTATGGGAACATGTCGAGCGCGTGCGTGCTATTCGTGATGGACGAGATGAGGAAGGCATCCGCCAAGGAGGGGTGCAGCACCACAGGAGAGGGGAAGGAATGGGGGGTTCTGTTCGGGTTCGGGCCGGGCCTCACTGTGGAGACTGTGGTTTTGCATAGTGTGCCTCTCAACTGAGTGGTGGCGGTGTTATCGAGTGACACGTGGCATGGCTGTGGCCATTGATATAATTTGATGTGATTTGGGACTTTTATCTGTTCTCTTTTTCGGATTTCGGTGTATTATGGTTTATATTCGCATATAATGCATGTATCTCGTGTGGCCCATTTATATCCTTTATTTTCATTGTGTTATTAGTAGATAAATTGGAACAATAAAATTTTATTTCAAGGCATCTTGAATTGGATGTGGAAGACCTTTTTGATTGAATTGGCGTTTGTTTTTACATTTTTGTAGAGTAATTTGAGTTTTGCAGGCTTTTGTTTTTTTTTTAATCAAAATGGAATTTCATAAAATCAATTTGAAATACTACAATGTTCCAGAAAACTAGTAAAAAAACTAGGAATCTCATCAAAGATAGAGAGATTGTGAAGATTGAATGCATTAGAAACAAGACAATCGTCAAACACTATTAGATGCTCTGTTGACAAATTAAACAGAAGAGGCTATAATTTGAAATAGAGCATTCCTGCAAAGCAAATACACGATATTTTGAAAATTTTGGAAGCAATTGTAAACTATTCAAATTGTATATATGTAATTGAAATGCTTATTTCAAATATTTAATTTAGGCATTGTATGGACATGGAGGGGTTAACAAAAAGAAATAGAAAATGGGTTAAAATGGAAAATTAAGAGTTTTTTAAGGGAAGTAAAGTAGAAGGTTACGTACAATTAAAAAAAAATGCTGGTGGTTAGGCAGCATTAGTTCCCCAATTTGCCCTTACCGAATTGGAAGAATGCCATTAAAGGACAAGTTGCATGTGTTTGAATGTTAGATGTGAAGTTATGAAGGAGCAACCAAGTGGGACATATGGTCCCAAGGTATAGTGTTAATCGTTTCAAAATAATTATCGAATCGTTAATATTATTAATTAATATGTGAGGTATATTAAATATAATGAAATATGTTTCCCATATTATTTTACACTAATTTTTTACTGCTATTTATATATTGTGTCATCAACGTTTTTCATTTCCAAATATCAAAAACCATGTGAATTTCATATAGATATATTTTATAAATTAAACGGGATGACAGGTAAGTAAGTCAACCTATATAACAAGTTCAACCAACAAATGAAAATATATTACTTGGACTTGACAATAATAAAATAAAAAAGTAATAACTTTATTTATTTTTAAAACACTTTCCTAAAAAATGACATTTTCCTAATAAAAACAATATTTTTTTAAGTTTTAAATAGTATAGAAATTTTTAAAAAAATGATATTATACATGAAACACAAATATAATATTTTATTCTAATTTCCAAACAATTTTCTTTATAAGAATAGTTATGAGATTTTGATTTTCAAAACTATTAATTTGGTATAAGTCCAAAAAACATAATTTAAGAAAAATTAAAAATATTTTTTTACCAAGATAAAAGTTATTTTTATAATCTAAAATTGATTTAGGATTAGAATGATTCTATACAAATAATTTATTATTTAATAAAATATATAAAAATACTATGTAAGTCGGATGTAAAAATAACAAATAAAATGAAGATTTTAACAAAATTGAATCATAATGTTAACATTAGGGCAATATTTGCACCACAACTTAAAGACTACGAGTGTCTTTGCTTCCAAAAAAATAAATAAATATGTATTTCCACCTTCATATAAACATTAAGACAAAAACTTATGTGTACCAAAGGCATGGATTTTAGATTTGTGTCTTCAATTCGATCCGATGTGTGAGTCACCTCCACACGCGTCCGCATGGTCATTTCATAGTTGGTGTGTGCCGTGCACCACTTGATTCGATATAATTCATCAATTGAAGGGTATTCATTGTATACTCTTAAAGTATCAGGTGCATACTCTTAAGGTATTAGTTATTGATATTAATTGTATGCTCTTAAGGTATTAGTTGTATATTCATTCAGTGAAGATATTAATTGTATACTCTTAAGATATTAATTGTTTATTCAGTGAAAATATCAATTGTATATTCTTAAGGTATCAGTTGTATATTCTTAAAGTATTAGTTATTCATTCAGTGAAGATATTAGTTGTATGTTCTTAAGATATCAGTTGTATATTGTTAAGGTATTATATATTTACCTTTAAAATATTAATGTTTATAGTATAAGGTATTCCATATATACATATTTAAGGTATTATATTACCTTTAAAGTATTAATGTTTATAGTTTAAGGTATTACATATTTATCTTTAAAGTATTACATAAATACATTTAAAATATTTTATACCCACGTTTAAGGTATTACATTTTTACCTTCAAAATATTATATTAATATTTTTAAAATATCACATATTTACCTCAATTTTCATCGATTCTTAAGTATGATTAGTGACGGAACCAGGATCAAAAATTGAGGGGGTCAATAATAATATTAAATTTTTTTACACTAAATAAAAAAAAATATTTATTATTAAAATATATAGTAGAAGTAAAAAAAAAAATTTGATAAGTGGGGAGGGGGGGCCAGGGCCACCCTCCCTTCCCCTTTGGGTCCGTCCCTGATATGATTGACTTGACTGATTAGACTCACGGGCCTTAGTTTAGATTGGACAAATAAACTTTCCTTATAGAATTATATACTTACATTATTATAAGGTATTGGGTACAAATTTTTTTGCCTATATTCCTTGATTGCTTCTTTGTTTTGTTAGATTGCAGCAGGCCATAATGATGGAGGCCAATTAGGGTTACAAAGGAAAAAAAAATTAAAAAAGTATATTAAAAAGGTAGAGGCTGAACACGGATTCTAAATTCATATACAGCATACATAAGTATGTATCTCTCAAACATTAATAGTATATTGCCAATGACAAATCACACCTCAATTGCCACGTGGGACAAACTTGATATGCAAAAAACTTAATGAGTAAACTACCTTTTTTGCCCCGTAAATTAGGTGGTCTGGCATTTTCGGACACTTTTGTTTTGGACTGGCCGATTTGGTCACTATTTTATAAAAAATGGCAATTTATACCCAATTTCAGCCCGAATTGCTTAATTGGGCTGAAATTGCACGTGATATGCACGTGTGGACGTAATTTCAGGCTAATCGGGCCTAAATCGGACATGCTGACAATTTTTAATTACGTGGCAATTAAAAAAAACCAGTATTATTCCTCCACCCTACGACGCCGTATTCCCATGTCAGAAATAGAGCCACCGCGCCTCCGCCGTGGAGCTCATTTGCCCTTGTACAAGCAGAACTTGCCGCCATGAAATCACTGGAAAAGATGTCGTCTCTCTCTAACAACAACCTCACAGGCCCCATAACCATGGAGCTAGCCCTGAGAAACTCTTTCCAAAATTTGGCCCTTCGTTTCAGGAGAACCTCTTCCCTAACACCACCTCCCTCCACAGATATAATCTGATATCTCTTTTTTTTTTCCCAGAAAATGTGCATTAAGAATTTCTATCAAAATTTCCTAATTGATATCAAACCTGTTGGATATCCAAGATTTTTTCCCTATTTTCGTAATTTGTGTTTTCTGCACAAATTGTTTCCATGAATGGATTCCAACAGATAAATATTTTCCATGTAATCCACAGAAACCTCTCATTTCCTAAAGCAACGTGTTTGGATATGTGTGTTTTGGTCGTCAGATGGTGAAACGGCGGTGGCTAGGTTAGGGTTTAGGGTGAGGGGCTTATTCTGAAAATTTGATGAAGTTCAAGGACCAAAATGCAAACCCTATATTCTTGCTGAATTTGAAGTTTAACCCCTAATATTGTGGATATTGCATATCACACTCCTGACTTTATGTATTTATTAAAAATTTCCATTGTGTCCGATTTAGGCTCGATCATCCCGAAATTACGTCCACACGTGCATGTCACGTGCAATTTCAGCCAAATTAAGCAATTTGGGCTGAAATTGGGCATAAATTGCCATTTTTTTGTAAAATAGCGTCCAAATCGGCCAGCCCAAAACAAAAGTGTCCTAAAATACCAGACCACCTAATTTACGGGGCAAAAAAAATAGTTTACTCAAACTTAATTTTATTAGAAAAAGATGAGAGCACCAATCGCTTTTTTCAGACAGAGAAAAAAAAACATATTTAAAATTACAAAACTCTGAAACATGGTGAACTTTTTGTCCCAATCTCAACAACCAGTCAAATGGAATTGGACATCCATACACGTGAACAAAGATGGTTTTCAAAGTTAAGTCTTTTCATGATTTTAGAATAAACTGTGTCATTAACCAATTGGAACTATGTCTTTTCAAAGTAAGAAAATCCCCTTTAAATTCATCTTAGGTCACAAACATCCCTTTAATAAATCTCCGAATGTAATACTTGAAACTCCCTTAATTATATACCAAGTCTTTATTATATTTAAAATATATTACAATGTAATATGATCTTGAATAACTTTACTTATATTTTTAAGCTACAAATAAAAAATTATAATAGGTATGGATATTTTTAAAATATATGAAAGTCGACTAATGAATATAATATAATTAATTAACACGTAACTATAAGTTTAAACATCAAAAAAATTATTTTAGTTATTTGCATTTAAATTTAATTAATTATTGATTTCATATGAAGGTAGTATAACTATTACCAATAAATCTTTCTAAAAAGAGTAGTGTTCAAGCCCAACTGAGCGTTAAGAAAGTCCCCTCGAGGGCTTACATCTTGGTTGGGCGTGAATACTTCTATTGTTGATGTGTCAACTGCTCGCCCGGGGGGCTTAAACTATTGAGAAGGTTGACTAGGGATCTTTCTTTCCCTGAATATGAAACACGGTCTTCTTATTTGAGATCATGAAGTATTAATCATCATCAATCCAAGTGCAAATCTGCGTATTATTTTTGACAAAGATTCTTTTAGCTACAACCGTGGTGAGAGAATCAAACTTAAAACTTTGTCATTTATTAATTATGGGAAAATTTATATTAAAATATATGACGGTAAAATTATGTGAAAAAGAGCTCCACTACCTATAACTTAAACTAATCTTCACAAATTAATCCTTATTTATGTATTATAGATTTTGGATTAACCATCTCACAAGCATAACATGATTTTTCGAGAAAATTTCTCTATAAAATAGAATAGAGATGCAACCTTAAATTCATGAACGAAACAACTAAACTGCTTACATTATTAAATAAACTAGTATTTCTTCTGTGTATTGAACATTTGATTGACAATGGGTTGGATCCTAACTCAGACCCGCCGGTCAAACGAGTCCTGGAGCAAGTTTGGACCCAATCAAACCCGACTCCATCGGGTTGAAATGGGTCTTTATATTTGTTAGACCCGCCCTGAACCCACCTCATATAATTATATATACTAGCAGTGTACTCGCGCGTTGCGCGTATTGTTATATAACGAAATAATTTTAATATAATTAAATTAAATTTATAAATACACAATACATCAATATTGAATACAATTATTAAATATTAATATATATACACTATTAAATAACAACTAAATTAAATCATTGTTTCCAAATCATACATCAGATCCATCAAAAGATGTAATATAATAAATTTCACAATATATTACAAATTATTAAACTTCCTTATAAATAACATTTATAGTAGTATATAAACAACATACCATCCGTCATCATCTCTAATCATTCTCGCATCGGCCACAAGCTTCCATCTTCATCATCTCCCTCGAAATACATATATTCGAGATGTATTCATACTAATTAAGTTCGGCATCGAAAATGATGGAGATGGAGAGCTCTCCAGTGTGAACGTCGGGGTCGACCGTATTCCATCGACAATGGCCTAAATTGACTATGATGGATGTGGTAGCATATATCAAGAACTTTGTTCTCCAAATTTTTTTTTTCTGATTCTTTGTTTTTTTCCTTGCTAATAAGATTTATAATATAGCTTACTCGGCAAGATTTAGAATATTGAACAACACACAAATAACTTATCAAGAAAGATTCTATTTTTTTAATATTTTTAATGACATGAAATTTTTGGGCGGGAAAATGGCATTCTTGTAACTATTTACAATTGTCCTGTTATTAGTATAATATAGATATATATATATATATATATATCATATTTATTTCATATAGTTTGTAAATGTTGAACAAAATGCAAATTTAAGGTTAAAACATTTGAATAGTTGGGAATTAAAACATTTATAAATGTTTATTTTTTTGCATTGAACAGTATGTTTGATATTAAATTTTTTAGATTTCTTTAATGTTGGGATTAACTTAAATATTTGAATTTGATATTTTATATAACTTATATAGTTATTTGAATTTGAATTTGATATTTTAATAATTATTATATTATGAGACTAAAAAATTATATTTGATTGATAAATTAAACTAAATCTATATAAATAACAAAAATCAATTTTTTGTTTCATTATTTCTTTTTTTTTCGTAGATTTAACTTTTGGTTATATTCTTACTGTGTTGCATGATCATAACATTTTATAGCATTAATTAATATTATTGTCAACATTTTATTTCTTATAAGTTTTATCTAAAAATATCATGAAGATTTGTCTGATTTGATATACCATACGTTAAAAAAAAAAAAATTGAAAAAAATCGAATTTTTTTTGCTCCAACTCGCTCACCCCCTCCCTAAGCCCCCATCCTCTCCACCCCATCACACACATATATAGTGTCAAATATTTTCTAGAGCAAAAAATTATTGCATAGCTTGCTTTTCCACAACATGAATATATATATATATATATATATATATATATATATATATCTTTTGGTATGAGGATTGATCCTTGTTAAGTATGTATTATTTTATTTTTTAGAAAAAAAAAAAAAGAAGGTATGTGTGTTCATTTATTAACAAATTTAAGTTATTGTCACAACATTATTAATTTTGTGGTTTCGGAATTACATTGTTAAGTTTGTCGTACGTGGTAACTGACATGTTATTTCTTGGCACAACAGTTAAATATCTTATTTATGAATTTTATTTTTTAATTATTTAACATGGGTCCCACAAATTAATTATTTGCCTGCTCAATTAGTTGCACGTATATTAATTATATTTTATTTCATTAATTTTATGAATTGTATTTGTTTAGGATTGGTTTATTGAATAGAGATTTGGATTCTTAATTCATTGCATTCCGGATTTGAGTGTCCGTGTTAGGCTGTTATTTCTAGATATTTTTTTGTGTTCACCTAACTAAGTGTTATAAAGTTACTATCAATTATGCCTCATGAAAGGTCGAATGGGTTAACAATTTTTTAAATTGAAAAATAAACATCTGGAATAAATATTAGTAGCAATGATATAATTTATCTCATCATGCATGCTAGAAGTCATTTTAAATAATTTTGTCAATACTTTCTTTTTTAATTTTTTTATATTTTTTTAACATTGTGTAACTTTATTATTTGTATTGTTGTGATTTAAAGGAAACTCTATTAATATTAGGATCGAGTCTATTATGTCAATTTTGTTGTAGTTGTACCTTATGGTACAACAAACGTATATTAAACATGCTATAAGAAGCAACTCTCTATTTAGAAAATATACTACCACATGATTATAAAGTACACACAAAATTGAGTATCAAAACTTTGAAAAGTATACTAATTAATTTATCAATCGTTTCAAGTGCATATCATGGAGGCTAGCATATATTATCAAGTCATACAAACATATCCAACGATTTAAATAAAAAAACTAACCAACCAACCAACCAACTGTTTTCACTAAATAAAACATATGGATGTCTTAAAAGCTATAACATTAAATAAAAGATATAGATGTCATAAGAGCTAGTGGACAGTAGTTTGCAACGTAACAAATTAAGAGATGAAATCATTAAATGTACCTAACAAAGTTAGTCTTATGGAATGAAATGAATTTGTAGGGCAGAATTGCTCATTTAGTCATTTATAACGTCGTGGCAGAATATCCATCTCTCACACCAACTACTCTTCTTCTGCAAATACAAAAGAAAAAGGGTAATTAGATATTCAAAATCCTTCTACTTTGATAATGCGGTTAATTATTGTATAACTATTTAAAACTAAGTTAAGAAATCTAAAGTATTAACTAATCAACTAATGCTATTGTACTCTATTCAGCAAAATATATATGCAATTTATTAGTATATGAATTACTTAAGTATATTGTGTGTACATATATGTAATAAGTACAAATTTATTTATTTATAATTATATATAGGATAATTGCTAACAAATCCACAATCTTTTCTAATTTGTAATTTTAGCCAAATATAACACAACCTTATATATATCTATGCATGCACGTACAATTTTGATATAGTGTAATTTTCTATTTTTTTCATCTGTGATTAAACTGTAACTGTCATAAAGACTCCACAGTACAATTTTCATGTGTTCCAAGATGATTATCAAAGTGTCATACAGTTTAATTATGAACGAATTTCTTTAAAAAAGTAAAATTATCAATGACGAAATTGCTCATATATATTATATGGGGTTATTTTTTTCACAATATTTAAATGCTTGATTAAAATTGAAACTTTAAAAAATGTTGTGATTTTATCGATAATTAACTCATATTATTATATATTTATTTATATTAATCTATATATAATATATATTTAAAGTAACTAAAAAAATAACATTAAAGGATACGGCTAGTTGGCGGATAGTATTAATCAAAGTTTGGGATGGTTTGGATGGTCAATTAGTTTTTAAAATAGATACCACAATTATAATACCTTAAAATACCACAATTTATAATAGATATTACTATTCTACTATAAATATTAATAATTTTATTATTTTTCTACCATAATTTAAGAAAATTGTTAAATTTTTGATTAAAGTAGAAAAGTCAGATTTTGTATTGAATATTATACGATATGATCTTATCATTTAATCTTGATGTTTTTTCGTATGATTAGATCATGTAAACCTATAAAAAAACACTGAGATTAAATGATATAATCATATCGTGTAGGATTATAAAAGAATCAAACTTTTTTGATTTGATTCGATATTCGAATTTAAATATAGTGATTCTAATTTGAAAAATGGGAATATGAATCTGAATAAGAATATTTTTTTACATTCAAATATTATTCGAATACAAACATGAATATAACCATATTCGATTTGAATATTCGTGAATATATTTGAATAATTATAAATATATGTAAGTTTAATAAATTATGAAAAATATTTATTTAATAAAACTATATATATATATATATATATAATTACATATAATCATTTTTACATCCCATTTATTCTTCCAATCACAATTCTCAGTTTTAGATTTGATAAATATTCATGTTTTGATCGATATTTTGGATGTTAATTTGAAATTTTTTAATTTATAAATTGTTGCATATAAAAGAGTTGGTGAATGATTTATTGTTTACTATGTATTATATAGATTGTGTTATGTATGCATATGATATATATATATATATTGACAATTTCATATTATTAATTAAAAATAAATATATATGTGAAAAAAAAATGAAATTTTAAAGTTCATATTTTCGAATTCGAATGTATTCGAATAAAATACTCGAATACGAATACGAATTTCATATTTGATTCGAATAATAAACGAATACGAATAAAAAATCATGATATTTGAATCGATTCGATTCGTTCACAATCCTAATATCATGTAACCCTATAAAAATTCATATTGTGTAACATCTGACAAAAAAATTGACCTTTTCTTTTACTTTTATTAGAAGAACAAATTAATCAAATTTCCTAAATTGTGTTCACGACATTAGATTCATGGGCGTCACACAACGGTCTTACCAAAGAATATATATACTTTGAAACCATGCAATGAAGATCCCTATGTTGACAACAACTTCAAGAAGGGAAATTGAACCAAAACGTCACATAAGGGGGTTTTTTATTTAAAACTCAATATTACAGATCTAATCATTCACCAAAAGAGAAAAAAACTAAGTGTTGTGAGATCTAACACTGGAAAAGAGTTTATGCGAAGAGTGGAAATCTCTGCTCACCTGAGGCATATGAGATTATGTTTCGTTTCAACGGTGAGATATAATGCGCTCCATGTAGGGCAGCAGCTCGCAACACGTTAAAGGGTCCAAAATCAACAGAATAAACCTTCTGAAAGCCATCAAGGATCGCCATCATCGTCAAGTTTGCAGGTCTTCTTTCCGATTCATATCTTCGTAGCAACGATACCTAAGTCAACAATGTATAGATGGCATCAAACAATAAGCAGAAGGATAGTATAGATCAATGATAATTCATACAGCCAATGAACAGTGGAATCATCTATTGCTTTTTATCACAATGAAAAAGGTAAAATAAAGGGAGAACATAAATTTTACCAATGTATTTTTATTTTTACTAACTTTTGCCCCTTCTACTTTGTTGTATGTTTTTGTTGGCTATTGCTTCCTCTTACTTTTGACCCTTTTTTGTTAGGGGAAAAAGTAAATAGAAAATAGAAGTGCAACAAAACTGTAGGAATAACGAGCAATTGCGTTTGGATTGAGGAATTTGAAATACATAATTTGAATGGATGAATTTCAAATCCACTCAAATCAGAATGGATTCATAATCCACCCGTATTGCTAAAAAATCAGTTCAAATGAAAGTGATTGATTTCGCAACCATATCTATCCAAACACGACCAATTGAATCACTACTATGAACTTCAAATCCTTCCTCAAATCCCCCATCCAAACACAACCTTAAATTGAAGTGCAAAAGGCAAAAATGTAAGAAACAAAGAGGGGCAAAAGCCAAAAGAAGAGGTAAATTTAGGGGGCAAAACCCGAAGAGAAAAGTAAATTTAGGGGGGTAAAATATGTAATTTTCGAAAATAAAGATGAAGGGAAATCTAAAACTATGGAAATAAAATAACTACCATTGCCATTTCACAAGAAAAGAATATCAGCTTACCTCACCAATATCAGAACCAACCGCAATCCCTTCAGCAATAACTTTGGAGAGAGAAAATGCATCTCCGAACCCCATGTTAACTCCTTGACCAGCCAAAGGATGAACAGTATGTGCCGCATCACCAATAAGAGCAACACGTTTTCTTGCATAGGAATTAGCATGATTTAGAGACAAAGGAAACACCATTCTTTCAGAGGCTAATTTAATGACCTTAGGCGGAACTTCAAAGCGCTCGTTGGCTGATGATGTTCTATCTGTAGTTAGCCAAGAGAATGCAGCTTCGCTCCCAAACAATTGAGATTTTGGATGTGGGCCATAGCCATTGTCCAAAGCAAGGTTTAGTTCCTTTAGAAAATCAACCTCAGACATCGATTTGCGGGTCAATGCCTCTTCAGGTTTCATTGTCCAAACGATATTGCTGAACTTGTCGCCTATTGGTAGAAGGGCGATTGGACCATTAGGAAGGAATCTTTGCCAAGCACATCCGTTTTCATCCATGTGTTCCACAGTACATATAATCGCATTTTGAGAATATTTCCATCCAGTTGAAGTTATTCCTGCTAACTCCTTCACCCGTGATTTTGACCCATCTGATCCTACCTGTGGTAAGGACCATTAAAAAAGCAATGAGAAGCAGGCTAGCAGGGAGCTTTTTTTAACAGCTCTAAATGGATGAATCATTTTCTTCCATACATGAAAATCAGTTAAAATACTTAAGTTGTTTGTTACGGATTACCACTAATTTTGCATACAAGCTATTTCCATCACTCAGTTCCAGTTGTGCTAAAGATCCGTGAGGTCCTGATGAAGAACTTGGTAGCATGGTCATTGAACTTAGTCTCAGAGGATATATTTTGTGCTCGAGACCTGCATTCTGTCACAAGCATAATGCTACCATAAATCATGACAACATTCAACCATGTCAGATTAATAAAGATAATTAAACCTACGCAGATATGGTGATATTCTACAGGTTGCTAAAAAAATTAAACCAGCTTTTGAAAACACAATTCCAGGCTACAGCATGCAACTTGCACTTCAGTAAAATAATTATCAATATATATAACCAGTTTCAAAATGTAAGAAAAGGTATTAGAAACCTTAATTACCAACATTGTAAGACATAAAAACAGTAAAAACCTAATAGGTACTCAGAGGACAGAAAAAGCAACAAGACTAACTATGAGGTATAATGTCCTGTCAGATGGTCAAGATTCAAATACGAATTATACTTCAAAATAGTTGGTTTGATAGTCCAAGTACAGGAGCTAGATTCTCAATTAGTTTACATATTGTCACTTCTATAAGTACAAGGGCAAATGCCCACACAGGCTTATTTAAAACATCTTTGTAAATTGTTTTCAGAACTTATAAGATGCAACCTCTTATTTAAAAAAAATAATTGTTAAATTTATTTATAAAATAAGATAGTGGAGCTTTTAAGATGTTCGTAATGATAATTATGTAATTAATATGACTAAATTTATAAGTCTGTTTATCTTTGAGAGGAACATAAAAAGACAAATCAAAATACATAAGAAATGTTAATAACATACCAGGATATAAAATTGTAGCACAAAAGCGAAAAAAAAAAAAAAAAAGGAAGATTTGAAACAGGTTACAAGGAAAGCAAAAAAGAGTAAATTCTAACCATGAACTGATGTTACTGGCTCCTTGTTTCCAAAGCGATCAATCTGGAATAGAGGCAATCATTTTTTATATTTTTTTTCCTATTTCTCTTCAGTTCCAACTTTCCTATTTTGTTCTTTCAATTTACTCAATGAGATGTCTAATCATGCATTTAGTGTGGTAAATACAATTAGATAAAACATTCGCAAATACAAAGGTCTTTCTAGAAATAAAATGCAAATACTCAAGACCATCTAAGTACCTGTAGACTTGATAACAGAGATTTATGAAGGACTTTGTTCTCCACCACGCACCTGAATTCAAATGCCAACAAGTATTATCTGCAAGACAGAACTGAATGATTATGAAAGGAGACACATGCAGCATTTAATCTTACCCTAGAACTTCTTTGTTAATGTCTCTTGCATTGTACCTCGTGTACCCAAGACCAGTGTAGTCCCAGACCTAGAAGAACGCATCCAATAATCTCAGGTTTAACTTCTCCAATCAGTATCATACACCTTTTTTCTAATATAAATAGTTGGAAAAACTTACACTATTTATGCTATAAAGTAATTTAATACATGAGTGTTGACAAGGCTTTTACACACACACATACACATGTAACTAAAAAAACACAAGAGAGAAAAAAAAGAGCTACAAGGAGCAAACTAAGAACTACATGTAGGATGGAGAAGGAAATTGTTCTAAGCCTGGAGGTGAAAAGAAACATAGGCCATCCAACTAGAGAGTACTCCAACTTAATCTATCATCAGATGAACAATGAGAGAAGTTGCCAAATTTGTTTATGTAATGGAAACAGCAAATCAGTGCCAAGCTCACTTCTTAAGTTAGGGAGTCCAAACACTATCACAACATTATATTATCCACACCATATTAAACCATCCATGATGCATAGTCTTGACTCAAGTGCATATTGTTTTCTTAAGACGGTCTCTAGCTGGACAAATCTTATTGGTAAGCGTTCAGTTTTCTAACCTTTGGATTAGAAGATAAGTTACAAGAATATATAGAGCAGAAAAACTCATACGTAGACAAATGCTGGGAACATGATACAAATTATATTCAAAATTCACAAGGTTCAAATAAGGTTACCTGCATCTTGTCAAAGTAAGCATGTCGATGCTCTTCAACATATTTCCATGCATCAACATCTGAAAGGAATAGCCATCATGCTTGCATAGCTTATAGAAGTGAAGCTTATTTGACCACTTGAACAAGAAATGCAACTCTATTGTAACCAGAAGTTTTGTAGCAGAAATACTCTAGATAAATCCAGTTTAATGCTTCTTTTATTTAATTAGAAGGAAGCTATGGAAATCAGAAAATATCAATATTACTGGAATAGCTTAAAAATTTCAGTGATCTCAATGTTAGAAAGCACAGAGGAAAACCAATGTGAGGAGTGTTAGCTTCTACATATGAACAAAATATTAGAACAATTGTGTGATGTGGATCGACAAACTAAAATTTTGACAATGTAATGGTAGTACCCTTGAAATGAGCTATTGTTGCTGGTGTGACAGTACTAACTCTCGGATCTGGGGGATCTTCTTTCTTGATGGAACCACCACTTTGTAATGCTGGATTGCTATCAATAATGGCGACATTTAGTTGGTTTGTCAATGGTGTTTTGGCTGCAAGTAAAATACAAAAATCTTAGTATAACTCAATTGGCACAAGGAAAAGGGTAAACTTTTGCAGAATAAGTATGAATAAATTTTCAGCAAGCCATACTTCTACACATAGCCTCACATCCAGAGGCAATAAGAGATTGTATGAAGACAAACACTGTTACAACAACCAAGGCAACTATAATCAAATCTTCCTCAGGCACAAGTTATTCAAAATTACTTGAATTACAAGAACAAAAGACCTGAATAAATGCATATAGGTTTCTGTAGATTTATGTTTCTTCATGCACTTCTAGGAAAGTCCTTGACAAACTGTAACAGCTGAAGAAAGCAACTCATAAGTTTTACATATGCTGAGATAAGTTCAAATCACAAAAGCTGTGCTATGAGTCCAATTCACTGTTTTAGTAGAAGATAGAGGTGGCCATCCGGTTCGAAAAACCGGAACCGGGCCGGTTCGAACTGGCGGTCAACGGTTCCGGGAATTGTTGACCTGGTTCCGGTTCCGAACCGGGACCGTAACCGAATTGGTGTGGTTCGATTTCGGTTCGGGCTTGTCGTAACCAGTGAACCGGCGGATTGAACCGCCAGGTTTTTTTTTTTTTTTTTTTTTCGGAAGATGCCATATGTACGGCTTAGATTAATTGACCGTTGCTGATCTATGGTGTACATAAAATGACCGTTGGAACCGCCGGTTTGAACCGGCGCATGTTTTATGGCTCAAATCTCTTGACCGTTGATGATCAACGGTCAAGATCTGTCGACCGTTGCAAACGGCCGGTTCAAACCGGCCCGGAATCCGCGGTTCGAACTGGCCGAACTTTTTTTTTTTTTTTCCAAAAATTATGAATTTTGCCTCTATAAATACTTCCATTTCATTTCAATTCACACCATTCCTCAATCTCTCTCTCAATTCTCAAGCTTGAAATCATTCATTTTAGGCTAATTGTAGTTTCAATTTCATTGATTCATAATTCCTCAATCTCTCTCTCAATTACTCTCATTATCTCATTCTCATTAGCTACTACTCTTCCATTTCAATTTCATTCAATTTTATTCTAGTTTTCAATTTTTCATTCTCCTTCAATTTCAAAAAAATGCCTCAAAGAGTCAGTTCTTCTTCCACCGATTTATCCCGTGGAAAAGGAAAAAATCCTATGCCACCAGCATAAGATATGTCTCTAGATGATCTCATTGATTCTTACTCTCCTCATTGGAGTCAAGAATGTGAGAATTTGGAGGAATGTCTAGGCCCTAATACTGCCACCGCCTTTGGCGAGAGATACTCAAGAAAGTGGTAATACTAGATGTACCACTTCTCGAGCACCTTCGACACTTCGAAGTGATATTTTCTCCGTTCATTTTAGGAACGAGAAAATATCGAATAGCGACATGGATTATATAGTTACGTGCAACTATTGTGGGAAAAACTACAAATTCAAGTATGGAGGTGGCTACGCTACGGGACATTCAACAACCATGTGTTGAAAAAGCATCCCGACAAGTTGGGTTATGACCGATCGCAAACCTAACTTCGTGGATTTACCGACTCCTCTCAAGGAGTCGAAGGTATGGATTATTTACTCTTTAAATTTAGTCAATTATCACATAGGAAATGAGTAGCCGAATTTGTTGATAAAAACATCTAGCTTTACAATTTTCATGTGATGATGATTTTGAATAATATACTAGATATTATTTACAAGCTTCTAGTAGAAAAATATCTAAAAATACCGTAAAACGAGATATAGAGAAAATTGTAGGAGAATATAAATATAAATTAATTGAGGAGTTTAAAATATCCCAACAAAAAATATCTATATGTAGTGATATTTGGAATGATCCTTATCAAATAAATAATTATATAAGTATTACGGCTTATTGGATAGATGATGCATGGAATGTACAAAAACGTTTAATTGCATATATTGACTTTAATGATAAACATTTGGCTATAAATATTGCACGTAAAGTAATTGGTGTTTTAAATGATTATGATATAGTACAAAAAAAATTACAATTGGATATAATAATGCTAGAAATAATACGGCTAGTGTACCCATGTTAATTGAATATTGTAAACCTCCATTAGATGGTAAATTTTTTCATAGTCGTTGTATGTGTCATACATTAAATTTATGTGTTCAAAATGCCTTAAAACAATTAGATGAATATATTACACTTATTAGATCCGCCGTTTATGAAATTGCAAAATCAATCTTATGGCATAAGAAATAGGCTAGATTTTGTAAGAATAATGAAATGGAAGTTAAAAAATTTGTAGTTGATGTTAAACATTGTTGGAATTCTACTTATAACATGCTTAATGATTCTTATGCGTATAAAGATTTGCTTTGTCAAATTTTTATGGAAAATCCACATGAAGACATAATGTTAATGAACAATTCATGGGATACATGTATTAATTTGATTCAACTTTTAAAAAGTTTTGAAGAGGCAACTAGTTGATTCAACTTTTAAAAAGTTTTGAAGAGGCAACTAGAGAATTATCCGATTGTTATTATCCTACTTCTCCATTAGTTCTAGATCATTGTGTGAAAATTGTTCTTATTTTCAATGAATATTCTACTTGTCCTATTTTAGGACATACAATTATAGTTATGAGATCGAAATGGTTAAAATATTTTCATGAAATACCCGATGTATTTTTATGTGCTAAATTATTAGATACTAGAATTAGAAAAGATGGTTTAAGAGAATTATTAAAAATGTATTATTATGCATTGTTCCCAAATTTTATATTAGGAGAATATGATGAAGTTAAATATGTTCCTAATTATATGGAAGTTGTTGGTAGAGCTAAACAATCATTAGTCGAACTATTTAAAGAATATAAAATATTATTTGGTGATTCTAGTGATGATGATCATTTAGGTGCACAAAATGTAGGGGATAGTAGTTCTAGTTTTGGTGGTAGTTTTAGTCAATTTTACAATTTTTATGATAATAGAACACATAAACGACGCAAATCACGAATTAGATTCATATTTAAGTGTTACTTTTGAATTAATTGATTTTGCACATCCATCAGATCTATTGAAGTGGTGGTCAAAAAGAATCACCATTTATCATATTTTAACTATTATTGCTAAAGAAATTTTTGCAAGTCTCACCTCAACAGTCTCCGTTGAACAAGCATTTTCCAAAGGAGGTCATATGTTGAATCCAAGAAGATCAAAATTGACTAAAGAGAATGTACAAAACATTACGCTTCAAGAAGATTGGGTGAGAGCCAAAAACCGTTAACAACATCTAGATTTCTCAAATTTACATGAAGATTCCGATGACACCTATGGCTACGATTCGAACACATCCTCCTCTGCCGGTCCCAACGTTGAGGAATGAAAATAAGTTTAGGTAAGAGAACTACGTGAGCTTTGATTCCTTAATTTTACTAAGGATACGTAGGCAATTTCATTCAAAATTTGGAAGTGTAATTTTAATTTCACTTTCAAACTTAAAATGAAACTCAAGCTCTTTCAATTTTTTTTCCTCTTCTTTCATTTATTTATACTTAGTTGTAATTTGTAATTTTTTATAACTTCAATATTGATATATGATTGTAATATATTGAGTTGTAACTTGTATTTTGTTTTTTCATTCATCATTGTAAATTTGTAACTATTGAGTTTTAACTTATAACTTTTTTTTTCCATCATTTCATTTTAATTTTAATCTATCTTGTGCATTTTTGTTAATTAAAAGTTTATGTTATGATAAAACAAATAAACGAAAATGCAAAAAAAAAAATAATAATAATACGTTTCAGAACCGATCAAATCGTAGAAAATAAAAAAAAAACCGGAAAACCGGCGGTTTGAACCTCCGGTTTCGGTTAACCGCCTGTTTTCAATCCGGAACCGAAACCACCACGGTTTGGTTCCGCTTTGCCCTCTCCGGTTACAAAAACCGCCGGTTCCAAACCGGCGAACCGAAACCTGATCCGGAACCGGCTGACCATGTCTAGTAGAAGATATCTATCACAAACTATAAGTTAGAATAATAGATTATAAACATATTTTCAACATAGTTCCTAAAATCCATATGAGTACACCACAAGATTAAGATAATAAAAGTCAATAACAGAATTCGCTTGAAATGGAAAAATTAGAAATACCAATTACCCAAAGCACAAGCTAGAGCCATTCCAACCATGCCACCTCCAACAATAGCAACATCGTGGACTGGAGAGTCACTATCAAATCCATGGTTGTCTGCAAGTCCCTAGGTATAACAATAACACTTTAGGAGCCAACTATCACGCAAAAAACACATCACAAAATACTAAGTTTGGTCTCCGAAATTCAGGTTTGCATTGACATTACCCAAGATGCCAGAAGAATATCAGACTTATCCTGAATTAATAATTGTTCTCTAAAGATAAGCTTTTCTGGTCCTTTTTCCTCATTACATGATCTCTGAGTTTTAGTGCCCTTATCATTAGCAAGGTCAAATAAAATATAATGCTCCAAAGCTGATTTTTCACCGTTTTGTCCTTCATTGAGTATCTTACAATGTATTCCTACTTCAATCAAGACCAAATCCTTTTTGCAGAACATATAGCAGCTTCTATCTAGAAAAAAAAAAGGACCATATATCTAGAAAACAAAAGGAAAAAAGGTATAACATGATTTGTTTTTTCTTTTTCCCTATTATCGTTGTAGCTTAACAGGAACCTTTCTACTTCACAATCAATATATTACTTTTAAGGGGACTTAGGAAGTTTCCCATATTATAAAAGAGAAGAACAACAAAACATCCCAAAACTCTGAAAAAGAGAAGTCAAAGCATATGGAAGGACAAGGTATCTTGTCAGTCGTGATCATGGAAAAGAAGCAAACCCACAAATTAATATGAAGATGAACCAAGGTAACAATGTAGACGTACAAGTACAGAGAAAAAAGCACTGAATGAATAAAAAATAGCTGCATAGTTCTCCAATACCAGAAAAAATAGTAATATATTTTGAAGGTTTAAACAACTAACTTGATCACTGTTTGCACCAGGTAACTTGACACCTGCACCACTACATAGCGTTCTCTGTACCAATCTCAAGGCATGTGTATTGAACACCAATCTTCTTGCAGTTATCCTTGTTCAGAATTAATACAAACATACTTCATTGTTTAGTATTATGGAGTAATGAGAATCTCACGGATCAATAACAATGAAGTCAATAGTCATCTATACATTGGATAGCAATACACATAACTTTGCAACATTAGAGACACAATCAAACAAAACAAATATTCTCAGATAGGGCATTAATCAGCTAATAACACAAAAACATTAACTGTCCAAATTTATGATCCAAAATAGCTTCAACCCTCCAATAATTTAGGACTGGTAATCACAAAGGAAGGAGACATCAGAAAGAATCCACCCCATTGACAAAAACATACAGAAAAACTCAAAAGGGAGATGAACAATTTCTTTCCACTGTTTGTTTTTTTTTTTTTTGGGCAGTTAAAAAGATTTCAATTTATCCTACTGCAAGCACAACACATATTTATTGCTTAGATTCATACACAGGAAATAAGGAACAAGAGAAAGAGACCATCTTCACAATCCCAAATACTGTAAACCCACTTATTTCAAAAATTCAACTTACAATTCCTTCAAAAAAAAAAAAAAGTCACTTCCCCCAATTCATTGCCCATCATTTTACAATTAACGGCTCCAAATCAAATTAAATGGCGTATCGCTGAACTGACGATCGAAAACTTGAGCAAAAGATCGTTTATACAAACTCATAATGCATAAAAATTGGTGTCAAAATATCTATTACAGCAATTTATTTCATCAAA
Organism: Scutellaria barbata; assembly: GCA_028654395.1. Lineage (NCBI taxonomy): Eukaryota > Viridiplantae > Streptophyta > Magnoliopsida > Lamiales > Lamiaceae > Scutellaria > Scutellaria barbata. Next base: position 3,268,030 of record CM053647.1, on the reverse strand, counting down.
TTTAAGTTCAACTGATGCAAAACGAAACAAAAATATTGAAGGAAATGAGGAATTTCACATAAAATAGAATCGAACATTCAATTGAAAACATAGAAAAACTCATACCTGTTCATTTTTTTGGTTTCTCTTTTCGAAGTGAAAGTAAAAATATTACTATATGGTTAAGACTTGAGAGATGAAAAGAGAGCTGAAAAATACGAGAGAACTTTTTAAACGACAATGATTTAAGTGAAGAGTCGTTATGTTATTTTTAACAGTTTTAGTTTAATGCTGCGATTGAGAACTTTGGAGTTGGGCTGAGCCCAATTTTAAAGCCCAATAAATCCATGCATGAGATATGTTGCTAGTCCTTGATCTATTTCACTTTTATATTAAGTTTGAGCCCATGGGCTTTGTTTTATGTTTTATCAATTAAACAGTGAATGCCTTGACATCTGATAATATTACTACCAACGCTTGGTACAAATGTATGAGTAGAGGCACAACTTCCGTAAGATGTTGGTAGCTTCGATTGTATGCAATATGGATGACAACTTTGTCTGGACGCTTGTCACTTATTTAAGGTCTTCGTTGACGTCAAAATTTGTGTGGAATAAATTTGAGTCAAACAATAAATAAATTGAATTGAATAAAATAAAATAGATTAAAAAACAATAAAAGGCAAAGAGAAAATATTATGCTGGGTAGGTACCGGGCAATAGTGTTTAGGCTGACCAGTCAAATTTGACGTGTCAGAAAGATTTTATTTATATTTTGAGAGAAAATGTCTATCTATTTACTCGAATACAATGAATTTTCGACCCCTTTAGAATAGGCTTAAGATACATAACTTGAGAAATGTGGATCAAATTCCTTGATTTTAGATATCTAAATAAAAAAAAAAAATTGATTTGATCCTATCTAGACTTGATTTGATTTGATCTTGGAGTTGTTTCCTCATTTAGATGTATTGGACTTTAAGACTTTTACTTGAATTGGACTTTTTAAAACACTTAGTTATGTTGAGGTGAGGTACGTCAATTTGAGCATTGGTCTGCTCAATTGGCTCTGGCAAGCCCTAGCTTAGAGTCGGTCCTCTAGAAAGTTTTTTTGGCCTATCTAATTTGGGTGATCCTTTATTCGGAGTTCTGGCTGGTTCAATTTCTAGTCGACCACTTCTGGTCAAACATATGTTAGGTTTTGTTCAATTTGAATTAGGAGTACAATAGTAACTGCGGAGTCTCGATGATTATACTTGAAGTGGTTGCATCTGCAAACTTGTGGATATGGTTTTCTATTATTTGAAGTTGCATGGTGACCTAATGATATCAAGGTGCTTAACTAGTTTATTTGGAATGTACAACTTTTATCAGGAACTTTCAATGTCGACTTCATGATTGTAAGAGGAAAAAAGTTCAAGAAAATGCATGAAGTTGCGAGAAAGGAAGTTGGACGAACATTTAGCTAGCCTGGGTGCTCCAATCTCATTTGGGCATAATTTGTTTTATATAAAAAAAAAAAAAAAAATTATTGAAGGATGTTTGTATGATTATATTATTTTACATCACACATGATAATTGATAAAAAAAAAAAAAAAAAAAGGCATACAAAATTTGATTGGTCGAACAATCCCAACAACAATAATAACATCGTTTATATTGATCCATAGATAATCCAAGATTCTATAAAAGCATTCAATGAATACTTAATAAGAAATTTTGAATTATGTGATAGAGAAAACATCATCTACTTTGAGCCGATATGATTGAACATATATGAGTACAATATGATAATAATTTGCAACATGTTCCTTGAGTTTACGAATTATTTAGTTATGTTGCTTGTATTCCCATCATAAACTTATTGTGATTTCTTTTATGACTGTTGAATTCATTTGTTTAGTTTCCTATTTTCAATAATATTCTGTGTAAAATGTAATCTATCAATTTTATGTATTGAAATAAAATCATATGTAAATATATATGATATAAATATGTACAATAAATCGGTGATTTGATTGTGGGATTCATGAATTTTAATTATTAAACATTTTTTTAGAACAATTAGGGAGATAAATGTTTGGAGTATGTATGGTATATGTATTTATTTTAGAGATGACATGATATGTGATACTCTAAACCTGTATTTCTGTAAGATATAATAGTTTATACAGCTTTTGGCAGAGAATATTATAAATATAAATATATATATAAGTATTAATTTTAAAAAATAATTTATTTCAAAATCTAAATAATAAAAAAAGATCTTGAAATTACCAAATATATGGACAAGAAATAGTAGGAGCCCCATCTTTAACCATTTTTATTTGAAAATATTTTTTTGTGAGAATCTTCACTCTTAACCGTCTTTACTTACAAACATTCTTTTTGTCAAGTTATTAAAGTGTTAGTTTCTAGTCAAGATAAATGATTTTATCCAATTATACTAAATGATTTTATCCAACTATACCCTTTTAATATTTGGGTGTAATATGATGGTATGAGTTAAATAAATGATGGTATAGAAATATAATATGACATATGAGCTATATTAATAACGATATAGAGTGTAATATGGTGGTTCGAACTACATTAGTTATGATGGAAGATGTGTTATGATGGTATTTAGGGTGTGGAAAAATATCAAAAATACCGAAATTTTGATATATCGAAAATTTTCAATATGATATGATACCATACCAAAAATTTCGATATTGCATTGTATGATATTTTCAAAATTTCGGTATGTCGGTATATACCGATATACCGAAAATATTACTATTAATTAAAAAATATATTTATTCCACATTAATAAATTAAAAAAATAATATTTTCATTTCGATATACTGGTATTTTCAATATACCGAAGTTTTGGTATATATTTTTCATTTTGGTATAACGGTGTTTTTCAGTATGAAACGATATGACTACTTGTGAATTGTGATACCGAAATTTCGATATATTGAAATTTTTGATATGGTAATAATATGAATTTTTCCATACCGAAATTTTGATACGGTATACAGTATGGAATTTTGGTTCGTTATACCGTATCGACCATTCCTAGATATGAGCTATATTAATAATGGTACGAGAGTGTAATAAGGTGGTACGGGGGTTGGTATAAGGCTAATTTCATTAAGGATATATTTTATTGGCTAAAAAATAATAGTTTCAAACTCTTGGTTAAAAAGGAATTTTTTTTTATAGTGGGTTACTTATAATTTCATCATTTTTTTTTTTGGTCAAGTTGTTTAATTTTGTTCTTTTTTAGTCAATGAAAATGATTTTTGTCCAATTATATTCTTCTAACATTAGAAAAATAGGCATCATTAATGATTGCATGAGAGTGTAATATGGGGCAAAAACTCTTGTGCACCAGTAACATGAATCTAAATTTATGCAATTGGGTCCATCCGACTCGAATTTGTGAGTTTTGATTTTTTTTTATGAGTTGACATTTATGTTATTTTAGTACAACCTGTATGTACAAATGATCTTTATGTAATTCTGGAACTCCAAAAAAATCAATTTTCAACGAATTTGTTTTGGATCAAAATACATTTATATGATATTATTCATACATTTATATAATGTTCGTTGCACCTTTATATATTATATAAAGGTATGATTATATTAATATAAAGATATGAGTATCATCACATAAATGTATGAGTGATATCACATAAAGGTATATATATACAAATTATGTTAAAAAATTTCTTTTTTTTTGAAGTAAAAGTTTACATAAAAGTTAGTATATTTGTACATAAAGATCATATTAATATAATATAAATGTCACATTAATACAACATAAAGGTATTTGTACATAAAGATCATATGAATATAATATAAATGTCACATTAATACAACATAAAGGTCAGGATACTTGTATATAAAGATCACTCTAATATAACATAAATGTTACACTAATACAACATGAAGGCCAATACCTAAAGCGAAAAAAAGAAAAAAAGACACGCGGATCTGGATCGACCCGGACCGACTAGATTACACAGTGTCCTGGGAGCATAGGAGAGTCACTCTTAATATGATGGTACATAGTATAATATAGTGATACGGAGATGTAATATGATGGTGCGAGCTATTAATAATGGTGTGAGGATGTAATATGATAGTACAAACTATATTAATGATGATATAAGATTGTATGAGCTATATTAATTAATGATGATACAGTTGAAATATATTGTGATACGAGATTAATTTCATTAAGGATACAATATATTCGTTAAGTAAGATGCGATATAAGATGAGAAAACACAATATATATATATAATAATAATAATTATTATTATATATAATAATCCAGCAATTATGATCTTAGACTTGGAAGCATGTGTGACAACAAAATGGCCAGCAAATTTTAATAATTAGAAAAAACTATATATATATATAACTTGTAAATGTGATCCTACTCATTATGCCAATATTAGTGTGAAGATTAGAGACAACATTATTATGCCACGGTATTATGAATACAAATATGTAACAACTTTATATCGAAATTGCACACGCGCATGGTACTTTTTTAACCTTTAAATATCACTTTATAAAAGCATATATAATCATCTAGGTAAAATAATAATAATAATAATTTAAAATAGATGAACTTTAATACCAAATTCTCCCCCTCCAATTAACCAAATAAAGAAAAGATCTCTAATACCATAGGATCAGAAATAGAAAGCCTAGATGGGGGTTAGTAATTAATGTGATAATTATATTGTTTTGAAATTTTAATATTTTTTTAATGAATTAATTATTCATTGGTTTTACCAAATTCTCGTTGCTAATGAGTGGAAAGGCAGAAGAAAAAGAAAACAGACCCTAGTGGATGGGAAGCATGAGTACATAGGCTCATGATTGTGTGTTATATAACTGAATCTAAAATTGTCTATCTCTTCCACTTTACTATATAAGCTCATCAAAAGCCCCATTTAATCAAAAAAAAAAAAATCCTTGTCCCACTTTGATTCTCTTTTTCCTATTTCCATTTCTCATTTCATTTTATAACTTGTCGAATTAAAGTAACACTTTCAATCAATATGCATGTCACATGTAAATTATTTGAATGCTTATCATCATTACCGTGCAATTAAATTATAGACAACTATATATCTCACCCTCATTCTTTAAGTATGCATAAATTGAAAAAATTACAATTTTTAATTATCTAGTAACTACAGGGTAGTGCTTCTAATTTTGATCCAATCCAAAACAAAATTCACAATCTAATTAAATTGATTGCGGATTTAGTCCTGATTATAAAGTCATCGAAATTCACAACTTGATCTTCCGTATAGTTTTAACAAATTCAGAATCTAACTCATGATCAATTAAAAGAGAGATCAATGAAAGATTTGATTTGAAAATGACTAGAATTACCAAATAGTACAACTAAAATAAAAATTCACTTAACATCATTCACATGACAAGTATTAAAATGCACATGTTATAAAAATAACATGGATCCAAATACTAAGTCCAAGTATGGTAAAACCCTAGCCCACTATCTTAATTGTGAAGCAAAGCTCCAATCATGGGGCATGCATGTTGAAACTGATATAAAATACATCAAAACATCGCTCTTCATTCCCATATACCTAGTTCATTAAACTGTCATAACTTATAAAAAAAACCCTAGAAATAAACTTAAGGATAAAAAGCAAGGATTGTTGGAAGGATAAACCAATCTTGGACGCTGGCGGGGCCAAAGCACAGCAAGTGCACCTCCATAGTGTGCTCATGTTATGTGGCATCAAGAAACTCCGATAGCAACGAAGAAGAAAGGTACAATAGATCAACGAATAATACTCTAAACCGGAAACATGATCATGAGTGTAGTGTTGGAGGGAGTAGTAAAGATGGAGGTCATGTGTTTATGGAGAATTCAATTAGTAAGAGATTTGAAATCTCAAATGGGGTTAATGTTCCTCTCAAGAGTAATCTCAAGAAGAATCCATCAATGGTGGAGATGAGGAAAGTTAGCTGGTCTGATGCACATGGCAAAGACATTGCTCATGTTCAAGAATTTGAACCAAGGTACTAACTATATACTTTATTATGTTTAATCAACTTCCATCTATCTATATTAATCACACATACATCAACTACATACTAATTATATTGCATTTACAACATTGTTTATGGTTGGTTTGATTCTTCTATTACATATATATCTAATGTGTTTAGTACATGTCAATGTACATAACATTAATATATTAATTCAGTGTCATTTAATGTACATAACATTTTATGATGGTTGGAAATAGAAGATTAACATATTATTTGAAACTGAGGATCTTATCTACACTGCATTATACAATTCCGATAATTTGTTATAAGATGGTGTTAATAATTTCATTAGTGGCATCATTGAAGAGGTATATAACCATCCTATATATATATATATATATATATATATATATATTTATTTATTTATTTATTTATTTATTTATTTAGTTTTTTTTTTTTTTGGGTGTGTGTACCTAAAAGGAAAGAAACGGAATAATAGCATCACAAGGCAAAAAAAAAAAAACACTTACACAATATATATTGAGTGACAATGCAGCATTTACCTTATATAATTATCGTATGAGTGTAATTGATAAAGACAAAATATTGTTTTCCTCATCATATATGGTATTTCATTTTAATTATATATTGATGGTAGTAATGATATCCATATATGTAGTGCATTAATGACAATGAAATCAATTAATACTAGATAAAATATGAAATGTAACAAATGATGTGAATTGTTTGTTAATTAAGTTGTCATTAATTACTAATTAATTAAATCTCAATAGTCTTTATATGTTATCATTGTACACGCTTCACTATAGTGTGTCAAAATAATTGAGATAAAACAAAAGTTTATTATCGCTCATGGGTATAAATTAATGATAACTTTCATGTCAGTGTCACCATTTGATATATTTTATAACCAACGTTATTCTCGAACAAAAATGTATTTTTAAATGATGGAAAATATTTTGGATTTGCTTGTTTTAATAAAACATATATAAATTTCTTTTGGTTTTTAATTTGGCTGTAAATATATATAATTTCTAACAATATATATTATATTATATATTTTACAGTGAAGAAGGAGAACTAGCAGGTGCAGGGAACTCATGCAGATGTGCCATCCAATGATATATATATATATATATATATATATATATATATATATATATATATATATATATATATATATGAAGTTTATATTTTTAAGTTTTTTAAACTTGGATAGAGATCAATGCAAACTTGTAAATCCTTTAATTTGACAATTCAATTTCTAACGTGATTCTATTTTTATTTTTTAATTACGACAATTAATATTCCAAGGGTTACTGACAGCGATCCTTTGCTTATACGAACTTCTCATTGATAAAAATTAAGATTCCAACTTTTCGAGAGTTATATAAAACTGTATGTCTAAATTAATAACTTTTTTATGAAATTGTAATTAGATAGCTTCTGGTGAGTTCATAATATATGGGAACAAATATAATGCAGGAATTATATATACTTATTATTTATATAAAAATTTGGATGTTTGCACGCACGTGATCTAAAACTCGTATAATAAAAAATATGAATAACTTTATGTTTCATCCAATTTTCGTAATACTTATTTTAACCCTTACTTCTTCCTCATGTAATTTAATTTAAATCAAGACTTATTAGTGTTTTCAAATTAAGGACTCTAATTTAATAATTTTATTTCAAGCTTTACGTACAATATATATGATCTAAAACCAGTGTGTATATATAACATGTAAAGGGTATTAAGGTGAGCTTACAAGTTTTCAAAATATTTAATATCTTATTACGAAATTTATGGAATCATTTATTAGATTAATACCAAATTTTATGGTTATTGTGAAATTAGTATTACCAAATTATATTTTCATCCAATATCTCAAGTTTACTTTTGAGTGAAGACGTACATCATTGTATTAAAACGTGAATTATTTTATTTTTCCAAATAAACGTAACCAAACACTAGTGCAGTTCGCATTTTATATCAACCCAAATAGCAAAATCATTTCATTTTCAACAAGTGATCAAAAATAAGCTATTGCATTTGAGACTCGATATCTTGCTCCAAGTGTAGTACGAACAAAACCTGATGGGCCATTTTATTAAAAACATGGAATTAAATACAATACTGTATGTTCAAACTGCAATGAACCAATTAAGAAATGAAGATGATGATAGAATCAACGAATACACAAGAGATCCCCTGTATCTGTCAGTAAAGAGAAGCTACAGTTACATGGACAAGAGTTATGCCAATGAGACGAGACTGGTACACTCTATCCACACAAACACGAAACAATTGTCATCATAACGGTTACAAGAATCGCAGTTTCAAACTTCTATAAACCCCCCACAATGATTTACCAGATTTGAACTATTATACCCCCCACAATGATATTCTTACCTGAATGAAATCTATCATCCATCTAAGTAGCAAATTAGAAGATCAACCAAACAACTTTATCAGTGTTGCTATGATGTATACTGCTTACCTATCCCAGAGCCACGTTTTGAACAGTACTACTGCTTTTGGCTTTTTGATTTCTTGGATTTGCTCTTTTCCTGCATTTTCTTCTTCTTAGCTTCAGCTGTAATCCATGTATATTCAGAAGGAATGGCGAATGGATCTTGAATATTGTCGATCCTGCTTCCTGAACCACCTGTAGAAGAACTGGACCGTTGATACGGGGATTTTATCCACTGGAACCAAGATGAATTTGAAGATTGAGTCACAGTGGGGCTATCTTTGCCAACAGCAGTTGGACTTGAAGGGGGAGTTGAAAACTCATCTAATGGTTGCAACTCTTCGAACTTTGTAAATGTCACCATCACCCTGACTGTCGGAACCACTGGAATAGCTACCTGGAACGAGCAGACACATGTTATCAAGAAGGGTTGAAGGGCAGACAACAAACTAAGTTTTTATTCCACTACGTGAGGTCGACTATAAGAATCATATCCCGTCTTCAAGTTCAGTCAAGACACATTTCTCATTTATATTTCAAATGAGTTCAAGAATGTAACAGAAAATGAATAAGAAGTGTAAGCAGACAATGTGTTTCAAATATTAGTTAAAATGAATAAGAATGCTATAAAGCATGCATATAGTTCTAAAAAGAACTAGTGGAAGAAGCTTACCTTGACAGGGAAGGTCCCTTTGGGTAGTTTTGTAGTGAATAACTCTCTTAGTCTCCGAATAGCTTTAACTTTGTTAGCTAAAATGTCAAGCAATGGAAGGAGTTCTTCCGTTTGTAATGGAAAATCTGGAGAAAGCCAGAGAATCGGCCTCAAATCTTTTTTATACTCACTCTCCTTGCTTCCATCCTTACGTCGATTTCCACTGTCACTACTTGTTGATGAAGAAGCTTTACTGTCTTTTCCTCTTCGATGCTCATCCCGTTTTACAACCACCTCAACAGAGTGCCTGCCTGGCCTATTACTTTGACTTCCAGGAGAGTCCTCTAGAAAATCACTAACTTTCTCATCCACACACAAAGAACTTCTTGGTGGAAGAAGCTTTTTGTCATCATCTTGCTTATTTTCTCGTCTCCTCCATCCATTGAACCATCCTTTCTTTTCCAGCTTAGTTTCTCCATTACTACAACCATTCATGTCTTCAACGGGAATATCCCTATGGTCATAACAACTATGCCGGTGTGCAATAATGTCATCACCATTTTCATTGCTCAAATCTGACGATCCCATTTTAAGAGCAACCTCAAGTTGCTTTTTCTCTTCCTCTGTCAAGATATCATCAAGCTCATTCTCTGTTTCATTCTCGTTGCAAGAATTAAAGAATTCCTCATCAGACATGGCCCCTGGCACCTTTCTTGATTTTATACTCACAACAACATTATGCATATCATATACTTTAGCTTTCCAGACACCCACCATTTCTGTTTTCTCCTGTCGCCTCCATGTTGTTTGAGGTAAAAGAACTGCTTGAGTCACATCAATTCCCGGCCTGAATATATTCTGAGATATTGCAGCCACTTCTTGCTGCACTTCTGCTTCACTTGCTGCAGCACCAGCACCATCCAAAGCATTCATTACCTCCTTATCTTTGTGTGAAACCATACAAAGTGATCCTGGAGGAACTTGACCATCCTCTGAGCCATCACCAAGAAACAGAATACTCTGGTCGGAACGTTGTATTCTGAAACCATCAAAACCAGCCAAAGTCATATCTGCCCTTAAATTGGCGCCCCTCTTCCAAATCTTGTAAGTATCAGATGGGGCGATTCTTGATATGAACGGAATTACTGAGCTCTCAAAATGAAATGTGATCTCCATATAAAAATCTCTCATCCTTCTCATTGTTGCAATCAACCGAGGCAACCTTCTGCACCATTTTGCCCAAGCCATTGGCTGGTAATGCCTAACAATGATTTTTGCAATCCCTTCTTCTCTATTACATATTGCTTCCTGTAGAGCACTCCAACCCTGTTCATTCTGCAAGCTCCAATCTGCACCAGCAATCATAAGCATCTCCGTTACAGTCTCATCACCAAATTTAACAGCCAAATGAAGAGGAGTTTCTCGATTAGGGACATCACGTCGATCAATTGCAGCAGATATGGCATCAGCCTTAGCTTCTTCCGCAAGTGAAACTGATTCCGTATGAATCTCAGATGGGTCACAAAGTTGGGGAAGGCCCGCAATAATTTTCCTAAGATTAGCATAGTCCTTCAAAATTATGGCCTTATGAACAGGACTATGTTCATATTTTGATATATCAACAGCCGACATGCCTTGGAAGTATAAAAGAGTAAAGTATGCTATGCTATTCAAAGAGCCCGTTCAATCATCCAAGGTTCCACTATACAACAAATGCAAATGCAGCTCCGTCCAGATCAGTAATAGATGATGAATAGAACTGTGCCGAACCAATCGAATAAGTCCTCAAACCACTGAATACAACAAACAGATACAATCCATATTTTATCAGTCAAAAGATTAAGGAATTACAAGACATTCTGCAAACAGAAAACTCAAGAACCAACCAAATAATACAAGACAAGAAATACTACACAATCATAAATTACACACGGAATATAAATTCAGAATGTTGGATGGCTTCCAAGTCAAAAAGTTTTCAAAAGGCTGATACCTTTTTCTTCCCCAGACACAAACTTGGAGTCCTCAAAGATCCCTCAGCTATTTCTATCCACCACGTAATCTCTCTCTCTCTCTCTCTCTCTCTCTCTCTCTCTCTCTCTCTCTCCACATAGTTATGTAGACAAATTAATTGAAAGATTAAACAAAAATGAACAAACAGAAATCCGCATGCACAAGACAGACCACAAGAAAAAAGAAATGCATGTGGGTATATTACATGGTATGAAAGAAGGAAAAGGAAGGAAAGGCAGCGAAATATTATCAAAAATTCAGAATCTGAGAGGTAAAAACTGGACAGTGGCAAAGTCACCAAGAAAGGAATTATAGGTTCACTAAAGACAAGGAAAGGAACCAGAAAGAAACCCCTCCAATCAAGCAATATGTTTTAGACTGAAAAATGAAACCTTACTAAAAAAGAAAAGGATCCCAACCTTTCAAATTTTCACTCTTGAAGGAGGTAGGAGGAAAGGAAAAGGAAGCTCTTCAACTTAAATATAGTATATGTTGTTTCTAAACATGTTACAGATACTTTCCAACAGAAAAATAGTACTGTGTTCTATTTCTTGCTTAGTCATTCATGATTCAACGTTTGGAAAAACTACTTTTCCTGTATCTCTGAAAGAGGGAATTTTCTAATGATCAGACCAACATGGAAGGCATTGATGTTTTGACTTGTGATTTTTTACTGGTTTGTAGATTTTATATAAATAAAAAAAGAAAAAAGAAAAAAAAAAGGAGAACAAATTGGAAAGGAGGGTTCTGCCTGAAATGTGAGCAAAGAAACAAGTGTGTTGCCTTCCCATTTTCATTTGAATAGGACTTTTTTCAAGTACAAGGGATGGTTGGTTATATTTGGGGGTTTTGGATGAAATTTTTTTGGATCAACGCTTTGTGTTGTATTGGAAAACGTAATGAATTAGTGAGAAAATGCACTGAAAACATGAATCAGTTTGGTTATGTTGGGGGAGAGAGAATTGGACAATGATTTTTTTCTGGAACGGGAAGATCAAAAGCAAGCAAAGACAAAGAAACTCATCCTTCTACCAAGTAATTTTAGACCTACAAGACTGAAGAATTGAATGGAGCTCACCATGTCAAAAAAAATAATGCCTAAGAGATAGCATCAATTATGAATGATTTGACTTCAATTAAAACTTTATTGCACCATATTACACATCTTTTTCACAATCCTTCATAATCTTCCAACAACTAACATCAACTGTTGCTTTTCTGAAGTAAATTCCAAATCTCCCCATATAAAATTGACACCATAAAACTGAAATTGAGCACGTGTACAAGCACAAACCAAGTTCAGCCTTTCAACATAATCTGATATTATAATAAAATTCCAAATCCCAACATTCAAAAATTCCAAAAACAAACAACCTTTTTTTTTCTTACAGAATCAAAAACTTCTGAACATTTAAAAAATGCATAAAATGGTACAGAAATATAATTCTAGCAACAATCCAGAAATATCGCGTCAATTTCAAGAGAACAAGCATAGATCGCAGCAATTTGAACCCTAGAAACTAACAAAGTAAAGGATTCACAATTAACTGCAGAAAAATCGCATTACCTTAATTCAAGTGGCTCTGAAAAGCTCAGAACGTCAGGTTTTGAATAAAAATGTTCCACTTAAACGGAAGCACCAAAGGTTGGTCAGATCGAACGGTTAAAGAAGTCGCGAAATGAGGGTTTTAAAGGGGAATTAGAAACCAAAAGGCGACGTTTTCTGGATAATAACAAGCAATGATTCAATGGAAGAGAGTATTTGGTTAAATCTGAGATAGGTAGTGATTCTCTTTGATTTTGTATGGTTTATTGAGCAGAGAGGAAAGAATACAGAAAGGGGCGGGGATGGGGGAGGGGTGTGGTACTGGTATCCGCGTGGACATGCACATGTATGTATGTATGTATGTATGTCATATGCATTGTGGATGCGAGGTGTCATAGGCCATATAAACTATTCAACTTTCTCTCTTTCTTTTTTTAAAATAAAATAAAATAACAATTTTTAAGTGTGAATTTTTTTAACTTTTTTTTTCCGGTTTGTAATCCAATATTCACACATTTTTTATTTTAAATTTCAAAAAAAACTTATATACCTTGGGGAGCTACCCATTTTATGATAACTTTCTATTTTCCCTCTATTTTTGTGTTATTAGTAGGTTTAGCATTTCCGGTAATTATAATAATTTTTTTATTTCTTGATCTTAAAAAAAACAAGATTGTTTAGATGTGAGCAACCTAATCTTATCTATTTTTTTAAAACTTAGACTTGTAGCATAACATATCATCGAACTGATCCGGCACATAGACTATCTTCATGTACTTCCACGCGCACCAACGTGTGGCCACATCGTAGATGGTGTGCGCTCATGCACCACTTGATCTGCATAAATCCTTCAACGAATGTATTATTTGTATACTCATAAGGTATTAATTGCATGCTCATAAGGTATTATTACTTGTATAATTGAAATATATGTTTATATTTTACTTATTTAGTGAAAGATATTAGTTGTATATTCATAAGGTATTAGTTGCATACTGATAAGATATTACTTACTTTGTTTGGTGAAATATATTACTTAAGGTATTACTTGTTACATGTAAAGGTATTACTCGTATACTTTAAAGTTATTACTCATATATACTCATGGGTATCAGAGTGTTAATTTAAAATTTTAAAATTTCAAATGGGCGATTTTTATCATCTTTTTCCTCAAATTTTTTTGTAAATAAATTCATATTTCTCAATTAATAATCATCAAATTGAAATCTTAAAAATCACACATGATGCAAAGTTAGGTGTGTTTTGATAAGAAATGAAAAAACTCATTCACTAAATAATGTTTCACTTTGAATGCATAATATTCATCACAAAACTCATTATGCAAACAATTTTTTGGGTTTCAGCCTTTGAGGTTAGCTATATAAATAAATAATCTCACTTCAGCCATCAACTAAAAATAGTGCTCCCAAGTGAAGAAACTTAAGTTTGTACCAATACAAACAATTTGTATTCAAAGAGATAGATTTCAAAATTGGTATACATAAAGATATAGTCTAGCGTACTCTGCTGGAAATTGAAAACAATAGGCAGAACATGAAGATCATATCAAGAAGATTGAGGCGAAAAAGAAGAAGAAAAAAGCGCAGCATGAAAAAGAAAAGAAGAAAATAATGAAAAGAGAAGAGAAGAGGCACTGAAATAGGGTTTAAGAAAAAGAGAAATAAAAAAAATAGGCAGGTTAGCCTATCAGCAGGTTAGGTCGGGGGTACAGATCCTTGGATCCGTACTTCATGGACATACCAGCCTCACTCTTTAAACCTATACTTCTTTACTAATCATTTTTCGATAAAGATAAGGGTAAAATCATCATCTTTTTTTAGCTATCTTAAAATAAAATAGTTAAAAAATATTAATTCTTATTTAATAAATCAAAATTTTCATTTGATTATTGGTGAAATTGAGTTTGAGTCGAATAAAAATTATAAAACTAGTTATGGTTGTACTAGATTTGAGATGGAGAGTATTATGTTGTAGGTTTCATGTATTTGGTTAAGAATTGGATAAAAGAATCTGGACATCAAGGAACAAGTTTTCATTTGAAAGTGTTTTCATTTCGTGTAGGTTTTATATATTTTGATTAATAATTGAAGAACATTGATATTTTGGAGCTTGAGTAGCTATTGCACAACCAAAAATTGAGAGAACGGTTTCTCAATGATTTGAAGAGTATTTTATTAGGGATTTTGTAGAAAATTGAGGTGGTGATAGTTGATAGATTTCTACTCAATCTGTGAAAATTGGGGAAGGAAATTGATGGTTTGGGAGGTTTTCAAGTGGTGAAAACAACGACATTATAGTTAGGATTGAGAATTGGATAATTCGTTTATCGAATTAGACACCAACAAATTTAAAAATCGAACCAAAACTGAAATAGTCCAAAATTGAATAACCAAACTGAATAATCAGCTCAGTTTAGTGTTGAATTTTTCGATTGCACCGAATTGTGCACAACAATTTTTCATTAAAAAAATCAAAATTATCCCAACCGTCCACACCGTATTACACCACATCATATATCTCAATCTATTAAAAAATCACAATTTGAAATTGTAAAAGAAAACCACACCGTTAATACAAGGCAATGTTTATGTCAACTTCTATATAACCGAACCACCACCCCACCCCAGCATATATATTGTTACTATATATACAATATACAATATATTAATAATTTTAATTATATTTTAATATTTAAATATCAACCAATATATGGGATATTCAAAATTGTATTCTAATAATTTGTTAAAGAAACTCAAACATTAAACATTTTTTTATATATAGATTCATGTTAATTTCATCTTTAACGAACTCTATATATGATCTTATACGGCTCTACCAAGTATAATAACCCCAAAAAATTCAAGACTTCAAACCTATCTTTTTTCCTTCCCCATTTTAAAATCTTTATTTTTCTACAAAATTTAAATCTCATTCTCTCATAGTAATAAATATAATGAAACTGAAATAAGATATGTAATCATAACAATAAAAAAGTTCTCTTTTTTTTAACATTCTTCATTGATTCACTTACAATTTTATATATTTTTTGGTTAGGATTTTCTAAATTGATTGCAGTGGATTCATTCAGTTATTTAATAATTTTTTAGTAAGTTCTTGTATTAAGTTTGTTTTTGAATGTTTTTTTTTTCCTTTTAAGTTTTATTGTTGTAGATGTTCAAGAATTAAAATGTAGGATTCTAAGCCTTAGTATTTTGTGAGAAAGTGGAAACGTGAACTTTTGGTTTGATTATGATGTAAAACTGGGAACTCAAAAATACCTCTTTTGCTCTGTGTGATATTTTCTAATGTTATTTTCTTAGGGGTAAAAACTAATTATATTCTATAAATACAAATAAAAATAATTAATTAATTATGAAAAACTTATGTTGGAAGAATGTAAAAAAAACAAAATCCACAAAAAGAAGTTTATAAAAATATAAGCATTAAGAGGGTATTTACTAAAAAAAAAAAAAATTAGGGATGTATTTACACCCCACGATCAACCTGCATTTTTTCCCTTCATAGAATTTAAAAGTACAAGATGATCATTAACGATGACACCTCCAAGTGTCATTATACATTGAGTGTATGGATCTATGATCCATACACTCAACCCAATCTGACTAGAAAGTGTCTCTATATACCGATCATATTTTTAGGTGGGTGTGTCCAAATCCACTAAAAATTGCTCTTAAATATTGTACATTTATGTTATGTTAGTTATACATTTATATTGTATTAGTTGTATCTTTATATATTATATAAAGATATGATTAATATAACATAAATGTATGACTAACATAATATAAAGATCAAAGATTTTTTTTAAAATTAAAGTATTATACTAAGGTATGATATATGAACATAAAAATATGACTAATAATATAATATAATGTATGACTAATATAACAAACATGTTAGAACAGAAAAAAAAGGATAATGTATGAATCCGGGTCAAGTCAGAGCAAAAAAAATATATATATATAGATTTAGATCAGATCTAACCCGACCTTAGATGCATGCATGTATAGAAAATCTTCTCATAGATAAGAGATGAGAGAAAGGAGAGAGAAAATATATTATTTTTTTATGTTACATGTGAGACTCATATTAATAAATGTTAATAACACCTATTTATATGGATGCTCTAAGTTTAGTAAACCTATTTTTAAAATCTTTTTCAACAAACATTAATATTTTAGGACCTTAAGATGCTTTTTACTCTTTCATGTATATATATTAAATTCATATACTTTAACGGTACATTTGAATAGAGTAATTTGAAATTTCGAATTTCAAATACACTCAAGTTGGAGTGAATTTGAAATTCATCGAAATGACTCCAAAATTAGTTCAAAATGAAGGTAATAAATTCAAAATTCACATCTATTCAAACACCACATATGAATTTATTGTCATGAATTTCAAATCTCTTTTCAAATTCATCTATCCAAATGGACCCTAAGTTTTGTTTAAACTAGATTTTATCTATAAAATTCAATCCTTCCACTTTTATTTGCATTGAAATTTGATTAGGATTTAAGTATAACTAATGCAAAGACCATTTTCTTATAAAATAAAAGTGTAATGACTTAGATATTTATAAATAAAAATATAAACACCATTTCAATACAAATGAAAATTATAACAACTAAAAGACTAAAATATTTGAAAAGACTTAGTTGACCTCCTAGATTTTATGGCTAATGCATGTGTAGCATTTGACTTTTCCCCCTCAATGGCTAAAACAATTGATGTCGGCTACAAATTAGTCACATATGGAAAATACTCCATATTTTAATATTATTTATGTAATTATTTTAAAATTGATATTCACTATTTTCTATTTTAAAAATAATAATCTCTGAATTATAATTTTTTTTATTAAAGCTCATCACTTTCATTAAATTTTCATCAAAGTGACGAAAACAACTAATATATTTGTCTTATTTTACATCATTTTTAACGGAATTTTAATAGAAGTGATAGAACTTTGATAATTAAAAAAAAAAAAGATTTATTATTCTACCCATCATGATACATATTAATGTGTCAATCGCTTATTTTGTTATAAATCCAACACAATCATTAATTAGATGTCATTTAGAAAAAAAAAATTTAAAACTTTGGTAATAATTTTTCAGGAAGAAAAATAGTGGATATATCAATTTGGAAATAAGGACAGACTTAAGTAACAAAAATGTTATTTTACCTATAATGATTTGTCAATGGCTGAAACGTGGTCCTTCGCTCATTTGGGCTATGTTTGACTTCATTTTAACAGATAAATTTCCTTTCCCTAAAAAACGAAAATTTGCATTTAAAGCTAGTATAAAAACTCTTATTTTATTAATGATTTCAATCAGGTGATAAATTATATACTAAAATAATATGCGATAATAGTCGTCCTTATTACCATAAAATCAAATAATATATTATTTTTCTACCATCATACATAATTTTGTTGTGACCTATCATAAATCATAAAAATAGAAAAAAATTGCATTTCTCATTGAAGTTAGAAATTACTGAGCAATGATTTTCTGACATAATTGAACTGGTCAAATCAACTGGATCCCTTTTGATGGAATTTGACAAATTTAATTTATTTAATTGAACTAGACTATCTAATCATCAATTATAATTAAAATGATCGAGCTAATTGAATGTTGAAAAAATACATCAATCTAGTTTGGACCTACCTTATCACAATTAATTTTGATAGTTCCATTGTTAGGTCCAGTTGAGATGTCTTTTGCGCGTTGTCCATTCATTCTATTATTATAATAATAATAATAATAATAATAATAATATCGATGTTTGATTAACTTTTAGAAAACGTGCAAAGAGATTTGGAACAAAAAGCACGCAAATGATCCTCCAAATGCTCGTTATATTGAAAAATACGTTGAGCAGTTTTCATCGAAAGATCCGGATCTTCTTGTCCCATACATTAACAGTGACAAACGAAGGTGGAAAGATGTGAAGCCTTGATGCGATCCACTAAACAAGGTAGGTATCTAAACATTTTAGATGAGTGCTTGTACTTTTTTTTTCGATCTCATATAGAAAATGTTTTTAATTTGTTATGTGTACATGTGTTTGTGGTCTTAAATTTCGATGGCGGCGGAGATCGATCTCCACAAGGAAACAATGACATTGTTTGACAACTTAAGACACACCTAGAATATGAACGTGGAAAAGTTGCATCTTAGACGAACTTTATCCATTTGATAGATATTATTACCATGTCTCTTAAAACATTCAGGAAGGTATGAAAAGTTTCATTGGAGACTTGTTATGTTAGAGCTCGAGAGTGTCGATCCACGAGTTTGTTATAAGCAGGATGACCTGACATGCTTTGGTATATATGTTTTGAAAACTATTGAGAGTTGTATCAATGATATATTTTTTAGGATTATTGATAGTCTATTTCAGGAGACTTCAAATTGCATTGGTTCAATGTACCATTACTATTTTCGTGGATTTCATTGAATTCAAAATCATAGATTAAATAGAGGAAAATGTACATTGTATATTACGTGCACGTATAAAGTGACTATTTGTTCGTTCAATCCCATCGCTCTGCCAAAGCTGAGTACCAAGTCACTCTTTGTCTCATCCTACACTGTGCACATGAGACTTGATTAAAATAAGTGGTAGAAAATCATCAATATATATATTTTATGGTACAAAGGGGTTCAAACTTATTTTGAGTGGTATAAAAGATAATAAATTATACCTTTGTGGTATACTGGGCCATGTGCTCTTAATTTAATTAACAATAATATAAAAATGAGAGAAAATACATCAACTCTAAAAATGGAACTTGTGCGGATTTTGTTAAAGTTTAAAAAATTAAGCCAATTGCATGTTAAGATTCAACAAAATAAATAGCTTGATTTATATAAACAATGATAACATTTTTTTATATTTTATTCATATATTTTCGATATCGTTTCACAATAGATTCATTGCTGTTATTTCTAAATCTTTTTATGCTGTTAAATAATCAATCAACTGAGTGTCTCTCATATGATTACATGATAAATCTTTGTAATTTTGATTGCCAAACAAGCTCTTTTCACAATATACATCTAATAAGATCAATATATTAAACTCAATTTATAAGAATACAAGAATATTAAATCTTTCTATTCTTTTTTCTTTTCTAATATTTTTAAATAAATTATTGTGAAATTATTTATCCAACTCATAAAAGAAATTCAAATCAAGGGGTCCAATATTGCCCCATGACCCAACTTTGTCCACTCTATCCATATATGTATTATCATAATTTATTTGATGTGTGACATATGTTACAGTTTGAATTTTTAAAAATTATTGATAATTTTTTCAAAATGTATCACATGTGATACGTACTGTATTGTAAGATATTTATCCACACATAAGTAGTGTGAAATTAGTCACATGATCACATGCTCACCAATATCATTTTATTTTCAAAAAAAATTCATTATATTTGTCAGCACCTCATGTAGGACGGATTTATCTTAAGGTATTCCTAAATTAGGGATAGAGTGTTTCACTTGCCTCAACTCATTTTTAACCTTGGATGTTTCTTTGTATGTTGTTTGTGAATCTATTTCGTTTTGTTATAATGTTAAGGTGATGTGCAATTTGACTTCACATCTGCTTAATTGGTTGTTTTGGCCATACACAATTTGTTGTAATATTTGGTGCAATATTTTAGATCTGTAATTTCTGTTATCCTAACTATCTCAATACAATTTTGTATGTATTACCTTACATTAATTGTTATTTGAAATGTTTCAACATCTTTACAACACCTAATTTAGACTGTTTTGGGAGTATAGCCCTAAATATCATCTCATTTTTTTGCAACATATTTTATGGTAGTAACAAAATTAACTTAACGCCAACTTATTCTTTGCATGCAGTTATATTGTACCTTGTACATCTTTTTACACCCAAAATTTCCAATAAAAATAAATTCATATTATATAGTCATCACTCATATTAATAAATCTCTCACACAAACGTTTTACTTTTTAAAATTAAAATAAGACAAAAACTTTTATACATCTGGTGCATGCATTCGATCCGACTCAGTTTAGATCCGTTCGAATGCTCCATTCATACATCTAGGTGGGTGCATCCAAACCCGTCCAAATTCGCTCCCAAATGTTGTATCTCTATGTTATATTAATTCTATATTTATATTATATTAGTCACACAATTAGAGTGTTTAGGTAGATTTTTTTAAAATTAAAATATTATATAAGTGTACGATATTTGTACATAAATGTATAATTAACATAGTATAAAGATCAATGGTTATTTTTCTTACATTAAAGTATTGCACTAAAGTTATGATATCTGAATATAAATGTATAACTAGTATAATATAAGATATAAACCGACTTAGATCCAACCCATGAGTTGTATGTGCATCAAGTGCACATAAAAATTACTCTTAAAATAATAATTAAGCCTTATAGATTCTTACCCACAATTTTTAACTCCACGATGTAAGGTACTATATATATATTTTCTTTTTTCATTTTTCATTTTTCATCTAAATTAATATTTTTGAATGCAATTTTCATCTAAAATCTTAATTTTGAGTTCCATTGAAATATGATTTTAGGATGATGACGCATATAGAACTCCTGTAATAAAACTCATGTTATTACTCCGTCTCATATCAAGATAAAAAAGAAGAAAAAAGAAAAAGAAAAAACCTGTCCACTTACCACAGCCACATAGAATAGATACAACTATTAATTTAGGTTTTATAATTTTTTTTTTCTTTTAAAGAAAAATTACTCACGCAGAAGAAATTGCATAATTGTAGATTTCGCAGTTCACCTTCTAAGTTCTAACAGACATTAATTCAAACACCTATCACTCAATAATGATCGCATGCTTTTCGTTGAACACTCTCGATGTTTTACCGGCCAGATATTTTCCGACAACATCCAAAAAAAGCTTCACTTCAGAAGACGCCCTCACATTTCTCCAAAATTGCGCCAATTTCAAGCAGATGAGGCAAATTCATGCAAAAATAATCCGAAACAGCCTCCATCAGCATCAAGTAATTGTCGCCAAATTGATTCGGCTCTGTTCTTCCTACAAAGAACTCGATTACGCTACGTTAGTGTTTCAACATATCGAAAACCCGTCAACGTTCGTTTATAATTTACTTATCAGAGCCTACACTGTGAATGACCGCTCACATCGAGCTATATTTTTGTACAATTTAATGATTTGTAGAGGTGTCGGTGTGGATAAATTCACGTTCCCATTTGTTGTGAAAGCGTGTTTTGCTTGTTCTTGTGTCGAGAAGGCGAAGGAGGTTTATGGGGTTTCTGTAAAAACTGGGTTTTATGGAGATGTGTATCTGGATAACGTTTTGATGGATTTGTATATGAAGTGTGGGGTTTTAGATGATGCACTGAAGGTGTTCGATAAAATGCGGTTTAGAACTGTTGTTTCTTGGACAACTGTTATCTCGGGGCTTGTTTTTCATGACAGAATGGATTTAGCGCACCAACTGTTCGATAAAATGCCAATAAGAAATGCAGTTTCTTGGACTGCTATGATCCATGGCTATGCCAAAAGTAAGAAACCAGAGAAGGCGTTTGAACTCTTTGTGCAGATGCAGCGTGATAATGCGAAGCCGAATGAGTATACACTGGTTGGTCTTTTGATGGCTTCTGCTGAATTGGGGAGTCTCAAATTAGGTCGTTGGATTCATGATTTTGCGATCAAGAATGGGTTTGAGATTGGGGTATTTCTTGGGACAGCTCTCATTGATATGTACAGCAAATGTGGTAGTTTAGAGTATGCTAAACGGGTGTTTGAAACGATGAAGAACAAGAACGTGCCTACGTGGAATGCGATGATCACTAGCCTTGGCGTCCATGGACACGGTGAAGAAGCCCTTAGGCTTTTCGATGAAATGGAGAAAATGGATGTAAAGCCCGATGAGATAACTTTTACAGGCGTGCTCTCTGCTTGCCTGCAAATGAGTGATATTGACAAGGGTCGTCGATACTTCGACTACATGGTTGAACGCTATGATATTAACCCTAGCTTCGAGCACCATGTTTGCCTTTTCGAAATGTATTCTAGTGTGGCCAAGTTGCCTGAATTGGAGTCATCAGAAGCTCCTACTTCATGACTTGTTGGATCATCTATTTCAAAACTATGTTTCATCTCTTATTCAACGTAGCAAAGTTGTTTGCACTAGACTCATCAGTCTTCTGCTTCATGACTCGTCATCGTGCAGATGATTCATCTCTTATTCTAGCCGTTGGATTATCACCATATATACTTTGCAAATCCAATCACGACTAATAGAAGCACAGAATCTTACAGTTACATGTTGGAAACGTCGACCTAAAAGAGACTAGTTGAAGCATTGCTTCCATAATGACAGAAGAGGAAGAGGAAACATAAAATGTCCCAATGGGAGTGTATAGAGGGAATATTGTGAGCTCATATATTGTATTCTTGTGAGTAAATGTACACTATACAAGATTGACATTTGAAAGGAATTGGAGTAATCTATGTGAAGGGATAACAACTATGTATATTACATATATGTATGTATGACGCAATTACTATGAAGCAGAGAACATCATTTCCTGGTTACAACAGTGTATCTCGGATGACACGAGCCAGTATTCGTGAGGATAAACGATTAAGCACCTCAGGGATCACTTTGGCAGAGAGACCTGGCAACACTGGGAGCAGCTCTCGGATTACTCGAGCTACATCAACACCCTGTACAAGCACAATGTATGTTCTTTAACTTGTTAATAATGGTTAATCACATCTGAAGAAATTGTGTAGTAGCACAAGGAAATCTTGCAAATCAACCTTTTCTAAACAGCAGATAATGTCTATCAGCAGTTATTACATTATACAAGATTAAATTTTGGCTTATACTGGTTAAATGATAGTTATCACTCGATGTAGTAGTAGTCAACTGAAAAAATTATAAGCCAGCTATTTGCAAGGTAACGTCCGTATGTGTGAATATACAATAAATAAATAAATTATACACACACACACACATGACCGATATAAAATTGTAGTTACCTGATTCGATGGAGTCACAGTTCCAGCAGCTAAGAATTCAACGATTTTCTGAACATTGTTCAATATGACCTTGTCTTCCTCGGTTATTGTGGGAAGAAGTGCAGCTGTCCTGAAAGGCCCCAGAGTAGGAACCATACTAAAAACCGGGGTTACATTTCTAATTCCAGGAAATGCCATTATCTGAACCAGCTGTTCCCTTGAGATGGCATCTATGCCCTTCACTATCTGTTCATAACTCAATCAAAACTAAAATTACTAAACAATTACTAGCACAACATAAGGAAATCATCAAAATATCACAGATTGAAATTAGATGAATGATTTTAACATAAGAGGTTTCTACAATGATTCACTATAACCACATGTTGACAAAAAAAGGTGTCTGATTATAACCATCATTAAATATCTTGACCATTTACCCCACCACTATCACCCTAACAAATCACATTTGTATGATTATGACCTATCATTCGGAATCGAACTGAGCAACTAGGTGCTTGTCAAACAAACCCTTAATTAATTGGGAGCATGAGTGGAAGACAGATAATCAAGATTTATATTGAATTTATCAAAACGGAAAATCACTCACAAGGAAAATAATATGAATCATACATGTAAAGAATTTCAGTTAAATTTCTGTAATATGTCATAAATGTCTACGTGTTTGGATGATGTGCGAAAAAATATTAGTTCAATCATGATATAATAGTTGTTTCAGTCATATATAAAAACATAAAAATAACTTCATGTAGGTAGAGTCAAAACCAATAAACTTGCTAGTATGCAACTAATGGTGAGAGTAACTTCTTTTACTTTGCAGTCATTCAAATTCTATTTTGAGCAAAATTTGTTTTGTATTAACACAAAAAAAACATCAAACCAATAACACCATTTAACCCAAAATTATAAACATCATTGCAACACAATTAGGATATATGATTGATATAATGAATTTCAAAATACGCTCTGTAATGAAAAGTTACCTCGTCTAACAGAAATTCTCGGAAAAAGTTCCCTTTTTCAGACAGTAAAAATCCCAAGGCTGCTCTTGTTTGGATTGGCTGTGTTTGAGAAGCACTGCCCATAAAAGCTGGAAACAAATTATTCGATTGATTTTGTAAAATGCCAAGCTCTGCCATTCTTCCATTCAGATCTTCCCCACCTCCACTCTTCGCAGCATCTATGAAATTCTCAAAAGCTTGCATGACATCTATAAATCTTTCAGCATCAAAGACTCCAGATTTCCCATATATTGTGTATCGTAAAGCAGACTGTAGTCGCGGGGATTCATCTGTGAGTAGCCTCTGATATCCACAGAAGAAAGAAACGAACTTGAGAAAATTATCGTTGTAAAACCAAAGGGAAAAAACTGTGCACAGTTGGTTTTGTTATTAAAATTAGCAAAGGTGTACTCATAAAAGTAGCAAGGTTAATACATATACGTATAATTCTTGATGCATGAATATACATAACATTTTATAGATGATAATTAATAACAAATTGGTGTTCCAAACATCTTTACCTGTGCAATGTATGGATAGGCTTCATCCACAATGGCAAAATCCGAATTGCCTACCAAGGCTATGCCCTCCAACACTCCGATTGCTCTAATTATAAGAGCAAAATATGGTGGTATTCTAAACGGATAATCAAATGTTATTTGTGCTAAATCTGATGCCAACTCCTGAAAGTTGATATTTTTGGCTCCCCCACCCTCGAGTGCCTGATCGAAAACCTTGGCCAGCACAGGCAATATGGGATCTAAATTAACTCCTTCCTCAATGAAACCAAGTTTGACGAAATCTTTTACAATAGCAGAGTAATCGCGATGAATTAGGTGAGCAATAGCTTCAATCATCCCATATTTCTGATCATCTGTCAATTTTGTAACCAAGCCTGCCATTTTTATATCCAGTGAATTAGAGAAATGACAAAAAGAAAGTACACATAAGACAGAAAAAAATCTGGAAGATAGACTTGGATTTATTGGAGATATAAAGAATTTAGAATATATCAATTTCAGAACTGAGATATTAAAATTATTCATGGTGAATGATCTAAATATAAGTATTTGAGACTATGTTATTAAAAGTAAATTGTCCTGCATGAAGCATGTCAACCTATACGGCAGTGAAGATTTTACCAAAATCAAGTATAGCCAACTTCCCATCAGGAGTCCGAATTAAGTTTCCCGGATGCGGATCAGCATGGAAGAAACCCGTATCAAGCAGCTGCAGATTGAGGCTAAAATGAGAGAGATAAAATAAAGATATAAATATATGTATGTATATATATATATATTATTTTTTATTTACAACTAGAAGATGGGAGAACTCAAACTTGAGACCTGTCTGCTGATGACAGACTCAGTTTGTGGGTGTGAAATGAGAAATATAAGAGAGCTAAAATTACGAATTTTTTATTCCAATTTAGTATTTAAACATAAAATGCCCTAAGGAAATTTCACTCTTATGCACATGACATTCAAAGGTCAAAATGTCAACCATGGGATAATCTGTTGAATAATTTAATTACAAAGAACTTTTAAAACAAAGAAAAGGTGCTGGAGACCTTTGAGAAAGATCATGCATGGAAAAACATGCTATGGCATTTAAAAACTTCAGCCAAATATTCAGTAGAGATAGTGATCAATCATTGATAGCCATATAAATTCCACCAATCCCAAAATTTTTGACTACAGAAGCATGGAAGCATCTAGCATTCTGGATAAGTTTCATGAACTAATTACAACTCTAATTACCTGCTTAAGGTAGCATATAACTCCAACATTTACCAGCTCTCCAACATCACTTTCAGTACTTTGTGACAGCTTCTCTCCATCTATCCACTGTGTCGTAAGAACTTTCCGAGCAGTGTACTTAGTGTATGTTTTAGGAACAACTACCTAGAAAGTAGAATCCTGTCAGTGCATTGCAAGTGTCACAAGCAGATATATTTTTTGTTGTGTATTACTGTGTTTTCAAGATAAATGCATAAATCTGAGCAGCAAGTTACCTGAGGAAGGTCCTTCTTCATCATTTCAGCAAATAATGTTCCATTTTCCCCTTCATTAATGTAATCCAGCTCCTCAAAGAAACGAGCAGCCCACTCATCAACCAATCCAACAACATCAATGGAGACCTAAAATAAATTGAATCACATTTCAAACCTCACTTTCACAAGTAAAAATAGGACAAGCAATAATCAGTAGTACCTGAGGGAACTTCCGAAGAACAAGACCCAAGTTCCTTATGATAAACAGATCAACAGTCACCGTCTCAAGAACAAATGGCCTCTGTACTTTAACAGCTACCAAATCCCCATTTTCTTTTAGCCGGCCCTTATAGACCTGGCCAAGGGATGCTGCAATTAAGTTCCAAAATGAGGAGAAAGCATCAAACTATCAGGTACTTGGACAAAGTAAGAATATAGAAATGACATTCTGAAACAATGAATTCTTAGCTCATCCAAGCTGATTTTTCAAGAGAAAAAGGTAGTAAATCGGGTTTATATCCTGTGATTTACCAGCAGCAATTGGGGAAGAAGAAAGCTCAGAGTAAACATTTTGCCACGGCTGTCCAAGCTCCTCTTCAATAAGAGCCATAGCCACATCATCTGGAAAGGAAGGAACCTACAAACAAAAACGATTAAGCAGTTGATTACTGGAGAGCAGAAAATTAATTTAGTCAATCTTTTCCATTTGATTATCATTTAGATTTAACAAAAGGTTAAGGGAGAAATTAGCGTGGCAAAGATTTTTAAGGAAGGATGCTATGAACTTGGAAATGAAATTGAGATTATGAAGAAATGAAATCAGTTAATGCATCTCAAATTTGGTATAATAATTGATATGCAAGTAAGTAAAATTTGACCAGAGCCAACAAATTCCAAAACCCACGACACAAGAAAATAAAAGAAAAGCTTATGTTTAATCAGAAAAAAAAAAAAAAAGAAAGAAAGAAAGAAATATAAGTCACACGAGCTGAATATCTCAATTTGAGTGAATTGTCCTTACTAATTTTATTTGTATTTTCATATTTGATTATTGAGAATGTCACAGGAATTTGAACTCGAGAGATAAAAGTATAACTTCTCACCTTATCACAAAGCTTTTGTAGCTCAATCATTGCAGAAGGCGACAATATATCAGGTCGGATGCTCAATGCTTGCCCAAGTTTTATGTATGCTGGACCCAAAGAGGTAACTATCTCCCTCAATTCAATAGCTCGCGCCACCTCATTCTATGAGAAAACAAAAAACATAAGTTCCGTTGTAGAGAAAGAATGAGATAAAGTTTAAGAAGCCATAATGATTACAATTTAGTGCATGGAAGTCAATTAGCACTTCTTTGGAGGAAGAACACATTCGATTCACGAGTGAGCATGTAACTCTGCCACATCCCTTATTATCATATTCACTTTCCTGTTTAGATCAATGCAAAAGTTGATATGTTGTGATTGATAATGTACTCATTGGTTGACCTCAAAATAGAGACTCCTTTTGATATTTGCATTGACAACTCAAACTGATATGTCAAGAGGAAAGTGGTTTGTGCTTAAGCAGTCTCAGTAAGTCAAGACCATAAATTTCAACATTTTACTGTTTCTTTCTTTAAATCTTTTCCAGCATTCAGAAAGAGAAAAACCATAAAATTTAAGTGTTTATAATTTTAAAAGGATTCACAACATATTTTAATTGGTCAATGTGTAAGTAATGTAAGAAAATGCATATTTGCGATTTGACATGAGAAAACAGCACTGAGTCTTACCTCCTTTATCTTATTATTTACTAGATCCCAGGCAAGACGGGAGAGAAAACCTCCAGCAACAGACAATAATTGAACAATACGAGTTGCAACAGCACGTGGTCGTTTTCCCCAATAACCAGCAATGGTTTCAGGATCATACACTAATGGCAAAAACTCACTGCTTTCATCAACCTGACGGAGTAGAAAGGTTCAAGTCATACATATTTCATCCAAAAGAGAGTTCATCACAATCTAAAAGCTGCAAGACGCCAATTTGGATGTCACAGCAAGTAGTTTCAGCAAACAAAAGTGAAAAATTAATGTTTTGACCATATTTTAAATCATTTCTTTTAAAATTCAAACTTTTAGTATTACAAGAATTATGAGTAAAATTCTAGGATATATCAACAAAAACATGTGAATGTTAATGCTCACATATTTTAATAATTCATTTAACAATTTAGAATTATTGAGTATCACAAGTCCAAAGGCATGTGGCATCATCTAGATTTCACGTGACAATTTTTTTTCAACCTTCTTAAAGAAGTAAGTGTAACAGAGTGCAGAACTAATATATCATCGTAAAAAGTAGAAAAATGCCAAGCGATAACTTGTCTTGACTAAAGACCTATACTTATGCAGCTTGAACCAAAGTTACCACCCAGAGTCATGCATCAAATAGAACTCTCTATCTGCTAGGAACAGCAGAACCGAAAGCCTTCATACAAGTACATAACAGGGTTAAAGGGACATGTTCAATTAAGAAAATGACAACAAATAATGATTCATAGCACAATGTGAGTGCTGAAAATCATGACACAATGTGTAAGTATTTTAGTTGTGTCATAATTATGAGCGGCCAATAAAACATGACAAAACAATTAAACGAAGAAAGAGAGAGAGATCATCTAGTATGGCAATGAAAATAAATATCACAAGCATGTGACTCACCTCCACCAGACGGAGCTTGATATTATCATCGGCAAACAAAGAGTCCTTCAAATTCTGGCCGCGAAGCCCTCTCATAAGGACAGCCAACTCTTCATTCTCTTCCATCTGCGCCCTCACCCTTTTAATCTCCTGTGAAACATCTTGCATTCTCTGCCGTTTCCAAAACCAAACAATGCAACAATCACCACCCCAATACATGACCAATGCACATAACACAAAAAACTAGCTTGCCTTACATTTCTAGAAACCTAGAAACTAAAAGTAATCAGTATGGGGTTAAAGTCCATATATTTCTCTGTTATTAATATAAGAAAGGGAAAACTGGAAGAGATGCGGTATTAAGACTTAAATGTGTGGATATTTACACACTATTAATTTAATATTTTTATTTCTTTAATAAAGTGCTCATGTTTACATTCTTCAGTTTCATAAGGTGAGTATAATTCACACAGCAGTAAAACTTCATCAATCAGCTATCATCTAAATAGAGAACCACTCACCATGATCAAATTTTACAAAAAAAAAAACAAATATTATTAGAAAAAGTCAATTAATTCAAAAAAAAACTAATTTTCTCAACAAAACCCCAAAATTAACAAACCTAACAAAACTCAAAAACTAACAGCACACAAGAAGAAATCACTCAAACCCTACAGTTGAAGCACCGTTGACCATCTTGTACGACGCCGTTTTAGAGGTCCCATTAACGCCTATAGTTGGTTTGGTCTCTGACGGTTTGGGCTCTGTGGCAATGGCCCTGACGACAGCGTTTCTCTTAATTCCGGGGAAAATCCGGCGATTTCTCAACTTGGTATTCCAGCCGGCGCCGGAGGAGCACGACGAGGTGAGGTAGAGATGATCTATTCCGCAGTGGACGAGCTGAGCAGCTGCGTCCATGGCGGAAATTTTTCAAAAAAATTAAATAAAACAAAAAAATCAAAATCGCACTCAGTGTGCTCGAGTGTATGGAGTGAAAACGGAAATGGTGGAGCAAGAAAGTGAAAATGGAGAGAGTGTGGAGAGTAAAGTGAATTGAGCAGAATGAGGAAGATACGTGGAGGAATGTGGAGCGATGGAAATTTGGGATACTTTTTCTCGTGAGATTTTCAGTTATGTTGGCGCGATTCTGGGAAAGAGTTTAACAGCCTTTCATTTTATGTGCAAAAAGCCATTTGTTGCTTTCTATGATTTGCTGATTTCTGGTTCAACTTTTTTCTTCTCACGTGGGATGGTCACAACGACATGTGTTTGTGCTCTCAACGACACCGTTCAATGATTTGTTTCAATTTTGTTTATTTTCTTTTTATTAAGAATTTTGGAACACCACATCATGTTTCAACTGCTTTGTTATAAAATATGGTGCAATATTTGTTTTGGACAATATTATTTTAATGCGTATAACCGGCTGAAGTTTTTAAAGTTAGTAGAGGTTCATATCTTTTATGTGAACTTTTTCTGAATTTTAGAGAAATAAAGAGAAGAGAGATAGATGGTTGAAAATGGAATCACACCCAAATTTTTCTAAGAACATTTCAATTTTTTTAATTAAAATTATTAAAAAATAATTAATTCCAATTGAACATTTTTTAATTTTATTTATGTTCGATCAATCAAAATCGAATGGAGTTATCAAATTTGATACGTTTTTTTATACAATTTTCAAATGATTTTTACATATTTAGTTAACTCGTGAAATGTTTTTTTATTATATTGTTGTGTTATTTCTAAAAAAATTAAGAAAGAAAATTAGAAAAATGAAAGGAAAAAAAGAAAAAGAAAAAAGGACGGAAGAGAGGGGAAGATTGGGAGGGTTTTCAAATATATATTTTTTTTTGAGTGAGGTTTATGTGCTCCTAAAGTATGGATTTAGGATTTGTGCTTCCAATCCATCTGATCCAATCGGCTATTCAAGTGTATATGTATTTTGTTTTTTTTTCTTTTTTATTAATTTTGTTAGGGTAAAGAGACGTTGATGTTCGCATCTTCTTCTTCACTTCATTACGTAATTTCTCTCATTCTCTTGAAAATTAATATTTCTTCTTCCCAATATCATTTATTCCTTCTCTTCATCACGCTACTCTTCTTCACAATGATTGTACTTTTCTCTTCTTCACCATCTCTCTTCTTCTTGATTTCATATGTTAGATCTCAACTCATTTATTTTGATTGAATCGATTTCTAATTATTTTTGAGTTTACGAGACTACTCATCTTGCTTCCAACTTTGCTAATGGATTAATTTTCTAATTTTTGAAATATAATTATAATTTATAATTATTATTTTAATTAGTTAGTTATTGGTTTGGGGTTTACATGAAAAGAATGAAATTTCTCTCCTTATACAATTGTTTTGTTTTAATGACCTTAGACATTGAAAAATCATTTATTTCAAAATATGAAATAATTTACAATGAATGTAAATGATATTAGGAAAGAATATGATAAAAATCACATTTGAAATTGTAAGATCTTAAACTTATATTAAGTACATTGATACCTTAAGAAAATATACCTAATATCTTAAGAATAATAAAGTAATACCTTAAACATATGCATGCAATACCTTATTAAGTATATAATATCACAAATGTAATATGTGATACCTTAAGGGTATTTATGTAATACCTTGAAGGTAAAAATGTAATATCTTAAATGTATGTATAAAATACTTTAAATGTATTTACGTAATGCTTTAAAGATTAATATATAATACATTAAATTATAAATATTAATACCTTAAAGATAATATGTAATATCTTAAATGTGCGTATATGTAAAAATTCAATACCTTGTATAAAATATTTAAAATGTATTTATGTAATACTTTAAAAATTAATATTGTTGGACTGATATATCCGAGCTGATTGGGCTCATTTACTTGGTCAATGAAGATTGTCAGCTCGGGACCCGAAACTGGCCATATACCTCAACCGAACAGTCACCCTGGACGACACCCAGGGTATCCAGTCCAAAGATAGTCGAGGTGAACAGATGGCCGAGCTACATAGGTTTTTTCGAGCAGAGATAATCGAGCAGAATCACACCAACCGTTAAGAGATCGTGGGCGATAAAACCACCGCACAACACTGAACGAATAGGCGGAAAACAAGGGATAAGTGGGCATAACCTCCACACTCCCCCACGATCTCCACGACTATAAATAGCTGTAATTTTAACTTGTAAAGGATCTGAATCCTCATTCTGTGCAAAACACTAGAGAGCTTATTTCTCTAAGATAATCAAAAAAAGTCATGTCCGGTTACAAAAGCCGTCCAGGATCAGCCGAGCTAAAATTGCCCGAGTAGGCTCCGAGCACAATGTTTGCTGCACTCATACACTTTGAACCCCATTTCTTCGTTCAAATCTTATTTCCTTTATATCAATTTGGGTGTTCGACTAGGAATCATTTAACTACAAATTCCGACGTCAACAAATATAAAAGAAATTTTTAAAGTAAGCTTAACAATAACAAACTGGTAATAATTAGTAAATAAATAAAATAGGCATTTATTTTTAAATTCAATGTAAAACGGCTGATGATATTATACAAAAATAGCAAATTTGGTGGGATGCAGTTGTGTTGTAAATGGTTTACAACAAAACGCTAAATTTAATGTAAAAAAATTGCACCGAATCTAGTGTTATGAACTGAAATTGAAATGGCCTAATATTATGGTGTCGGAATTGTCCCAATAAATATAGTTCAACTTTTAGATTAAATCAAAAGGAGAGAGAAAATAATATACCTAACGACAAAAAGGTCATTTTTAACATACAGAAGAATTAATCATGAATGAACTAATGAATATCTGTAGTTAAATTCAGGACCTTCTATATGACGTCTCCATGGATTATTATACGGCCACTTTGCAACAGGCTATTAGCATTAATATAATAAATATCCTCTCTCTCATATTCAATACTCGTTCTCCGTGGGGATCCGTCACTAACAGGACTGAAATTCATCCCGTTGTACTAGAATGAAGATCATATTCTCCATTCCATGAGGATCCTGCTCCGTTTTCATGGGGATTTATGTATATATATATATATATATATTTATTTATTTATTTAAAATAATCTAAGTAAATATTTATGTAAAGAATTATTTTTGTATAGATGAATAATGAAAATTCATTAAAATGTAATTGAATAGTTATCTTTATATATTTTAATTAGATTGACTTTTTAGTTATATCTTATTCTACTTTCGTCATTTAATTGAATTATAAGTCATTTTTTTATGTATTTTGAAAACTTCTAATATGTTGTATATTGTAATGTAATATTATGGAATCTTTTAGGTATTTATTAGGCTAACAGTAAAAAAATCAAATACGTGGGGAACAGGGAGCCCTATGGGGGACGGGTTTGCTGCGGGGCGGAGAATGACGAACCTTCTCCCCAATACACTAGTGATTGTCTTGTCCCGCCCCATTGCCAAGCTTATATGAAGGTGTGTAAAAATAGTAGTCCATTTGTTTGATTATATATATCAAACTCACTTTGTAGCTTGTTCGAAAGTGCAGTTGTTGTGACACAATTATCACGTCAAAAAGATTTTAATGGCACAACAAAAAATTGAAAACCTCATAAGTTTAAATTGTATCAACACGAATACAAATATAATATAGTATATGCTTGATTACCATGGTTGATGGAGAGTAAAATGGATGATAATTTTTCAATAAACTGATTGATAGAGAGGAAATTATTTGAGAAAGTGATAATTCAAATATAGAGTATAAATTATTTGAGCATGTGTGAATGCAGTCACTCTGCTTGGCTCCAATCGTTTCTTTCAATACTCAAATAAATCTGCATTTAAACTTTCATAATTTGGAAAGTTAGTTTGTTAGGTTTATTAGAGTCTTTTCTTCCATTCTCTACATATAATATGCATGCATAGCTTACTTCCATGTATACTTACTGATTAGAGTTGTAAATAAACAAAATAATTAATGATATATTTATTGAAAATAAATAAAATAATCTCTACATATTGTTTAATAATTGGTGATTCTTTAATTGTTGTGTTCATTTTCTATCCTCACATTAAATTTTACAGTACAACACAAATAACAAAAGTGATTGATTTTGCTGAGCAAGAATGGTGATTGTAGTACTTAAAGATGATAACATAAAGAAGTGTTTTGCCCATGTTTCTGTTAATTTTGTTGCTACTTGTAATTCTTTTCAAATTCGACATTTTAGATTGGATTATATTTATGGAAAATATATGTCTCACATCAAGCAATTAGGTGCCAATTATTGTATGTCATTTAGATAAGCAAATAAAATTCTCTTTTTCTGGTACTACTACTCAAAAATTTTTCACATGAGCATTGTGATGTATGAGACATTAATTTTTATGTTGAATATACTTATTATCTAACTATTGTATATGAGTACAATAGTTGTACATGTATTTACTTGATTATGTCTAAATTTAATGTTAAGCATACTTTGTATAATTTTTCTAACATGGTTCAAAATCAATTTGATACTACCATTAAAGTGTTGAGCGATAATTAAACCGGATTCATTCTTACCGATTTCCATCTTTCTAATTGTTTAATTTGTTCAGAAAATGATAAATCAAATAAATTTACATTTGTATAATTATCAATTTAGAAATTTATATTTTTAGTAAATGATGTATACTTTTAAAATTCTTACGTATGTATTCAATTTGTAATTGTGTTTATTTTGAAAATAAGTTGTTAAAGTATGGAGACAAAATAAGATTATATAATTTTTTAAAATATTATGATATGTAATTAAAATGTATATTGAATGTAAAGTGCTTTCTAAAAGTACCTTTTTATTTCTCTAAATAAAGATGAAACATCCTCGCTTTTGGAAATAACAGTTTATACTTAATAATCAATTTTTTTCCAAATAAAAGAAGATATCTTAAAAAATGTTTATCAAACATTTTTATAGAGTTTATTAAAGTTTATAATAATGTTTTAAGTGTCTCATTCAAATGATTTACAAGACCAGCTAAACACCCTCTAAATCTTAAAAAAATAAATAAATTATTACACATACAAAATAAACAATTAATGATGTACTGCATATGATATTCTAATTTTATATAAATTTCCTTATATTATAATACGTGCATCACATGAGTGCTACACTAGTGACAAATGAGTAATAGAGAAAAAAAATGACAAACAAATATTATGCTCTATTTAGATAAAAAAAAAAACATTAAAATATCAGATTTGAAATAAATAAATTTAAAATTCACTTAAATTAAAGTGTATTTAATATTATCAAAATTTTCAAATTCATCTTCAAATCTTTCCATCCAAATTAATTCTTCATTAAATTCGAGTTGTAAACTAAATGGATTTAGTGACATTAAATAGAGGGAAACACATTTTATATGATAAACAAATATTCTACTAAATGGATCTAGATTCATTTTCTCGTTGAATAACAAATATCCCAAATTTGGGGTCAATGTTGTCTACAATTAATACTTAGAAATCGACTTTTCAATTAAAATCAAACCGAATTAAAGATTTCTCTATACATAAATATGAGAATTTGAGGAAAACCAACTATTTGTTATGATTTAGCTTGAATTTTATATTTCATAACTATCTTTTATGTCAAAATTTAATATTTAATAAATTTCTTCAAAATAGGTCGAAATACAAAAAGATGAGGAAAATGGAAATGGTAGTTCAACTTCAAGTATACAAAATTTGAAATTTCTTTTCTACGATTTATTTTTTAATGAAATGTAAAATTAATAATTATATTAAATATTTAATACATCGAATATTAATGTATTAAAGGTGGATAAGTTAATAGAATTGTTGTTTTCTAAATAGAACTAATGTTATGCTTAAGGATAAAAGGATCCATAGTGATTTATATTTCATGGTAGATCAACTAAATTTTACCTACTGTTTTAGGAATATGTCAAAATATGTGGATTTTTAAATTAGTGTTTTATTTTATATTTTAGAATAACCTGTAAATTTGAGAATGATGTGTACTTAT
Organism: Scutellaria barbata; assembly: GCA_028654395.1. Lineage (NCBI taxonomy): Eukaryota > Viridiplantae > Streptophyta > Magnoliopsida > Lamiales > Lamiaceae > Scutellaria > Scutellaria barbata. The sequence goes on along the minus strand of CM053647.1, from coordinate 3,231,472 downwards.
TAATTAAAAATAAATAAAAGGAAAGAAAAGTAGTTATTAATTCGAGCGACAATGTGATCTTAAGGTACAACTCTTAAAAGCGGTTGCCAGTACTTTATTTGATATTTCCATTGCCGCTATTTTCCGTAACAAAGAAAGAAAGAAGCATCCAGAAACACACACAAACACACAGTGAGAGTGTGCGCGGAGAAGTATGGAGCGATACCAGAGGGTGGAGAAGCCGAAACCGGAGCAACCTATTAATGAAAATGAAATCAGAATCACAGCTCAGGGCCTCATCCGCAATTACGTTACTTATGCCACTTCCTTGTTTCAGGTTTTCACATATTTGATGCTTTGTGAAGTGATTTCTGTGAAATTAATTTGTTTGTGAAGTGATTTTTTTGAAATTAATCAAAGCAGATTCTTGAATATTTTTTATTGGCTGTTTTTTTATCTTTGATAACTATTGAGAGTATGAGCATCTTGAAGGGTTTGGTTAGTTTGATTGGGATTTTTCAGCAGTTGAGGTGAAAGAAAATCAAAAATACTTGTATACTTTTGTTTGTATTTAAAAGTGTATATTGGTGCACAAATACTAAAATGGATATTGAATGCATAGAGCGAATGGTGTCATTTCGTGGATGGCTTGAATTCCGGGGTCAATAACAGCTGGAAATTGATTGATACGTAGGATTAACATGTTGTGTGTGAGAATTTGAAATTTTGATATCTGGGAGAGTTTGTTTTATATGCGTTGTACGTATGACTTCATTAGGCACATCTTTGTTGTTCGGAGGTAGTGTAATGAATCCCTATTTTTTTCTCTGGTAACTAATAAGGGTGAAATGTTGATGCCATTATGTAGTAAATAACAAATAATTTAATCTACTCAAAGAATTTCAAAAAATTTGAAACTCTTGTTATACTGTTTCTTTTCTTGCACAACATGAAGTTTATTAGGATGTTGACAATTCGAAGGGTTGTAGAAACTGAAAACCAAGATGGTAGTGTGATATTTGTATGCTTTTATTTTTCTTATGCTTTCATTAGCAGTGATAAGTTAATATATGAGGATAGTACTACTTGTCGAATTACATTTGGCCTCTTGTTATCCATAGACACAGGCAGCTTAGGGGCACAACCCAAAAAAGAAAAGAGGACTAGAATAGACTTTGGTTTGAATGAAGAAGGTGCACAGTATGCTCCACTTGCTAGTTATGCGTTGGTGGAGTTAAGATTTTAGTATTGAGAAGAGGGGCTGGTCAAAATGTCAAAAAGTTTTATGTGATTTTGAAGAATAAACCATGTGAAACAATGAACATGATGATTCTAAGAAGTGAAGTCAATGTACATAAGAACATTGAAAGTGCGGCAAACAGTGTCAGTACAAATTTTAAGAACTTATGCATATTCTTCTAATTCTCAATTCTTTAATTGACTATAATTTTTGCTTTGTTCTAGGTTATTGCATTAATTTAGAAAATTGTTATAATTCCTATTTCCATATTCAGGACAAGCAGGAGAAGGAGATCGTACTGAAGGCAATGGGGCAGGCCATTAGCAAGGCTGTGGCCATTGCAGAGATTATCAAGGTCCTGTTAATTTAATGTTGATTTTCCACATACTCTTAATCTCTCATGGCTGTTGGGTTTTAATTTCTAAAATTCTTTTTCACACGCCAAATTTCAGTTAATGTTTTTCTATATATATGAGATTACATATCAAGATTGATGTATGTATCTTTGTATAACCACAGAAGAGTATCCCTGGATTACATCAACTTATATCAACTAGCTCAACAACTATAACCGATGCCTACGAACCCATTGAAGAAGGCCTAAATCCGTAAGCTCCTGCATTCAGTTACTCAAAAATTGATTGAATTTGTTTCTTTAGTGGTGTTGGCTAACAATTCCTCTTGATGCCCCAATCCTGCAGCTTGGAGATGAAGCGACAGGTCTCTCTAATTTCTATTGCTTTATCAACTATTGAGCTGAACAAGGATTCCCCCGGGTAAGTAGAAGCTGCAAACCTTCTATAAGTGAAGAAATCCATTTTTTTTTTCTGATAGTTATTGTTTCCTTTTTTGTTGCATTCCTGAAATTGGTAAATATTTGTGTATAGGTACCAAGCTCCAATTGTGAAGCAGGCAAATGGCGAATATCAGCAGGAGCAGCATGATACACAATCTCCTATTCCATCTACAAACTTTGGTGATGGTAGCATAGTACCTTGATTGAAACTTTGAGATTTAGCAGTAGGGGCATAGTTCTCCTGTCTTAGAAAGAGAAATATGACAGTCTATTCTCTGCTATATATTAATTCTGCTTATATATTGTCCAGAAATTTTCAGCTTCTTAACCAGTTTAAATATTAGTAACTATTTCTTGAATTTTATGATGCCTAGATAATGCTGGTGGCCAATGGCAAGGTAGAGGTGGAGGTACAAGTCGAGGCCGAGGTAGAGGTAGAGGTAGAGGCCAAGGTTGGGCGAGGGGTGGATACAGTAACTATGAAGGTGCTGTTCTATTTTATAATATATATTATACACCCATGGTTTTAGTGAAGTTGATTTGAAAATTACTCTTTTCTTACAGATCTATTCTTCTTTGCAGAAAATGGTGAATATTATAATTGGGGTTCAGAAAGGGGACGAGGCAGAGGCTGGGGATACCGCGGTAAGTTTTCAGCATCTTAGAACACTGTTTTCCATCTCTTGGGATGTTGTGTTGTATTACAGGCTATGATGCAATCATTGTTGAATAAAATACCAAAGAAATGAGGAAAATATTTGAGGTTCCAACTCTCATAAATAATAAATTAGGGTGTCGTACTTCAGTTTAAAATAAATTCTGGATTAATATTTACTACTGGACCAGGGGATTTTGCCTATAAAATATGCACAAATAGGAAGAGCCGATTAATATTACTCTTGAACATCACTGATCTTGAAGAACTACTAGGTGAACCACTAGAAGTTTTATCAATTAATTTTGTTGTCATTTATCTATCTTATGTATTAAATATGCATATTATTTTACTCTGCTGAGGATACAAAGCAGTTTCCTCAATATACATTTATTTTATATTTTAAAAAACGAAAAATACATTTTACTAATGAATTATTAAAGAGTTACTATCATTATTAACATTTCCTACATCTTTAGTTCTGTCATTTTCATATTACAGATTCTGATTACGGGATAAGGTTCTTTTTAACAGCACAAATTCAATAATCATCTTTAAAAACATTTGAGATTTAACCCATCCATGTATGTATTTCCTATATGATTGATTACAAACAGTCGATGTATTATGTTTTTTATTTGTGTTCACCTTTGTAGATGTCCTAGACTGGGTGTGTCTCACTGACTCGGTCATTTATACTTTGTTCTCGTAACAGGTGCTGGGTATGAAAGAGGCCGAGGGGGTGGGTTTGTAAGAGGGGGTGGGTATGAAAGAGGCAGGGGTGGCAGGAGGGGAAGAGGAGGGCGAGGTTATGTCTATGGCCGAGGAAGGGGTGGTCGTTATCAAGCACAGTTCGAGTAAGAATTTCTATTTGCAGTTTGTTTTTAGATCGTAAAGCACAGTTTGTAGAAATATATTCAATGTAACCATAAACGGCAACTTTTTGGCCAGTTCTCTGCAACAATTTTGTCTGTTTCGTTATATGACATTGCAAATTTTGATACTGTAAATTTGTGTTATATTTTGAGTCATTTCTTCCTGTATGTTCTGCTATAATAACTTTTTCCTGTTGTACAGAACTTAAGGTAGTGGTATGCTTTATAGTAGTTCATTTGAGTTTTTCTTTAGACCAACGTAAAGGGCATATTGATAGAGAACTTAATAGGAAAAAAATTCTTCAAAAAGTGATGTACAATATCTCATTTTCAATGTTCCAGAAGAGAATTTAAGTGATCATATAATAAAAAAGTGCTCTCAGTACCTAAAATTAAAGTAGTAATGTTTTTTTTTTTTTTATTTCCCGTGAAAAGTAGATTCATATTGGGTATTTTAAAATAGAATAGTGTTTTTGTGCATTAGTTGCACCAGGCAACTTGGTACATGTAGGTCAGATTTGGATCCGCGTTCGAATTTTTTTTTTCAATTTATATTGTAATTTTTATATATTATATTAGTATAATTTTTATATAAGAATATCTTAACTTTAAGTGATGGTTCAAGATAAAAATTCATATAGTATAGATATACCTCTATATTATAATAATTTAATCTTTATATTATATTAGTATAATTTTGATGTACAAATATAATAATCTTCATGTTTTAAGTACTGCATAAAAGTTAAATTATTTTAACATAAAAATCATATATTATAACATAAATGTTTAAAATGTATTGTATGTCTATAATTAATGTAAATGTTAAATTAATATAACATAAATGTTACATCAATATAACAGAAATGTTAAGCGTGCAGGATAAGAGTGTGGACGCGGACATGAGGGCATGTGGGAGCGACATAAATTGGATGCGGACGTGAGGGTACGTGGGAGCGACAGAAATGTTAAGCGCGCAAGATAAGAGTGAAGATGCGTGGGAGCGGGTATGAGCGCATTTGCAGGATAAGAGTGAGGATGCAAATATGAAAGTGCATGGACGTGAAGGCATGTGGGAGAGACAGAAATGTTAAGCACGCAGGATAAGAGTGAAGATGCGAGCAAATATGAGCGGATTTGTAGAATAAGAGTGAGGATGTGGATATAAAAGTGCTTGGGAGCAGGTATGGCCATTCGCAGGATAAGAGCTCGATTGCGGATATGAAAGTGCATGGGAGCAGGTATGAGCATGTGAATGCGTATTTGAAGTGTGAAAATCACCTTTCAAATCATATATGAGTCATGATCTATATACCTAATACACATAAATATTTATCTCTAAAACATATGAGATCATAATTGAGAATTCTAAATCAGCAGAACTAGTTTAGACAAGCCCTAAATTATAGAATAAATTTTGATCTTTTTCCAACCTATAAACAAACCAGAATCAGATATAATGAATGCTTCAATAAGCAATAACTTAAGCAACTGGGAGGTTATATATATCTCTTAACCTACTTTTGTGATTTCTAGAACTTCCATTATTTCTACCATTTTTGCTATAATAAAATAAAATAGAATAAATTTCATAATAAGATTTAATTTATATATTAATTTTCAATTCTAGATTCAATTTTTAAAATTTCTCAACAAAAAATCTAATTTAATAATACATGTATAAGAAATAATTTTAAAAGTATTACATTTAATAATTTTAGCCATAAAATTAGCTAATGCTTATAAATGTAATAATAATATTTTTATAAATTCATGGACTATTATATTAATCCACGTTGATCATGATCCATGAATTGTGTAGACCCACATTGATTTGGATTGTCATGATCAAACTGACCTATATAAAACTTATAAATATATTCGTGAAATGATCTCATATAAAATTTACTCCATAATTGAGGACCGGTAAGTATAGGATGGCGAAAACAAGCTGCAAAGAAGAGGGATTAGGGTTTTTAGCCTTGCTACCTTTTAATTGATTATCTACCTGCTATATATCACTTTGGATGCCATGCATGAATTTCTAATGCTACTCTCCTATTTATACTAGGCTATACATAGCATGGTTATTAGCCTCCAACATTAACAGTGAGGATACAAAAATACATAATTAAAAAACTCCACTTGGGATCAGATTGAACCAACAACATTCATTAATAAGAAGATTTTTGAGATAATAATTTAATAATAAAATATTATCACAAAACATGTTTACTATAACTATCAATGTTTTCCTTACAATAGTTATTGTCGCTAATGAACTTTCTTACAGAAATGATAATCAATATATATATATATATATATATTATATTGTGTTATTAAAAAAAATTAAACAATAATATTGTGTTAAAAAGCCACACTGTAATGCTCTATTACAATTATGTTTTGTCTTATTAAAATTTAAATATTGATTTCCAAACACTCATAATTTTATTTAGATTGCAAAAATATAAAATCAATTTTAAATACATATAATAATTCTATGTATATTTAGATTGCAAAAATATAAAATCAATTTTAAATACATATAATAATTCTATGTATATAGTCATTAGAGAGAAAAAAAAAACTCATACATATTGTCGATATATAAAAATCGTTGTTGGCGTCGGAATTTGTTTGAAAGTAATTCCTAGTCTAACACCCAAATGTAAAAGAAATGAGATGAAAAATATGACACAAGAATGGCCCGAAGCCTACTCGGGCAATGTTGCTCGGCTGATCCTGGACGGTTAAGATCGGGCAGGATCTTATAGTATTAAGTTAGAGAAATCAGCTCTCTAGTGCTTTATACAGAGTAAGGATTCAGATCCTTTTACAAGTTAAAGTTACATCTATTTATAGCTGAAAAATAACCTAAGTATTGGAGATCGTGGAGATCGTGGAGGTTGTGAAAGTTGAGCCCACTTTCTCCTTGATTTTTGCCTATTTACGTGACATTTGACGGTTTTGTCACCCACGATCTCTTGGTAATTAGCTATAACCTGAGCAGCAAGATCAGTTCGGGCCGGCCATCCTGGACGGTCTATCGGATTGGACGTCCAATGTGTCATCCTGGCCGGCCTCCTTACCTAGCTAAGAGTCCGAGTGGAGCTCTTCTGGTCGGCTCGTCCATTTCTGGCCGGTCCGTTCATTTCTGGCCGGCCTCCTTACCTAGCTAAGAGTCCGAGTCGAGCTCTTCTGACCGGCTCGTTCATTTCTGGCCGACCCGTCCATTTCTGGCCGGCCTTCTTAGCTAAAAGTTCGAGTCGAGCTCTTCTGGCCGGCTCGTCCATTTCTGGCCGGCCTCCTTACCTAGCTAAGAGTTCGAGTCGAGTTCTTTTGGCCGGCTCGTCCATTTCTGGCCGACCCGTCCATTTCTGGCGGCCTCCTTACCACTTCTGGCCTTCTTATATTTGATTTTGTTCGACTCGGGTTAGGGGTACAACAATCGTTACTAGTAATTATAATCTAACAATCAATGATTTCGAATAATAATTATGATAAATGAGTTTACGGAGGCTGATCAAACAATAAATTGATTAAAACTCGAAAAATATGCTTGTAAGAGATCTCTAGGACATTTGCTTATTCAAATCTGTTGGACGTAGTTGGTTAAATCAACGGGAAGAGCTTAAACTCGGATGTTTTTACAATCACCGCTTATGGGTACTTTTTTCTAGAATTGTCCACCCAACCTCAATAAATGAACTTACATTTATAGCAGTGGAAGTTTGGATGAGTTTGGTGCAATAATCCATTAATTTAGGAGATCACCATACTTCTATTGATTTGATCTTGATTTTGATGTGATTGATCACATGCTTAAGTACAGACAATAGTCACACACCAACAATTCTCTATTTGAAATTCTTTATTGACTTGAGCACAAGACAACTTTAATTAGATTATCTTTCGAGATCCCTCAACATTTATTCGTATTACAAGTTACTTCCATGGTTTATATTAAAAGATGGAATAGTTCCACATCATCTTACAAAAATACTATAAAAAAAGTGTCGATTGATACCGTATCAAAAACTCATTTTAGGTACATTTGAGAAAGATATATAAAGATTTTCTAGTCAGCACTAAAAGTTATGTAAAGATGCATGAGGAAATTACACATAAGCACCCATGTGGGAAGAATAAACAAAATCAGCCTTTCTTAATTTATTTCACATGATGTATGCCTACTTAATTCATTATTCTAATATATATTTATAATTATACATTAAGATAATTATAATATCTTATTCGATACTTTATTACAAGATATATCCAGCCACATCTGTTAAGCTCTTACAAATAGTGACGAGTTAGACAATTAAGAAAGATTATGATATATCGATCTTGGCAACACATTAATCAGATTTTGTAAACCGTCTTTAGAACATAAAGATTTGATTCATGTTGTGACAGTTAAGTACCAACCTTGCTAGATCATTGCCAGAGTGTAATCTTTTCAATATTTTTTATTCATATCAAATTTGGAATATTGTTTTGACCTTTTTTATTGCTAAATCTCGCCCACCTTATTTATAGCATGTTCTGTTGAACTGCCTTGTATTAGTATTTTACATAATTATATAGAGTAGTTATAGAAACATATCATCATAATTAAATTAAATGTAACTGTTAATTATTTCGTAATTTTGCAAGTGAAAGAATACGACAATTTCAAATTACTTTTTCTAATTAATACCGATATAGAATCAGAATAAAATATTTCAGGTGATGGTGGTTTGGTGACAGTTTACAAGAAAACTCAGAATTTGGATAATAATTACATCAAATTTACTTTTATAGCACGACGGATAATGTAAAATGTCTAAAGAGTCCAAACTATTCTTAAAACACATTTACACATATCTATGTAAATGAATCGATCAAATTGGAGAATATATTTCACATATTTTACATGTGTCTCATGTGTCTACATGCGTTCAAAATCTAGCTCAAACTTTCATTCTGCAGTTATATTAATTTAGTGAACTTTAATATTTTAATTATATTCACATAATCTTTTGCAGTGTATATAAATTTATAATATCTTTCAAAACTTTTATATTGTAATAATATAACATTTATGTCGTAATAATATAACTTTATGTTATTCTTTAAATACATAAATGTTATAATATTTTTATATAAATATTATACTAATATAATATAAATATTAAATTATTATAACATAAAAGTTTCGACTATATTACATGAACTTTTATATTGAAAAAAGTTTAAATTATTCATTAAAAGGTTATAAAATCTGTACATAAAGACTATATTATTACAACATAAATGTTATGATATAAATTTAAAAAAATTTAAACATGAATCCAAACTAAATCAAACCCAAATAAAGATTAAAACAAAAAGCAAAAAAAAAATATATATTAAAAATCACGAATCCAAATCAACTCGAATCTGACTCGAGTGTATGCACAATTTGTGTCCGGAGACCTTCTCATACATAAAAATCTTTGTTCCTTTTTGCCGTAAATTTTTTAAGGTAATTTCATGGATCTAACCTCAAATCATATTCCACAATTTACACGTAATAACAATTTAAATAATGAGATTGTTTAGTATATTAGTGAGAAACAAAATAGAAAATTAGATTACAAAAAATAAAAATAAAAATTGAAGAGGGCAGACAAAGTGCCTCTCGTTTCCTTCAATTTAAGATATTTACACAATGAATTTAACTTTGGCTAAATCTGAGTGTCCGATTCTCCATATAGCAAAGTAACTGTTGGTGAAATGAGAGACTTCTTCTAAGATGGATCACTCACGGAGCGACAAAATTTAGCAAATTCTCCTTCTGTAAAATCAAATCATAAACGATTTCTAAAAAATTAAAATTAAATTAAGTAGTTCAATGAAATATAAAAGAATTACAGCTTACCCCTATCGGAATTGAAGGATCTCTTGCAATGTAGAATGGCGCCTTCAATCCCATCCTGCACCTCCAACATCGAATCGTCCCTGCGGTTTCCCGGCGGCGGCGACACGGCGGAAGTTGACCGGCTTTTGCCCAAGTGCTTACGCATAACTTTCAGCCCGGCTTGCAGATTGTTATGAGTCGTCTTCACACTGCTCCGCCTCTTTTCAGACGGCGGAGTGACTGCGCCGCCGCCCTGCCCGGCCGGAAACTTCATCTTCTCCACGTAACGAGTCGAAACGCCGACGTACAAAGGCTTGAGCACATTCAAGTATTTCTGCAACACTTCCTTTGGCAGATTCCGGTCATCCGACTGATGATTTGCTTTATCTATTGCAAACAAAGAAACAAGTGGCCCTTTCACTTCCTCACCGCTATCTCTCTGATTTTCTCTTTCATCGATTTTCTCCGATCTCCCAGATTCTTGAAGAAGCCCATTTGAAGAGTTTGATTTCCTGAGCTTCTGCGAGAGAACTCGAAACTTAGTGAGCGGAGATCTGAGCTCACCATCTTTATCACTTTCGTTTTCCGACAAGTCTTCCGCGTAGGACCCACTTTCAGTTTCTGTTGTTTCCGATGTTTCGTCGGTCAACGTAAACTCCAGGTCAAAGTATGGGCCGTCAAAATCGTAGTCGGCTGGGTTGAGGGCAGCCTTGGTGGTGGCGCCTCCACCGGTAGCGCCACGTGTACGCCAGTATTTAAGTAAAGTGAAGGATTCCATACTTGGTAGAGCCAGAATTGCTGGTAATATGTAACCCAGAGAGAGAGAGAGAGAGAGAGAGGAATCTTATCTTATCTTATCAATTAAAGACGGCGGTGCGGCTGTAATAAAGAAGCATCGGCAACTGCAATTGTGTGTTGATTGTTGAGGCTGCAGTTTAGATTTGGAAACTCTATCTCTATGCTCCTCTTCCAAAAACTGAGACTAAATCCTTCATTTTATATCTCACCATCTCTAATCACTCTATCCAAATTTCAAGTTTTTTAATTGTATATCACTACCATATTATTATCACATTAAAAGTAAAAAAAATACTTATTTTTATACAAATACTTCACCAATTATTCTTAAAAAAAAAATTATATTCCCACCATCAAATCACTCGTATATCTTGTAAATCTTTATTAATTTATCATCTTTATTTAATATTTTATTTTATAATTAAAAAAATTCATAATATTTCAATTGATGTAATTATTTTTTTAATTTTAAATATTTATTTGGTTTAGTAAAACATCAAATTCGTAAAATTGGACATCAAGTTCAGTGGTAGTGGTAATGAGTTCTACATATCCAGCTGATGAATAGTGCTAAGAAATAGATCAACTTGTTAATCTAGGCTATATATCTAGCTGAGGAGTAGAGGTAAATGAACAAATGGAGTCAACTGGGAGAAACAGCGTTGCTAAGGGCAATCACTTGTTTGCATTTGATGTGTTTTTCAAGATGTTTATTTTAGCTCCAACACTAAGAGCTCCTCGCTTCCTAACTCCGATTTATTTTTTTTCTTTAAAACATCAATCAGACTTTTTTCTTATTAGTTTTGGAAAGATTACGAATTTGAGAGATTAGATCGTATAATGTTAGACTTGTCGAAAATGGTTGTCTAACGAATAGACCATAGTGGGTAGTCGAAGAAGGAACGTACTAGTTGCCGGAGCTTACAATCGGAGAAAGGAGATACCTGTAACTGTTTGCACTTTACAACTACAGGGTCTGAATTAAAGGAGTGATAATCATGTAGAGTTGCGAATAGCCAAGTTGAATTCCATGGAATGTAATGATATGAGTAATCTAAGCAGACATGTCTTGCTCTAAACAATCTATAGTCGAAGATCAACCAGAGTACGAGTGGTTGATTATCTTCCATCTTAGAAAGATTTGACATAGACTATAATCTTCAAATGAGACGCTTTACTTTTAAGACATCCTAACAAGAAAAGACCACAAGATACAATTAACACTTCCAAAACATGCAAAAGCTCCATGAAATATTCACAAGGTTGATTGATGATGCTCAGTCAGTCAACATGATTCATTCTATCAATTTCAGAGTTCTTGTCTTCATACCATGTCTCAATTAGCCGCAGAATGAGGAAGTTCAAGACTGGCAAGATTTTACTCGAAACCTATGGTATGGAGAGCACCATATTGTATGGTTTTCAGCTATGAAACAGCTTCAGAACAGTCGCATAATATTTTACCTTAAAACAGCGTCCTCATTGCAATAATAGTTGGATGCATCATAAGATGTGACTTAAGACGACACCAAACAAACCACTTCATGACCGTAAAAGGGCATTGATTGTGTAAAATATCACTTAAAATTTATACAACATCAGCATTCAAGAATTATCATCTTAATCATCATGTCCAAATAAACATTGAGCAGCAATTGTAAAAACATTTCAACCCCATCCTCAATAAATCACAACTATAGCCAGCAATATTGGCTAAAACAGAAGAAACAAAACTTCAAAAAAAAAAAGATCCATTATCATAAAACATAACATCACAGACACTCAAAGGGTCCAACAAATATAAAGAGCCATTAAACAATTAAAAACGCCTAACATTAGAACCAAAAATCCCTCATACATCCTTGATCAGGAAATCATCAGCAATAGACAATCATATTCACCATCTCAAGAATGCGAAACAGAGCATATATATAACCAAGAAGATTAATCACCCTTTCTCCTGAAGGAGCATCCCTCGGTGAGTCTGGCACGTCCACCAGTGGGCTGGCAGAGCACCGTTTGGCAGTTTCCGCACACAACAACCGTCTGAGAATGGCTGAACACGGTGGTTCTGAACACAGACAAAACAAAAAAGAGTACACAAATCAACAAAACCACACAGATATCTTTCTTCATTTTAATCACTTCTCAAACATCCAATTATTTCATTAAAACAAGAAAGCTATTGAAGCATTCAACAAGATTTGGTCTGCATAATTGCACAATCATATACAAATCAATAAAAGAACATTCTTTCCATCATTAATTAACAAAATCCAAATATTCAGTTGAAAGAAAAATGATAGCTTAAAACAAAGAAAAACAACTTACATGTTAAAGCAACCCTGACACTTGACATCCTACAATCAAAAACAGAAATTTTAATAAATGAAATAAATAACAAGGAAAGCAATATAAAAATAAGAATAAGAATTTAAGAAAAGAAAAGAGTTACCATAAAGAAAGAATTTGGGGATTGAACGAGGCGCTTAAGCTTGTGCTTCCTCTTCTCAAGCTCCGCCGGTGGGTTGAGCAAATCGACATCGTTTGAGAGAACCTATTTACAGGCAGCAATCACCATCAAATCCAATTCAGAAGAAAAACAGCAAATGAAAGCAAATGTATCAGTGAAGTTACCATGTTTGCTTCTGAAAAAGAGGCGAGAAAACGAGAGAGAAGCTCGCAAAGGCGCAGGCGAAGAATGATGAGGATCCCTACCTAGGGTTTGTTTTCGCATTTTATATTGTCTTTTTAGGGCTTGGATTGGATTAATCTCTATTCTTCTTGGATATTGTTTGGGCCTTCCATATGGATGGGTTTTGTTGTGGCCCATTTGAATCTATTGTTAGTTCAATTATGAGGATATATCAACAAAACATTTAATAAGGATCCAACAAGTTTGATAAAAATTTTCTCATAGGCACAACACTAGTTTTACTAAAACTAAATATGTAACCGACTATTTTTTTTTTTTAAATATCTCTCGTCTCTCTTACTTATAACTCATATCAAACTTAATTTATATGCTATGTTTTATTTCTAATTGTTCTATAATTTTAAATAAAACCAAAACACAACTCCCTGCATTTATTTACTCGCTATTAAGTATACCTTTTTTTTCTTAATTTTTCAAAAAAATTATTTTTGATCTAGTTAATTGAAAAATTGAATAAGATAATACTATGACAATAAATGTTATTTTATTAGTAAATACATTAGTTGATATATTAATGTTAATAAATCTAATTAATATAACTGATTATTGCTCCTTTTGTATTCGAATTATATATATATATATATATATATATATATTCATATTCGTGATTTAGTTAAAAAAAAAGTTAGTTAATTTGAAGTATGTGCACTGTTGTTAATGGTAGTTAATTCATAAAGTTAAATAAGTTTGTTGACTTGTATATGTGTGAGCTCAATGGAAGCATCTCTTTCCCTCTCCCTCGTAGTTTCTGTGAGAGCACGTGTTATATGTTCTCTCATTATTTCCATATAGTTGATTAGATATTTCTGTCTCTTTTTCATTTTAGATTTTGGTTTATTCTAAAGAGGGCATTCATCAAGTTTGGCTGGATCCACACTGTTTGTCTACTAGGATTATCTTGTGTGAATAAATCTACAGTTTTAGCCCTCTCAATCTGCTCATTAATGGTCTTCCTTTTTTCTAGACTGTACATTTTATTACTTAAATTTAACCTCTAAATCCAAATACTATAATTCATACACGAACATTTTAAGTTTAAGAAACACTATTTTTTAGTGCATTTAAGTTTTAGAGACACTAGTAGATTAATTTGAAGTTTAATTCATGCATTAGATTATTCGAAGTGCATTTAAGTTTTAGAAACACCAGTTTAAAGTAATATACATCAGTTTTCTTATAAAAAAAGAAATAAAACAAAACCCCATCAGTTTAAACTAATCGAACGTTTCATGTTCATACTGATCATGAAACAGATGGAGGGTGAAAATCATATCAAGTTATAAATGGAAGCTATTGTGGCTACCTAATTGTGATGCACAAGTAAAGATAATGTCAAATATCATTCCACGAATTGGAGTGATCGTTTTTGCTGCATATCTTACAAGAAGTAACTTAGTTGTTCCTTCTTCCTCGAACCACCTTCCCCGTGTGAGTCGTTCCATTGTTTCAACTCCGACATTATGGATCCTTCTGCTGCAAAACTTGCTGCAACCTGTTGCAATGTAGTGCAATGGACAATGTGACATTAATGCTTCTTAAGGAAACAAGTTGAATGACTTTTAATTGTAATATTAGTTACTTCTTTACCTGATTTTTTGCTTCTCTCAGATCTTCCATGTTCAATGGCCTGATATTGATTACTCTCTCCTTCGCAACACACTCACTCTGCTGCCCTTCATCAGCTCTACGATTCTTTTTTTACAATTTGAAGAAATTACAAGAGAGAAGATTAGGAAAATGTAGAAATGTACATATACTTATTTACTATAACTATGATTCTCACCTGATCTTTTAGCCTCTCTTGCCTTATCAACTCACGAACAGGTCGATATGCAGCAGTTATGCACAAGTTCTATTCACAAAGTGATGTTAGATTAAGATGTGATTTGATTGCATACAATAAAAACTAACAATTAAAGACACCACCTTTATATCACTTCCACTGTATCCTTCGGTCATTCTTGCAAGCTCTGCAAAGTCTATTCCTTCATCTACTTTCTCTTTCGACAACAGTGTCCTCAAGATCTTCTCTCTGTTATCCGCTGATGGTAAACCAACCATTATTCTGTATTAAACCAAACAAGTTTTAATACATGTCTGAATATCGCTCATTGCTAAGTTTTGACTTGAATACCTTCTCTCGAAACGCCTGATGATTGCTTCATCGAGATCAAATGGCCTATTAGTTGCAGCAAGAACTAGTATTCTTTCACCTGGATTTGTAAGTAAACCATCCCAATGAGTCATGAATTCGTTCTTTATCTTCCTCATCGCCTCGTGCTCCCCTGATTTATTCCGCTGTCCAAGCATGCTATCAACTTCGTCTACAAATATTATTGTTGGGGATACCTTGGCTGCGAGAGTGAACAAGGCTCGAACTTTCTTCTCATCTTCACCGAACCACTTGGAAGCAATTGTAGACATGGAGACATTGATAAAGCTCGCTCCAGCTTCATTAGCTATGGCCTTGGCCAACATAGTCTTCCCTGTACCAGGTGGCCCGAAAAGCAGTATTCCTCTGCATGGTTTCAAAAGTCCACCTTCAAAAAGATCTGGCCTTCTAAGAGGAAGCATCACTAATTCTTGAAGAGATTCTTTAATCTCATCTAAGGCCCCTATATCTGCAAAACTCACACCGATTTCACTTGCTGGTATCACTTCTGGGCGGATGAGCCTTTCAAATTCATTGTCTGGGGGGATTTCCTGATGCAGTCCAAAATGAGACAAAGCTCTATGGATAGAGAAAAGAAGGGCTGGGAAAGCACTAACACACTCAAACGCATTGGAAAATTAGAAATGTGTAGGACTGAATAATAATTGGCCTTACAGGAGTTTTTGATGTGGGGGGTTCTTCACTCTTTCTTTCAGGTACAGCGGTTTCAGGTTTCTTTTCAGGCACTGATCTCACAGCTTCTCCATCTAATGTACTCTATGATTTATGAGACACTGGATCTCATTAATAAGTTTCATCTATATATATAATAGTCAACTTAAGAAACCAACCTTTGGCATTTCGGCTCGAGCTTCAAGCTTTATGGTGTCCGTTCCAGAAGATTTACCTTCTTGAAATATACTTAATCCATGGGAAAGGCTAATTCAAGAACAAGAAAACAAATCAGTGAATTTTAGTAGGATGCACCCTCCATGATGCTGCACAAAACCGGAAACATATAAGAAAAAACAAAAGAAAAAAAGCACCTTGTTGATGATATAACAAGTTTCCCATTTCGGTATTCAGGTTCCTTGACATGTGTCAGATGGTATGAGATAGCTGATACCACAATTTCTTCTATATAGTTACTAAGAAGAGCTGTATCTGCCAAACAGAGAGAACCCAGATCTTCACAGTCAATGTCATTTGAACTAAGTACGTCAGTTATATGATTTCTGTTATCCTGATATTGAATCATCTTCATATCCTCCTCCAGTTTAGACGTCCAGTTTTGGAGATGATTTTCATCATCTGGTGGTCTTATTTCGATGTTATAAGAGAACACTGAGGAGGTCTTTTCGTCGACTGAGCTGTAATCATTTTCAGCAACAATCCTCGATCCAAGGATCAGTATGGATCCAGACATTTTAGTCAACATTTTCTGGAACATTGTGTACAGTGTCTGGGATTTGTTTAAGAGATTGTCAACATCCCTAAGATAGAGTATAATGGGATTGATTTTTGATACTTTTCCAAGAACCTGAAGCAATGATACTGAAAATGTCAATGGAAAATCTATGTAATTCAATAGCGGGGCCAGAAATAAGCATTATACGTGAATAAGAAGTAAGAGTAATAATAAGCATCATACCTTGTAAAGCGTCTGTATCAAAAGCTTATCGTCAAAACACCAGTTGCTTGAAGACTTAAGTTGAGCTACAAAATAGACATCTAAGAGTAAGCAAAAAAAAAAGTAGGGAAATGCATAACTTCTATTGATTATGGTATTGTCCAAGACATACCAATGTAGTAAACCATTGAAAGACCCAGATTATAGTTACGATTGTTACCACCTTATAAATTTTGCTACAAAACTCTATATAAAAGGTGAATTAATTGGAGAATTATGCACATAAAAATAACTCCAACAGCTTTAGCTCAAGTCTTCAACGAATCAAGAAATGCCCTTAGCAGAGTGGAAACCTTCAATGAATATGCTTAGAACGTTCATATTCTGCAACATGTGTCTTTAACATTAATTTTATTAACAATGATACTAAACAATTAGGCCTCCAACTGTAACCTCTCTCTCTCTCTCTCTCTCTCTCTATAAGGGAGGTATTATTACTTAGAACTATCAGCCGATCAAACTGTTCCAACTAAAAAATAGTACAAACCTCTTTCTTTACTAATTTTTAAAGGCTACTAAACATCTCTTATTTTTTGATATTTATGTATAATTTTCCAATTCAAACAGGAAATTTGAGGCATACTTATTGAGGCAAGATTATTGATATTTGCTGAGGCAGAAGCATTTCTCCGTAACGTTGCAGGAATAGGAGCTCCCTGTATGCTGCACATAAAGAAGCAGGACTTAATGACATCATCTATAATAACTAACAATCGGTAAGTAGACTATAGAACAATCATTGCGCACTATGATCCAAGATCGACTCCACTGCTTTGCCTGGGTAGTGTCCCTGTATCAGAAGAGACGTACTTAGAAGATGGAAAGAACTGCATGCTGTGGTACAAGAGAGGAACTCAGAGAAAGAACATGCATTCAAACAATACCTTTAATTTCGTCCGTAGGCTGAAGCATTGAAAATGATCCAAATAATTCCGAGAGTCGGACTAATGTAGATTCAGATGTACACCTTTTAAGAGACTACAAAAAGTATGTTAGCAACAGAACATCATACCATAGATATTGCTCACGTTGTGCCAAAATGCCTGTATCTATATCCAGATGAAAAGCGAGAGAATTGTAAAATTGCTACATCTGACAGATAAAACTAATAAATAACTGGTGAACTTACAGATTGTTTAGAGCATCCATACTTGTTCTGAATCTGTTCCAAACCAACCATTCAAAGACTTAATACAAAAGTATGTGAAAATGATCCCCTGCCTGAGAAATTATCAGCAGGAAGAGTTCAATTACTTCGCATCTCACCTTCAAAGAAAAATCATTTACATCTAACAACAACAGCCTGGCTTCAAAAAAGTTGGCTAAAGCCTTAGCAAGCATTTGCTGATACATTTCTGTTAAACATGAAACAGAATACAACCCATAAGATGTGCAGCATTAGGAAAAACTTCAACGTAAACCACAGAAACATTCTAAAGAACAACCTAATGCTACTTACCTTTAGTACCAGAAAGCAAGATTGCTCTACTCGCAGGAGAAAGATTCCGTGTGTGCTTACTGAAAGCAGCTTTCTTCAAATGAACAAAAGCAGCACTTGTTAACAAGACCTTTGTCTGTTCTCTGTCATTTTGGCATACACATCATCAAGTTAAATGCTATGAAATCGACATTATGAACTTTGGAGCTAAACAGAATGCTCTCATTGATATGTCACATTGGCTTCATTAAATCTACATTAACAAGGATAGTTCTTAATCCAGTATAATTAGCAACAAATAGTTGAGAGAATTGCTATAACCAAACTCGAGATTTGGTTTCTTCAACGACCAAAAAGACTTTTTCAATCTTTTGATAGTTATGAGATCAAAACAAAACTAATATGTTCAACTAAAGAAAATGATAGAGGGCTATAAACTGCTATCCATTTGCTGCAGATAACAGAATGCGGAAATTCCTTACAAATATTCCAGAAAATTATTTAGAATTCTACGACCATTCCGAAATAGATCCAACAAATAATGAGAAATGTTTGATCTGTCAGAGGACCCATAGTCAATCATAATGTTGAGATTTCCATAAATTGACCTGAGATAATAGGGGAATTGATCGAAAGTGACGTTGAAATCCCTTCCATTGGCGACGAGGCTCAACATTTCCTCTTCCATTATCTCCGGCGTTAGGCCGCTGGATTTTGAAGCGCCGGGAGGCCATTTTCCGGCGGTCAGAGATCCCATCGACGCCAATCCAAGCCCTACTCCTACTCCAATACCCACGCCCAACGTCATCAACATATGCTTGGATTCCATTTTTCCTCAACACTTACCCACTCCACCAAAGATATACAGATCAAATACCCAAATAAATTAGGCTAAACGCCACGAAATCTTCTCCTTTGTCTCTATATCTCTAAGATGACATAACCAGAAGAATAACATGGGAGAAACACTTTATGAAACTTGCGAAACTTTTCTGATCACTATAGCAACCATTGATGCCTGCAATTTTCTACGTTAAACAACATGCAAGTTAACTAACTCTATACATTTGGGAAATGAAAGGCAACATAAATGACCTGGTTATTGTTGTACGGTGGTTGACGGCGGCAGAAATGTGAAGAAGAGCGGTTGTGGTGGTGGAGACTAGTTCCTGTTTTTTTCCTTTCTTTTTTTGGTAAATAATACAAACGCTTGCTTCCCGCTACACCAGCCGTTTATTTCTCACAGCACTCTATAATTACAAAAATAACGTAGAAATTCTTTTTTATTTTTGATAAAATTATTGCAAGTTTCATATTATATATTGTAGTTTTTTCTGAATTTAATTTTTTTTGGGGGTAATTTTCCACATATTTTTAAACTGCTTTTCGATTAAAATAGTTATTTTCTGTCGCATTTTAATTCACAATTATTAGATTTGCTAGATTTTCTAAATTCTTTTTATTTTTTTCATCCATTTTCAGATTTACTAATTAGACAATTCTCTCAAATTATTATCATGATATCTGAAATGGAATTTAATTTGAAGACAGTAAAGCCCTTGTCTCAGGGAATTATTTATGGAAGATCGTTTGGTATGATATTTGTATTTATTTAACCTAGTATGTCTTGTACGATACAAACATATAAAATTTACTATGTTAATATTTTAATATATAAATATTGAACATGAAAATTAATAAAATTATCGAGAATAATTTAAATCAAATTTATTACCCGTGTAATGCATGATCGTAAAATGTAAATATTTAGAGTTTGATGTCACCTTAGTTGTTCACAATATCTTTGAAATCACTCTTAGGCTAATTAAATGCATCAATAACTTATTTGTTTTGCAAATCAAAATAGCACAATATTAGAAGTTTTTCCTTACTATTATGAGCTATATTTAAAATAAGATCAGACTCTAAATTAAAATAGCACAAACTACAATAGGTCATGTGTGTGCACTAAATATTATTCCCACTTATTTATTTTCAACTTTTTAATTTATAAAAGATAACGGATAATAACTTAATTATAAACTACAATAGATTATATGTGCGTACTAAATATGTTTATGTATTATTATACTGTAACATTTCAGTTTATATAATACATTATTGTGACACATTTTAAATTATAACATTATACATAATATTTTTGTAACACTGTATTAATATTTAACATTTATGTAATATTTTATTAATATATAACACAACTTTTAAATAAGTGATTAATTCCTAACAATTTGGTTTTTGGTTGTTGACATCTTACTTTCTATTTCTTCGGTGGTGTCTAGTGGTTGGAAAGATCGATGCATGATACATGGTGTTGGAATGTGATCATTTAATGAATGCAAATACAAAAAGGGAATATATATATATATATATATATATGGCAAATAGAAAAAAAAAATTAGTAAGTCTTTGATTCGTAAATCGGACTTTTGATATTATCAAGTTTTTCAAAATAAAAAAATCCTTTCTATTTTACTTAATTTACTTTTAAATTGAATATCTTGAAAACTTTAATATTTTCATCTCGAGTATTATTAAGGCCTCAACACATTTATTAAACAATTATCCATCAATTGAAAAATATATAATCATTCTAAAAAATGTTAAAACTTTCAACATCACCATTATACCATTCTCATAGATCCATATGAGATTTAAATTCTTCATGCACAATCAACATAACAATAATGTAATTTGGAAATTCATAATATTTCTCAAAGTAATTACAATTTACATTTTAATAATATTTTTGTAATAGTATTAGAAACCTTTCAAACCATTTTAAGGTTTGAAATTTTTATTATTTTCTTTTAAGTATATTTATATTAGAGACCTTTCAAATCATTTTTAGGTTTGAAAATTTTGTTGTTTTCTTTCAAGTATATTTATATTAGAAAAGCAACTCTAGATAAGTTTTTGAAAGAATGAATATAAAAATAAATTTTTATATAATACCTACTTTAATAAACATTTAAAATTATCTATTTAAATTTTTTTTTATAGATGCTAATAACACATCATGGGAAAGTTTTCATCAGAACATACAATTTAAAAAAATAATAATAATAATTAAAGTGACACCATTTATCAAATCAAAAAAAGACTAGAAACAGAAGATCTCTCCCCCAAATTGATAAGTTACTAAAATTTTCTCCACCAAATTTTCTCAAAAATGTTTTTCCCAGAAAACACTCCAAAATGACACCAAACAGAGGATTAGCTTTTGAATGAATGAAGACTATCAACTTTATAATATTCTTCTCCCTCAAAAATTACAGTATAAAACTTCTCATTGAAGATAAAAACTGCACAATCAGCAATGTGTATATCTAACACAAATGACAAAACAGATATGGCTAATAAATATGTTGCATTCACTGGCAGATTAGACTATACCAGTGCACTTCAACCTCAAACAAATCATCAAGAATATGATCATAGACAATAAGAGGAAGAACTGTAAGATATTCAGGTTGCTAAAACGGTGACTGAATTCACCTCAGCTGAAAATGCAGCATGATGGAACTGTAGAGACGAGGGCGATCATGGCTCAAAAACTGGAGAGACCAACTCATAAGTCGGTTCTATTTTCTCCGTCTATTTCCGACCATGTCGGGGTTACCTTTCCTCATCATAGCCACAAACTCATCATAGTTTATCTTCCCATCCTGCAATGGAACACAACTAACAAGTTCAACTCCCACCTAATATAAGAATTTTTCTGTTTCTTCCTTGTATAGTTATTTAGCCCAAAGGAAAGCTTTACAATATTTTGCAATTTCAATTGATTCTTTTAAAATTATTAATTTAGTCTTTATTTGGCTAATTGGTCGTAATTTGGCCAATCTGTTAAAAGAATCACAATTAGGTGACATGTATTGACATGGAAGACATAGAGATCTTGTGTAAAGGTGTACGAGATTCTAACAATGCCTCATACGAACTGTAGATGTTGCACCTTACATATTTTCAAAGGTATACAACATTTACAATATTAGGACTAAACTTGGTTAGTTTTAAATGATATGTTATTGAGATCCTTCAAATCAAATTGTATCTTCACGTAAATACACAAGTTAGCTAAATTTGACCAACCTCAAAATTGACAAAATTGTAACAAAAAATCATGGCTAAATTGATAAGTTTAAAAGAATCGTTCAAATAGCAAAGTAACTTCTAAATTTTTTGGCTATTAAGATTTTTTGAAATATTCACAAATAATAAACAAAGAAACTAGCCATGGAGGAAACATATGACAAAGACAACATAACATCTCTGTTTCTTTACACATAAAAGATATATTCCTGAAGTGATTTTAGGGGGTGTTAGGGTTATGTTATATATAAAATTGGATATGATGTATCTTGCTAAAAATGAATAGAAAAAGAAGCTTACAAGATCAGTGTCTACTTCAGCAATGATTTCCTTAATCGTTTTAGAATCACCCATATTATATTCCTTCAAGGCTTGTTCCAATTCTTCCATTGTAATGTACCTAAATTCAGAGGCAAGATTTAAAAGGAATAACGAAAAATCCAACATAATGTAGAGAAACATGTAGGAAAGAAAAACAAGTGGCACCCGCTCTTATCCTTGTCAAAATATTCGAAAGCTTTGTATAAATGATCTTCTCTTTCCACTCGGTTCATGTGCATCGTAGCCGTAATAAATTCAATGTAATCAATTGTTCCATTTCCATCCACATCAGCCTGGAAAATATGACCCAATTAAGATATTTTAGTCATGGGGTTGGGAACAAAGCACGCTGCCAACATAAGTAAACCAAATTATTTGGTAGAGGCTTATGATGTCACTTATATATTGAATGATTTTATCTGTTAATTTCCAGTTCTAAGATGTGAAAACAAATATTAAGATAGATGTGAGATCAAATACGAGTAGTACGATCTGACATCAAATATGAGTATATGCTGTAATTCCTAGCACAACTTTCACTAGTCAACTTTAGTCATCATAGTCATCTTTAGTCAGTGTAGCTAAAGAGTGAGGGACCAACTTGTCCCTAACAATTAGGCTGCCTGAGATGGAAACCACATTAATAACTAGGTAATTATCCCAATGATGAGATAAACCAGTAGTAATTGGAACCCCAAAAATTGGAATTGTTCAAGAGATCAAGACTAAGGTATGTTCATTTAACATAGATCACCATAAAATATATATATTTAGAAATGAAAAAAAAAATTAAGATATTTTATGCATACAAGCTTGTGACCAATTTGTTATATGGATAGAATCTTTTTTTTTCTTTTGCAGGGTGGAGGGTGGGGGTGAGGGGTGGGGGTTAACTAACATAATATTATATGGATAGGACTTGTGCAACAATCTTCACGCATGATATCGGGATTCATTGGCTACAAACAACCATGTAGGTATATTACATTGTTCAAATAGGTCTGAGTTTCTGATCCACCTAAGCATAAGAATAACCAACAGTGGTGGAGACGATTATAGTTTATAAATAGTATTAAAGAAACATTTTATTAAGAATCTTGTTTATAGAATTTCTATGGGCAAAGGTAAGAGTACACCAAACATTTGCACTAATAATAAAATTTCCCTAATGCTATGTTTGTTCTGGACTTAAGGTGGGTTTTGCAAGTCTAAATTTAGCATTTAGGAGGATTTTGTGAGAATAAATTTTGAAAATCTTGTGTTTGTTTTGGGATTTTGTAGGGTGGAATTATAGTTAAGATATCATTTTTACGTTGGGAATTGTAGAAAAAATACCTGTTGTTTATTGAGATTTGTAGAAAAAGTGAAAAAAAGTAGATATTATTTGGAATTATACAAAAAAATAGGAAAAATAGGGTACGATTGTGGGACGTTGTAAATCTTTGTCCAAATATGGGCTGGACCGAACCCATCCAAAATTCTGATGGGCCAAGTCCAAGTCCAAACATCCACGGATTGTAGTTTATACAATGGTTAATTGCAAAAAAGGAAAAAAAAAAAAACAAAAAAGCACAACTTTTACAACTTTTTGAAATTTAATCATATTTTTTAAAATTAGTCTAATGCATAATTTTATAATTTTTTGCAATTTAATGCTTCAGGTTAACTTTATGATTAACTTTTGTTGATATGGCTCCTGAAAAACTCGGCACCCAATGCCAGAGTAGACACCACGAGAAAACTTGACCAAAATCTAAAGTACTAGGATTAAGAGATATTATAATAAACCTAATAAGTCAATTACGAGTATTTCAATTGGAAAACCTTAAATTACGTGGCATCTATCATGACAATGGGTGTCGAGCTTCAAGAGGTCATAAGAATGTCATTGGAAAGTCATCTCATAGATCAAATTGCAAAAAATAAAAAGTTAGTGCATCAAATTGCAGGAAGTAGTCAAAGTCATGCATTCTTTGCAACTAACCCTATTTATTATACACAATTTACCCTAATCGACTAATTTACCTCCATTTTACCCTTTGCATTCACAAGAAATACAAGTACATTTACAATTATAACTTTTCCTCTAATAAAAATAGTTTACCATAATCGACTAATTTACCTCCATTTTACCCTTTGCATTCACAAGAAATACAAGTACATTTACAATTATAACTTTTCCTCTAATAAAAATAGTAGATTGAGATAATTATACATTAGAATAATGCAGATTCCTTATAGGGTAAAATTGTACATTTGACCAACCCTTTTGGGCAAAAGGTCCTTATCCTAGATTCTACTATGCTCTAGAAAAAATATGGAAAAAATAGCCTAAAATACGTACAACCAAACATCACAAAAAATGACTTGAGATAGTAACAAGAGGGGAAAAAACTGTTTTTTACATTGGCTAGTAGAATTGTAAAACCACTAAAGCCTTCAAAATCAAGCACATTGGTAATATAAAAGTAACGTGTTTTCAAATTAGATAATTAAGTAAAAGCCTCAAGGATTTTATGTTTAAAGATGAATTAGCAGTAATAGTACACCAGACTAACAGTAATAATAGTAATAACTGAAACTAAAAGCAAGGAATTGTGATAAAAAGGAATAAAGGATGGTACCGCTTCCATTAACTGTCTCACTTCAGACTCGGAAAGCTTAGTACCCAGCTTTGGTAGACCAGCTTTAAGTTCTTCAAATGTAATTGTTCCACTGTTATCCGTATCCATGGATTTGAACATCTCCTTCAAGCCTATGATTTCTTCTTCAGAAAGATTTTCCGCAATCACCTATAAAAGCCCAAAAGATTTAGAACACGTTCCTTGCTCCGTTCTTCAAATGGTGTAATAGAAGCAAGCAGGGAAAATATAACTGTGGGAAATTCCAACCTTAAGTGCAACTTTCTTGAGCTTGTTCATTGCACGGAACTGCTTCATTCTAGTCAAGACGGCGATATCAAGAGGCTTATCAGATGCATCCCCATCTTCTCTCATCCATGGATGGTCTGCACAACAAAAGGTTGGACTTCATTATGCAAGAACTGAATCACATTGACAGTAAAATAAAAGAAAATTAGAGAGAGAGAGAGAGAGAGAGTTCTCTTCCACATTTATTATTTGTATTAAGGTTCTAGCTAAGTTGACAGATTCATCTCCTTGAGAAAGACATAGTATGATGCGTCCTGACAGGTTGGCTTCTCGTGTTTAAATAGAGGAGACAACCTGATATCTGATCAGACAATAACATTTTTTCTCCATACAGGGAACATGACATATGTGATATAGAAATATGCAAGGTTAATATAATAATTTTATGCCAAATTCAAAGTTCTTATTACATATGCAAATAGATAAACTAGAATGTTCATCACTATACACATTCTATAAGAACTGCTTTAGCAAAAAAACTAAAAACTTATTCAATCAAGCCACATGTATGATAGAATACGATGAAATTCCTGTATCTGTTGCCTATTGCATTTTATGGGCACTTCTGAGGGAGAACAAACTTACTTAAGACATCAACCGCAGAAATCCGTTCTTTAGGGTCAGCTTGAAGCATCTTCTTCACAAGATCTTTAGCACTACTTGATATCGATGGCCAGGGATCAGAAACAAAATCCAGGTACCCCCGCAAAATAGCATCAAATATGCCCTGCTCATTCTCTGGAAATAAAAGAAAATATACAATAGTTCAATATTTAATTATGATTCACTTTAGTATAGGAATTCTGTTCACACTCCACAGACTAATGAATGCTGGGAAACAGCATCCACTACCTTCAGACATAGATGACACACAGCTTATTGAACCTATTTTTTGTCAAAGCGGCATTATAAGGATGGCGGAGATATGTAATATGATGAAACAAAGTAATTCGGGTGAAGGATGAAACAAAGTAATTCGGGTGAAGGCTTTCCTCTATATTAGTTACCTCCCCAGAAAGGTGGGACACCACTTAGTAGAATATAGAGTATCACTCCAGCACTCCAAATATCAGCTTCAGCACCATAATTTCGACGCAGTACTTCAGGAGCCACGTAATATGCACTACCAACAAGATCTCTGAATGAGTCTCCTGAAATCATATATATAATCTGTGAGTTTAAAATATCAATTATTTGTCAAAAAACCAAACAAAGCTGCCTCAGTCCTAAGGTTTTATCATCTACTACTTAGACGCATACACACATATACAAGAGTTTCAACAATCTCAGACCGAACTAATCATGTCTAATATGTATGTAATGTTTCATACAATGCCATAGCATTTACATGATGCAAAAGAGCAGCACGAATTCTACAAGCATCCCATTTTCGAAATCAGAAATACAAGAATGACAAATCGTAAATGTTCAGCAACAATCACAAAACCAATTTTTCACACAAAATGCCTGAATTGAGAAAAGACAACATATGACTTTAACACAAATACCACAATCACAAACATTTCATCCAAAAGCAAAAACATTATTACCTGGTTTGAAAAATACAGACAATCCGAAATCAGTAGCCTTGAGCGGGGAATCCTCAGCCGTACTCAAAAACAAAAAGTTCTCGGGCTTCAAATCCCTATGCATAACCCCCATAGAGTGACACGTGTGCACCACCGAGACGATCTGGCGGCACAAGCCGGCGGCGGCGCGCTCGGAGTAATGCCCCTTTTGAATAATCCGATCAAAGAGCTCGCCACCGGCGCACAATTCCATGACCAAATGCACATTATGCCGATCTTCGAACACTTCCTTTAGCTCCACTATATTGCGGTGGCCGGTGAGGTGGTGCATGATCTGAACCTCGCGGCGTACGTCCGCAACGTCGTCGGGGCTGATGAGCTTGCGGTTGGCGATTGACTTGCACGCGAAGGTCTGGCGCGTGACGCGGTGGGTTACGAGATGGGTGACGCCGAACTGGCCGCGCCCAAGTTCTCGCCCAAAAATGTAGGCGGAGTGAATATCGGACATTGGGCGGCCGAGGACGCGGCCGGTACCGGTGGGAAGGGGGCGGCGGGGCGGCGGAGGCGCGTCGGCGGGAACGACGTTGATGCTCGGCTCTGCTCCGCCCTGGGGTTGAGAGTTACCGCCGCTGCTGCTGCAGTTACCCATTTTTTGGTCGGAATTTTTTATGTTACGACTGCCAAGTCAAAACTTGTAAAGAAAGAGATGACGGAGATATATATAGCTGTACAAATCCATGGATTTCTCATTTGTCTGAATTTTATTTACTTTACTCCCAAAATTACAGTATTGACCTTCACATTTATAAGTATTTTATCATAGGTCAATTATTATTATGATGCATGAAATATGAAGCTTATTAATTTAAATTTTGAAATACTTTAAACTTTCAATTTAGAATTCCAAATCTAACGATATCAATGTTTTCTCTCACACTTTAATATTATCTCCTACATTAGATAAGATTATTGTCAAATGAGCATTTGGCAAGAATAAGGAAAAAATGTTTCAAATTGTTACAAGTTCCACTAAAATAATCTTTTATTTTCCTCCCTTTTCTTGGGGTTTCCCAAAATTGATGGTCAAATTTTTTTTTTTCAAATGTGTAGAAAGTTTCAGTTCTCCTTTTAATTTATTTAATATATTCACACTTATTGGAATTAACATTCAAGAGAATATAAAATATGAGACTTTATTTGAAAAATATGTCGAATCCATTTTATTTTTTCCCAAAAATTTTATTGTCAATTTTTTCTTCTTAAATGTATACATATTTTAAATTTTTATCTAATATACTCATTTTTATTGTTCTTTGAAATTCACGTGCAAATAATACATGAAAATGATAGTTTATTTCAAAAATATGATTTGTCCACTTTATTTTTTCTAGTAGATTAATTACGTTTTTTAATTTATTATGTTTGAAAATGGGAGAAGACTACCTCCATGGAATGAAATTAATAACATCCTTTATATGCAAAAATTCATATGAGACTATTTCATATAAAACTTTACAAATTTTTATAAAATCTTATGTGAGATCGATATTGATTATGTTGACATATTTTTACGAATTTTTATAAAGTCTTATGTGAATCGATTTTGATTATGTAATGATCCAAACAGAGAAAAATCAGATAGAGAAATAAATGAGTAACAACTAAATATTTTCCAGCAATTAAGAGAGAAAAAAATACTCCCTCCGTCCCGGATCACTTTGCACACTAAATTGGGCACACTTTTTAAGAAAAAGTAGATATTTGCTTTTTGGTTGAGGGTATAGTGGTCAAATTAGGCACAACTTTTAAGAAAAAGTTTGAATATTAAATGGTATTGTGTGAGAAAAAGTAATGGCATTCTTTGTAAATAAATGTGTATTGTGAGGGTGTTGATTATGTTAAAATTTGTCATTTTTGGGTGTGCAAAGTGTTTGGGGACAAACTAAAAAGGAAAGTGTGCAAAGTGTTAAGGGACGTGCAAAGTAAATGTGTATTGTGAGGGTGTTGATTATGTTAAAATTTGTCATTTTTGGGTGTGCAAAGTGTTTGGGGACAAACTAAAAAGGAAAGTGTGCAAAGTGTTAAGGGACGTGCAAAGTGTTTGGGGACAAACTAAAAAGAAAAGTGTGCAAAGTGAACTGCGTCTGCCGGGAGTCGAACCCGGGTCTATTGCTTGGAAGGCAATTATCCTAACCGTTGGACTACAGACGCTGTATATTAGCCAATGCCTTTTGGAATATATATTAACTATTAAAACAATTCTCGCGTCCAATTATTTCCAATTGGATCATAAATTATCCCACCTCCTAGCTCACCATGTGCGTTCATTTGACTTGTTTTTACATCTCAAAACTTTTGTTACAATATTAATCACCATCATTTTTTATGTTTATTTTTCATAAAGCTATCCTCTTAACATCAATCAAATAATAAATTACATAATTTCATTTTCTTCTATCTGGTTCAACAAAACCATCAATCTCGTCTAACAAAATGATCCAAACCTTCTAAAAAAAATTAAAAAATTAAATGTTGCCAAGTCATCACTATTTAAACAAAATGAATAACATAAATCCAAATAGCTAATGAGTTGTATGTAAAATCATGAATAAGCTACAGAAAAAATGTGTGACATGCGTGAGTAGTAGAATCGTGCACCAACAGTTACAAGTCAATCCTAGATCATGTGGTTTGAGATGTGTACGAGCTGTGCCTAGCGATGGCAATGGGATGCGAAATATTAATATTTGTGTAAATAAATTTTTTTTTTAGAAAAATGATGAAAATTCATGAAAATGTATTTGAATGTTTGTCTTTATGTCAATTAGATCAACTTATTTAGTTATACGAATTGTACTTTCATCATTTAATCATTTTATAAGTTATTTTTATATCTATTTTGAAAATATCTTACGTGTTATATTTTTTTAATGTACTTTTATGAAATTCTTCAAGTATTTAATTAAAAAAAAAGTTAATCAAAAACTTAGTGTTGGGAATGGGGATCCCCACGTGGCGAGGAATGAGGAAAACTTTCTCCTCGATACACTAACAAAGACGAGGATAGAGATAGCCCCCGTCCCACCCGTTGCCATCCTTAGCCGTGTGTGCTCAAGTAAGATAGCACGAGCCACATAAGTGGCATGAACCACGAGGAACAAACACAGTGGGGTGTGACTTGTGGCACGAGTCGTGCATCGCGATCACGGCGGCATAGAACTTGGGACATGAGCATGACTACACAAATAATGTATTGAATATTTTTTTTTTTAGCACCAACTATGTGATATATATATATATATTTTTTTTTTTTTTTTTTTGGCACGAGCTATGTAATTCATATGAAAATAAGCATGGGAAATAATAATTTTCACACACATTCTTAGGAATCTGAAATAATAAGAATAAAACTAGAAATGTAACAAATATATATGAAATATTACCTTTCTCATGAATAAAATCTTCGAACAAATAAATGATTCACATAAATGAAAGATTGTTGTCTACAATCCTTCACGAGATTTTTTACGTTCCAAAAATGAGTGGAAGAATGGAAGAATGAAAGAAGGATAATGCACTCAAAGAGAAGTGAAAGAATCAATAAAGGGAAGAGAGAGACTCATCGTACTAGGAGAGGCAGTTTTTATTCAAAATACACTTTTTTTTTTGTTTATTTAAACGGTTTTACTATAATAAATTTTCAATCCTTATTTCGAGACTTGGACCATTCTCAATTAATTTATACCCTTTTTCAAATAGTAAAAATGTAACAATATTAACAAGTTTTTCCAAAAAATTGCTGTCTTCTACAAGGTAAATACTTATAATACCACCATAACACATTTTGAATAAGTGTAAATTATAAAAATCATGTCAAACTATTACCTTTTTGCACTAAAGTATTTGAATTTTGAAGCTTTACTGTACAACCACTATAACCTTTTTTCTTGAACTTTTTTTTAAAATGTATTTTATAAATTGTTTTAGGGTTTTAATTATCATGTATTGAGCATCAATTTTCTATGAATATTTGTTATTTTTGATGATTCAATTTCTCCCATTTATTTTTGAATTGGAGGACATGCTTTTGAGAATTCAAAATATCATGAAAACTTATTTGCAATTTCTATGGAATTTACAAAACCACAATCTCCACCCCAAATTTCCATAATTTTGATTTTCCACCCCAATTCTTTACAAAAACAAAAATACCCTCGAGAATAAGTATCTCCAGCAAAATATTTCATCGCTAGCAGAATTTGGAGGCCTATTAATACCATTTGCAAAAGTTGGCGGTGATACAATAAAGTTCCAAAGTTCACAATTTGGTTTGATTTTTATAATTTACTCTATAAATATTATAAATAAATATATTGCATTAAGCAGTATAATAATTTGATCAAACAAAAAAGATGAAGATTGCTTCAATTATAAACCACAACGTCTATATAATTTATTCCTAAATTTAGATTCTCCTAAAGGAGTTACAGAATTGTAATTTCTTCATTCACTCAGAATAAAAAAGAAAAGGAAAGGAAAGTAAAAGGCACAAAACCCATAGCTCCACTCTAGCTTAATCATAATATAGTTACAATATATGAAGTAGATGTGAGGTTTTTTTGAAAATTAGTTGTAATTAAATTGGGGATAATAAGTTTCATTTATTGATGCAGGGATTAATGGTGAAATAGGTCTGCAGAAAAGTAAGACACAGAAGAAAAGTTGCAGCAAGGAGAGCAGCAATAGACCATGGACTACTAAATCTCGTATGAACCAGATCTGCAATCCACGTCTTGGCCTTACTACGACAATGCTCTTCTATTTCCATCTTCACATCCTTAAACATATCGAAGTTATCCAGCCCAAATGTGTCCAGACTTTTGACCTCGTTCACAAGCTGTTGGTTGTTCTGAAACATGTTGATCAGTATCCCCTTCTCTTGAAGCTCCTTCGCGTCCTCACTGCTCTCTACCAATGACTTTATCAGATTCATGTACGACAACACCTCGAATTCACAGTTTGAAGCTGGTGACATTTCGTAGGCTATAAGGTTGGAAGTGGCGATGAAGGAATTGAACCATACGACACGAACTGGGAGATGGAGCTCCCCCTTCAAACCCCATGATCTGAACTTGACGGCTCTGATCGAACATGAAGAACTTGGTTTAAACTCTATGCCTTTCGCCTTGAGATCAGTAGCGGAACGAGCTGTGCGATCGATGCAGAATCCTTCTTGCTTTGTGAATTTGAACCCAGAAATGGTTGCCCTTTGTTGCTCCTTTTTGAGAGCACTACAATATTCTTCATCTGATGTCAGAATTCTGTGACAGCCTTCGAGGATGTGAAGAGGATGTTCTTCGTCAGATTCTTTCGCAATAATGCAGGTTTTCTGGGCTATGAAATCAGCAGAAAGAAGCCAATTCAAGAACTTACTGATTAGCTCTTCTTCTTCGTCTCCTTCTACTCGTTGTAAACTGAGTATCATCTTTATGATATTCAACGGGATTTGATTCTCGAGCAACATGATATCGGGAATTGTAAACTGTAGAGTGGCCAAGCCGAGGCATTGGTGCCAATCCAAGAAAATGTCTCTTTGCCCCGACAAGCCTTTGATGAGAGCTACAATAAACGAGGCATCTAGAAGCATCATCATAGCCAGTGTCGTGTCATCGTACTTGCTAGTGCAAGTATCATCGGCATAACAGCCTCTGATTTCATCAATCTTTTCCAGAACCATTTCATAAAGCATGTTTTTCCCGGTGTGGCTGCTACTAGTTAAACGGTCTAGAAACCTGCGTTTGACCTCCTCGGCGGCATGGAGCTCGGGTTTTCCATGGTGGTAAGGACCAAGCGACATGACCATGGGGTCGTACGGACTCCTCATCTCCTTCCTCCGCTGCAGCTGCAGCGGCACTCTGTGTATCTGGCGGCGCCGCCGCCGTCCCAAGTCATGCATTTCTAGGTGCACCGTTTCTGAGCTGAAAACATCAGAAATTTTGTTGTGTTTTGTTGCAGAGATCATCCTTTCCATTGCAATTACTTGAAGGAGAAATATAATTCAGGTTTTTTTTTTGTAGCAGTTGACTATTTTTGGGCTGTGAAAAGAGGTCATGATGATGATGATGAAGCAGTTGAATGGTTGACCTTGTATACCCATTTGCATTTCATTATACCTCAAATGGGCATTTAATAAAAGAATTAGTTGTTTTTAAGATCTTGAAATATTATTTCATGATGTCTCAATTGTTTTCAGCACATTATTCTAAAATTTTTCCACTTACTATGGATTTTTTTTTCCAAGACACCATTAATAGTTGATTAAGGAATTTGAAAGAAACGTTTCTCCCTTTCGTTTTTAAAATTTTGTCCCAGTTGCATTGTAGGTTACTATCGATACAAATAGAGAATATGACACAATTTATGTGATTTTGGCAGGTTGCAAAAAAATTGAAAGAATTATTAGGGTGTATTATCTTTTTTCATTGATATAGTCTTACGATTTCACGAATCTCATTCGATAAAATAGGTGAATTTTAATTTGGTCAACAATCTGATCAATTGATCAACATCAGTAGGTCAAAGTCAATGATCAATAGCTAAAGTCGACACTGAATCAACAAAGTGAAATGTAATACTTATATGTATAAGTTTTATATCATGTGCGTTGCACGTAAAGATCAATTCAAATTTAAAAAAAATACAAATAACTTATATATAATACTTTTATACTAAAGTTCTAATGATAATAAGATTTTATAAGATTTTGAATTAGATAGAATTCTAATATAAAATTATTTTAAGTATGAAAATTTTAAATTACTATTATAACCTTAAATAATAATCTTTAATAGAAATATATACGGCAATCCATATTTTGTAAGAAATATTCACACTTTTATATAAGTAATAGATATTAGGTAATACTTTTATATACTTTAAGTAATACTTTCATACTATATAATATATTTGGCAAAAACTTTTATGCACCAAGTGTATGATCATAAATTCATGCACTCAACTCAACCCGATCCAAACATATTAGAGCACTCCTCCATGCACTGTCACATGTCTGGATAGGTGCACCTAAATCTACCCAAAACTGCTCTCAAGTGTACTATTAGGGTTTTTGGATGTATCTTAACATTTTTTTATATAGATTACATATTAGTATGAATATATTGATATAAAAGTATACGTAATATCACATAAAGGTATACATGCACAAATTGTGCCGAAATAAAGATTTTTTTGAAGTTAAAGTATTATATAAAAATATGATATTTATATATAGATGTATGACTAATATAACGTAAAAATATGACTAACATAGTATAAAGATCAGTGGTTTTTTTTAAAAGTTAAAATATTACATTAAATATATGATATCTAAAAAAAAAACTAATATAATATAAAGATAAATGAAAAAAAAAAAAAACGGATCCTTATAATTACATCTCAAATCACAAGTCCGGTATTATATGACTTGTACATCGTGGGTGAAAATCCTTATAATTGCTAAGTTGGAAATTTAAATACTACTGTAGATGTTTTATATGATTTCATAATGATGACATCTAATTCCCAATCCATTCTCTTAATATAAGTGATTGTTAATTATGACGCAATAAAATTAACTAATTTTTTTCTAATTTTATTAATTAATAAATATGATAAATTGGAATCGATTCCACGAAAAATAATGAATTAATTATACTTCTTATAATCAATTCGACAAAACCAAAAATAGGAAGTGGAACTTCAGATTTAATTAAGAATTACTACTAAATCAACAAGCAAAACTAAAAAGAAAAATAAATAACAAAAATCGATAGATGAAGGAATTCTACTTATCAGTTCAGTATCTCTGGTACCAATTACCCCTAATGCAATTTTTAAAAAAAAATCTCTAACCTTTATAATATGTTAGTCATACTTTTATATTATATTAGTCATATATGTGTGTAATATAAAAAAAATATTAAGATACATTTAAAAATTCTTAAGATATCACTAACATAACATCAATATATGACTAACATAACATAAATGTACAATATTTAGGAGCAGTTTTGGATGGATTTGGACATACACACCCAAACACGTGGCAGAGCGTGGATGTGTGTTTGGGCCGAATATATAGATCTATGCACTTGGTGCATAAAACTTTTTGCTAATATATGACATCCTACACAAAATCATATAAAAAATTTGTAATTACAAAACAAATTTCACATTTAAAATTCCAAATTTGTCCAAATTATTAAACAAACTTATACTATTAAAACTTTAAAGTTTCGAGTGTATCCAAAGCTCTAAATAAATAAGAGCGGCTAACAATCGACGAAAATTGAAAATTTACAAATTGAGAAATAAATTGATTCAATATTTCAATGAAAAAAATATTAAAAAAAACAATATTTTTCTCGAGTTTTCGGTTTGGTTCGATTAATCGGAAAAAAAATAATCGAAACCAAACCAAAAATT
Source organism: Scutellaria barbata (assembly GCA_028654395.1). Taxonomy (NCBI): domain Eukaryota; kingdom Viridiplantae; phylum Streptophyta; class Magnoliopsida; order Lamiales; family Lamiaceae; genus Scutellaria; species Scutellaria barbata. The sequence goes on along the minus strand of CM053647.1, from coordinate 3,195,869 downwards.
AAAAATCTACAAAATTTATAACCGAAAACCAAATTAAAATTTTTGACTTGGTTTTCCGTTTGAATCAAAAATTCGATATCAGTTTGGTTCATACGGTTAATCGATCCATGCACATCCCTAGAAGAGGATCCAACGTTGTAAAAAACATAATAGTCAAATCCTTAATTGTGTAACATTACTCATGGACACAAATTGGATTAATGATGATATGTCAAATACATAATAAGCTTACACATAATCTACTTCTTGTGGTAGCATTCATACAACTTAATATCCATCTTCAGACGAAAGTAATAATCACCCTGAAAATCATCAGTGGTGAAAGTGACAATGCCCCTGGCCATGAAGAAATCTCCGGTGCCTCCGACAACGGACAAGTCGCGAGTTTTGTCGGGCAAAGGGTCGGCTCCCATGATGTTGAGTGTCCCTTTATACTCACTTGAATTGAATGACAAAGTGTAAGCAAACCAGGCGTTGTAGCTACTCTTTTTGTCGTAGAAATAGAAGCCCTGTGCTCGAGCAACCGGGGGCGAGAGAAGATGCCCGTCTTTCGTTATGGGGTCGTCGAAAACCACCATCATCCCGAAGTGTGAACCGAAGCCGGCTGAGTCATTTGAAATCTTCGCAGATGTCGCGTTTGCCAAGTCTGTGCCGTTGAACAATATGTCGTGGTAGTAAAGCACCATTCTTTTGCATGGTTCCTCTGCTTTTAGTCTCTTCGAATGGCTGAGCACGAAGCAGGACGTCGCGAGGAGAAACAAGAGGCTCAAACACGATTTCGTCATCTATTTAAGTATTTTGCCCTAGAGAAAATTAATATATATATATATATATAGGCCCATTAGAACTATAGCTGATGGCATTATGTCTCTGTTCTTGTGAGGAATATATCAAGTAGTGACAAAAAGGAGATACCATAGGGGTTTTTTAATTTAATTTAATTTAATTGATCTAGAACAACTCACATATTGCATTCCATGATCGTTCGAATCCTTTCAAAACAGGATCGAGAAATTAGCTAGACAGCATTTTATCTTCTATACTATCGATAGTTTAATACATATAATTAAACAAATATAGAAAAAAATAATAAACATATAGAAAGGCATATATAAGATGAATAATCTAGAGTGCTTTTCGAAAGGAGAATTTATTGTACTAGGATATCTCTCATACTCGATTATTAATTGTAAAATGGGATTACACTACTTAGTGGATGTTCCATGTATGAAAAGATATGTACAATAGTTATGTGTGGAAATATGTGATTCTAACCAATAAACATAAAAAAAAAAATGAAAAACAATTACTTCATAAGAAAACAATTTTTTTTTTCTTATCTAAAATGAAGATAAAATATTATAAATGACCTTACCCATCATATTTATCACCTCTATCCAAATTCAAATAAAAAGTTGAATTATTTTTACTTTTTATCTCTTTCATCTTTTCCTCATTCCTAAATACAAACATGATTTAGTATAAATTTCATCTTTTCATTGTTGCTCAAAAGAGGTAAGATAAAAATTATTTTTAGTAAAATATAGTTTATAAGTTTTTCTTCAAAATGTGTTTGATAAGTATATTAGAACTAAAAAAATTGAAAAAATCGACTTAAAAATCTATAGCAAGAACATAATAAGATGATTTGACATAGATCACAATGGGAAAAGTAGATCATAATGGTCTGACATAGATTAAGATGGTAAGCGTAGATCACGATGATAAACACCATCGTGATCTATAAATCACGATGCAAATTAAATATTAAGAATAGTTGGGCAATTTTATCTCTAAATTAAATAAAAAACTTATTTTTTTATCAAATGAATATTTTTCATTTTTCTTATATATATTGGGTAGAAAGAGCTCATATCCCATAATTATATTGTTATATTCCACATTATGAGATAAAACACTATTTCATGAAAAGAGTTCAAATTCAGTCTCGAGTTTTGCAAAAAACATTAATTATTTAAGAAAGAAAGGGCAGGCTTAATATGTTTCTTTTTCCATCATGACGTGCAAGGGCAAAGCACCTTTGTCCCAATTGACGTAGCATTCATTTTAAACTTTTGTAGGTGGGCTTAGATGCTTTCTTGCACGGCAAAGCACCTTTGTCCCAATTGACGTAGCATTCATTTTAAACTTTTGTAGGTGGGCTTAGATGCTTTCTTTCTTCAACTACGCTCTACGAGTTGTTATATTTTTATGGGGAGCAACCCAACCTGCCTATTTTAATATAATGTGTATTATTAATGGGAAAATTGCCCATAATAGCCATTTTCCTATAATTTCATACAATTTTACTCATTGATATAGGGTTTGACCCTAAAATACCCAAAAATATAACAATGTGTATGAAAATACCCATTTTTTGGTCCAAGTCAAATTGACTTCCACAGCCGCGGGCCCCACAGGAGTGATGTGCACAAACAATTGCAATATTGCGGGCCCAATCTTTACCTCACTCATTACCCCACTCATAACCTAATTATATCTTCTTCCACCACACTCAAATAATTTCACAGCTGTGGCGCCGCTCCTCTACCATCTTCATTTCCAGATTTTCGGAAAAAATATTATCCACGAATATAGTTAAATTTATCCTCCATGAAAATAATATTTCGAAAAAAATATTATCCACGAAAATTTTAGCCACGAAAATATTATCCATGAAAATAATATTTCGAAAAAAATATTATCCACGAAAATAATTAAAATTATCCTCCACGGAAATTAGCCTAAATTTTCTACACGAAAATTACCGTCATTAATATTAGCCACGAAATTTTTTTAGCATTCACGAATTTTTTTTCTTATTCACGAAAATTATAGAATTTTCGTGAATAATTTTCGTGCATAATTTTCGTGAGCTCAAATTTCTAATTTTTTCATGCACGAAAATTCTTTTTAATCATTCACGAAAATGTGGAGTGCATTCACGAATTTTTTTTCTTATTCACGAAAATTATAGAATTTTCGTGAATAATTTTCGTGAGCTCAAATTTCTAATTTTTTCATGCACGAAAATTCTTTTTAATTATTCACGAAAATGTGGAGAATTTTTTTTCTTAATCTACGCCATCGTTTTAAATTATTTCTTAATCTCTCTCCTATTTTCCATTCTATTTATATTATTTATTTATTATTATTTTATTAATATCTCTCATCAATCAATTTCTTAATTTTTCTACCGTTTTCCATTCCATTTATATTATTTATTATTTTTTTATTAATCTCTTGTAAAAAAATTTACTTTTTTTCTTTTATTAATAAGTTTTTTTCACTTCACTTATTCATTCGGCCTTTTTTCTTTTCTTTTTTTAATTCTTCATTATCTTTATTTTTACTCTTTTTGAGCCAACAAGTATTTTCTCATTTCTCTTTTAATAATTATAAGATAAAAAAGTGAGTTAATATAGTTGAAATGAAAAATTATTTTTTTTCATTGTAGGCGCCACTTGATCATTCACGATATTCTCTTGAAGGCATGAGTTTCAATAGAGATACATCCAATACAATGAATTGATTAGTTGTCTAACAAGTTTTGTTTTTGATCTAAATGTAATTCGATGGAGATCTTATTGCAATTTTGATATATTCTTATTTTTGATATTTATATTATTGATATGTTATATTAAAATATGGTTTTAGATTATTCTAACTTTTTTAGAACTTGTCGATATTAACAATATCAATCATATCAATATTTAACTTTTTTTAGAATTTGTCGATATTAACGACCTAATATTTAACTTTTTTATAACTTATCCATATTAACGACATAAATCATATATATTATTGAAATATTTATATATTAATATTTAACTTTTTTAGAACTTATCGATATTAACGAAATCAATTTATATATTAATATTTAATTTTTTTTAGAACTTGTCGATATTTTCATTTCACCATATATTTCCTTTTTAAAAACTTATTTTTATATTTATGTTAATATATGTATTCAATTTGATTTTTTTACCTTAAAAAATAAATTTTTCATTTCAATTATATTAACTCACTTTTTTACCTTATAATTATTAAAAGAGAAATGAGAAAATACTTGTTGGCTCAAAAAGAATAAAAATAAAGATAATGAAGAATTAAAAAAAGAAAGAAAAAAGGCCGAATAGTTTAAAACGATGGCGTAGATTAAGAAAAAAAATTCGTGAATGCACTCCACATTTTCGTGAATAATTAAAAAGAATTTTCGTGCATGAAAAAATTAGAAATTTGAGCTCACGAAAATTATTCACGAAAATTCTATAATTTTCGTGAATAAGAAAAAAAATCCGTGAATGCACTCCACATTTTCGTGAATGATTAAAAAGAATTTTCATGCATAAAAAAATTAGAAATTTGAGCTCACGAAAATTATGCACGAAAATTATTCACGAAAATTCTATAATTTTCGTGAATAAGAAAAAAAAATCGTGAATGCTAAAAAAATTTTGTGGCTAATATTAATGACGGTAATTTTCGTGTAGAAAATTTAGGCTAATTTCCGTGGAGGATAATTTTAATTATTTTCGTGGATAATATTTTTTTCGAAATATTATTTTCATGGATAATATTTTCGTGGCTAAAATTTTCGTGGATAATATTTTTTTCGAAATATTATTTTCATGGAGGATAAATTTAACTATATTCGTGGATAATATTTTTTCCGAAAATCTGGAAATGAAGATGGTAGAGGAGCGGCGTCCACAACTGTGAAATTATTTGAGTGTGGTGGAAGAAGATATAATTAGATTATGAGTGGGGTAAAGATTGGGCCCGCAATATTACAATTGTTTGTGCACATCACTCCTATGGGCCCGCGGCTGTGGAAGTCAATTTGACTTGGACCAAAAAATGGGTATTTTCATACATATTGTTATATTTTTGGGTATTTTTGGGTCAAACCCTATATCAATGGGTAAAATTGTATGAAATTATAGGAAAATGGCTATTATGGGCAATTTTCCCTATTATTAATCCTCCATTCAATTTAATAATATCCATTTCTAATATTAAATAAAAATATCTCAAACTATTCATTTTTTTAGGTTAACCACCTCCATCCCCTTTCATATCAACTCAATATAATACAACATTTAGTCAAAACTTCAATTGTTTCATTTTACAACCGTTTTTGTGAAGTACATATATTTTAGTCCTTATATCCGAATTTCATATAACCCTATGTCAGAATTTCGTGTAGCCTATGTCCAAATTTCGTGGAGCCTATATCCTAATGTATTGAACCTTACACGAACTTCCTGTCCCAATCTCACCAAATTTCGCGAAGCCCCCAGACTAAAATTTTAGCTGATTTTTGTGTATCTATTGATAGTAACAATTATATTATTATGTTCAGTTCAACATTACTACACGAAAATATTATAATCAAGTATGCAATAACCGTGTTATTACCCCATTTTACAATTTTGTGTATTTATAATATACACAATTGTTTCTATACACCAGGTGCACGGATCCTAAATCTGTGCACCCGGGTCAACCCGACCCGAAAGTGCCTTTCACGCGCCTCCACGCGCGTCTCACGCGCCCCACGCGCCCAAACGCTAGCCCAAACCCTAACTCAAATTCTAGTTCTGCTATATATTGACATAACCTTTTAGTTTAGCGAATTTAACTTTTTAGTTCTATACTTATAACCTTTTAGTTATATGCACATAACCTTTTGCAGTGTTGAGTAGTGAAAAAAGTATAAGTTATTCACTAAAAAGGTTATGAAATTTGTACATAAAGGTTATAGTATTACAATATAAATGTTATCACAAATTCTCCTGTGCACCTGGTGCACGGATCTAAGATCCGTGCAATCCGGGTCGGGTCGACCCGGTTCCAGGCATTTCTTTTCTTTTTTTTTTATAAATTTTATGTCTTGACCTTTATGTACAAATTTGGTGACCTTTATGTACAAATGTTGTGACCTTTATGTATAAATGTTGTGACCTTTATGCATTGTAACTTAGAAAAAAAAGGAAGAATTTCAGCCAAATTTGTACATAGATACCTTTATGTAATATTTATGTGACCTTTATATATATTTTATATGACCTTTATGTACAAATATTCATACTTTTATGTAATATATAAAAGGTATATAAAAGTATGAATATTTATACATAAAGGTCACATAAATATACATAAAGGTCATATGAATATAACATAAAGGTATCTATGTACAAATTTTGCTGAAATTCTTCATTTTTTTCTAAGTTATTTAACATAAAGGTCACAGAATTTATACATAAAGGTCACACAATTTGTATATAAAGGTCACCAACTTTGTACATAAAGGTTTTGCCCTGAAATAAAAAAATCAAAAAAAAAAAAAAACAAAAGTGCGCGGATCCGGGTCGACCCGGGTCGACCTGAATTGTATGTACACCAGGTGTACATCAGTCACACTCAAAGGTTATATCATTACAACATAAATGTTTCGACTATATTGAATTTTTATAATGAAAAAACTATAAGTTATTTATTGAAAAGGTTATGAAATCTGTACATAAAGGTTATATTATTACAAGTTACAACATAAAAGTTACATTATTACAACATAAAGGTTTGGGCTATATTACATGAATTTTTATAGTGAAAAAAGTATAAGTCATGCAGTGAAAAAGTTTTGAAATCTGTACATAAAGGTTACACTATTACAACATAAAGGTTATATTATTACAACATAAAGGTTATGGCATAAATTAAAAAAAAAAAAAAAAGAGGCACGGATCCGGGTTAAACCGGACCCGACCCGACCCGTATGCCCAGTTGCATGGATCATGACCCATGCACCTGGTGCACACAAACACTACTCTATAGTATAATGTTATATTTATACAATAATCTAATATTATAATCTAATTCGTGTATTAAATATGCCACATTTTTACTGTTTATCTTGTGGAAAAAACAGGTCATATTCGTTTACTTTTTCAGACGTTCATCCCATCTCATCCCATCACCATGTGGTTCATTGACTCAAATGTATACTTTTGGGTAGTATGAGGTAAAAATATAGTGACTTGGGTATATTTGATACACTCTTAAATATTTTTGAGTATTTTGATACACTTTTAAATGTTTTTGACTACTTGGGGTCATTTCCTCTATTTTTATCGTAGAGATTATTAAAAAAAGTCCAATTTAAAATAGGATTATTCATCTCATTCTATTATATTTGCATTTTCATAAATTTTAATTATATCTATCTAATATCTAATATCAATCAAATACTATTATAAAAATGTCTTAATTTCAAACAATTTGATTTGATTCTTACTCAAATCTAGTTTGAATTAAATTGAATTCGATAAATCGATTTGAGGCTTTACTATAACTTAAGGAAATGAGTGTTTTAACATAGAAAACATATATCTTGTTTAAGTTTTGATCAAGATCAGATTTTGGATGAGTTTAAGGATGGTTATGATAGATTATACATGTGATTTAGGCCCGAATATTTGGAATTTTGGGTTGATTGTCTTAAATTTGTTCAAATTAAAAAACTAATAGCCCAATTTGAGGGCTTGAAAAGTTAAATTATAAATGACCAAAAATTAGGATACCAAATTTGCAATTTTCGCTACTCACGTTCCAAAAATTAATATTTATTCTTGGTTACTTTATTGGATAGCTAGAAATAATCCCACATTGTCCAATTTTAACTTGATTTTAAATGGGTGGATATTCCAAAGGCTTATATTGAATTTCAGTGATTTATTGGCTGAGTAGGTGAGATATGATTTATCTTACCTGCTTGGCATAATGGTCTATTTAAATTGTCTATCACGCACTTAAATTAACATGTGAAATTATGAATACTCCCTTATTTTCATTTAATATTTCAGAAAAAAAGTTTAATCTTTTCAACGGATTCCCAAATCGATTTAGGTGTTTACTGATTTATATTGTGTTCCTTCTTTGAAGTGGTTTTTGAAATTAATCGCAGCTTATTGGTGGATAGTATAGTCAGGAAGCACTGTGTGGTGAATTGTTAGAATTTTTGGTTACACTTCATCTTCATTTCATAATAACTTCGTTTAAGTCCTGTAAGAATGGGCAGATTTAGAGTGATATTAAGTTTCTTTTTTCAATTTTTTTTTTTTTTTTAATGTGGGTTAGATATTGTGATTTGAATTGATAGCTTCAACTGATCCAGGTCCTGCATCCATTTTATTGTTATTCTATCCATATTAATAATTGATCCATCTTTCAACTTATCAACCAACAAAAATACGTGAAAAATCTCTAAATAGACATTTACGCAGTTGGAGTATTATTTCAGTAACATTCGACTTTACAATTATACAATATAAATTAAGATTAAGAAAAAAGGTAGATATTATTGAAAGAAATTTATATTTGTGTATACTATCATCCATTATTATTGTCGTCGTCATCATTTTAAATTGAAACTGAGAATTCATGAATCCTCCTCCTCCGAGGTATAGTCTTCTTTCAACGAAGCCAAGGACTCTCCGGTCAACTGACTCCGGTATTGCTGCACCACTAGAACAGACGCTGTCGTTTTAAACTCCGGTGAAATCAACAAGTTTCCGACCGGCCCCAGTTCCGGGCATTGACTCCTCTTGTTAAGAGTCGCCACCAGCTGTCCCTCCGACATTCGTCCGACCAAGAACAGATTGCAACGACTGTATGTCCGAATCACATCGACTAATTCTGCACCGTTGCTAATCAGAGTCTCTTGGAATTTGATCGAACCATCCTCACTTACTTTCTGCTTGAACTCAGCAATAAACTCATCATCCGATCTACCCTTCTTAACATCCTCGTCATTCATGTCCACACGAACGCTGTCTCCGACGACCTTAGAGTCGGCAATGAAACGCACAGCGTTGAGACTAATGCCGGTGTGCTCAGCCATGAGAGCACCATAGGAGAAAGCTTCACGATCGTCGTAGCCTCCAAAAAAGAAGGTTGTGATAGTATAGTCTACGTTGCTTGCAGCCACGTGAGACTGTCCTCCTAATCCCCGATCGACTAATATCCCAACAGAGCATGGCGCGTGTTCTAGAACCTTGCGGTTGACGTGCCTGAAATCTGCTCTTGTTGTCTCCAAATGTCCATCGAATCTCTGATGCTGATGGAACGGAAGGATTATTATGGCAGCCCTCTTTTGTTCCGCGCTCGTGCAGATGTCTTCGTGCATGCTGGACAATGCTGAGATGGCGGTTGTTGGTGTTATAGACACATGGCTAAGGTGCTGGAAAGCTTCGAAGGCGACCACAACTTGGTTTTCTGCAAGATCGTTGCCCTTTTTCCAGAATGGTAGCCCGTTGTTTCGGGCCTTGTGGACCATCAGTATTGCAGATGATCGTTCGGAGAGTTCCATCAAGTGCATTGAGTAGACACGAAGGCCCCCCTTTTTGCCACGGCCGCGTGAAACCTCCATCAGATTGATCAATGTCGGAATGTTTCTTGTACTGTGGAAACAGATGAGCATTCTGAGCTGAGTGTCCACTTCTGTCCTCTCAATGCTTCTGTACTTGCATTCTAGCTTAGCCATGTGGGCTGGCTTGTATATGGCCACCACTATTGGTGTGGTTATAAATGTGGTGAATAAAGCCATCAACACCATGATTGCGAAGGTTTGATCATTCAGAACCTACAAAATATGACATGATAAACATTATAATGAGATGAAAAATGAATAAGAGATGTATATATATATATATATATAGAGAGAGAGATGAGTAATTCACCCCACGGTCTTTGCCAATGTTAAGGACAATGAGCTCCACTAAGCCTTTAGTGTTCATGAGGAAACCCAGAGTTAGAGCCTCTTTGAAAGGAATCTTGCAGCATAGAGAGACCAAAATAGTGCCAACAATCTTCCCAAAACAAGAAGTAAATATGACTAAAACAAGGAGGCCCCATGATTGAGCCCCTCGAATGGTGGCAACGTTAGTCTTCAATCCACTCGACACGAAGTACAAAGGGAGAAAGAGACCCGATACAAGGTCTTCTACTTTCTCCACCAAGGCATCAGAAAACGCACCCTCCTTCGGGACGAGAACACCAACCACGAACGCCCCGAAAAGAGCATGAATTCCGATAGCATCAGTCACAAAGCTAGCAGCCAAAACAGCAGCCAAAGTAGCACATATGTATATCTCATCCACAGCCTCACCCTGAGGACATCTTCGAGCAATCCATTTGAAAATAGGAGGACCAACAAGTATGCACAAAACAACGAAACCAAATCCACTCAAGAACACCCACAAGGACACAATGGGAGAGCGGCCAGTGCCCGACAATGCAACAGCCAGGGCAAGAAGAATCCAGGCAGCCACGTCGTTGACTGCAGCAGCAGACATGGCCATTCGACCAACATTCGTGGTCAGAAGCTTCAATTCTGCCAATATACGAGCCAGCACGGGGAACGCAGTGATGGAAAGGGCCACTCCCATGAATATCAGAAATGGTCCTTGACTCACACCTTTACAGATGGTTGCTCGAAGCACGAACGAGGTCCCAACGCCCAAAGCGAATGGGAGACTGATTCCTGCAAGAGCTATGCTCAATGCTTTCTTCCCTGTTTTCCCAAGAGCCTTAGGATCGAGCTCAAGCCCAACCAAGAAGAGAAAGAACAATAGGCCCAGGTTGGCAACTGTGTCCAAAACTGTAAGGCTTCTGGGTGGAAATATAGTATGAAGATATTTCTTGTTGCGGCCTAAGGCTGAAGGGCCAAGTAAAACTCCTCCCTGCAGCAGAAACACATGAGATAGATATTGATGTTATTCAGAAAATTAGTGAATTAAATCGGAGAAATTAAGGATGCTACTAACAATGATCTCAGCAATGACGCGAGGTTGCCTTAGTGGGCGGAGAAGATAAGCAAGTATTCGAGTGAGAAGTACGACTAAGCATATTTGAACAATCACAAGAGGAAGCGCATAATGGAGAGGATTATCCCCCTGGAACACTCCATTCGACGTCGCCTTTATCGCCTTATCACATTCCATTCTGCCCAAACTAACTAGATTATACTCAATGCCTGCATCTTCCATTCATTAAATATTAATAATCAGCTAAATATGTGTATAGTAAATAAAACTTTATTACATGTTGCAGCATGATTCTGGTATTGATCACATGTAATCAGTGAGGCACGCAATGAAATCAACTTTTATGCAATCCTTGGAATATCTATCTGGATCCTAATTAAAGGCAGAAGTTTCACTTGTGTTTTTTTTAAGTAAAGTAATAAGAAAATCAAAGAGAGATTGCTTTCGTCATCAATAAAAAGTAACATGTCCAATCCCGTGAATACAAGTTTTGATCGAATACGATAGCAAGATACAATTTGTTTTACCGTTTGAAGACAATTCATTATAAATGACACTAAATTTCTGAATATACACACACGACACATGATCTAACTTAATCATTGTAACTAGATTATGAAGATCAGTCGGAAAAGTGATAACAAAGTTTGGCACACTTTCATAGGATAGTTGTATTTCATGTGACAGAATCTAAAAGCTGTAAATTAATCATAGGGGCCCAAAGTTGACCAATCTCCATGTGAATATTGTACATCAAATACTTTTAAGATTTTGATTTGTCTTTTTTCTCTCGAAATCTCAGTTATTACACTTTTCTAGTTTTCCACCAAATTCGCCACCGCTTGACCTAGTTTTCTTAATCCCAATTCCAAGAAACATGATCTTAAATGAATTGTCGTTCAGAATGACCTCAATACCCTTGACTCCATATCAAATTGCCAGAAAACAAAAAAACAAAAAAAAAACGAATGAAAGATCGAAACTTTATTACTAGTTCTACCCATCCCCACCCCATTTCTTCTAAATCTATACATTACTGTACAGCCCTTCAAGATTTGTACGACGAGTACGTGTATTGTGTACGTGGGCTTTCTTTGTTTTGATCGAGCCAGCTGTCTTTTTTTTTTTTTTTCATATATTGTGTGTGAGAGAGAGAGAGATTGACCTGAAATCTGGTCGATGGAGAAAAGAGTTTAAGTGGAATTGGCCATAACAACTGCGACGTGTTGCAAACACCTAATAGTAAACTTCTGAATCTTTTGCTCTTTAAGAATTGATCTGGAAACAAAATGGATGAGAGAGAGGAGAGAGAGAAGCGAAAACAGTTACTCCACAGATTGAGGAGAAGTTTAGAAAGACCAAAGAGAGAAGCTTGGCAGGTTTCGGTTTGAAATTGCGGAGGGACGTCTGCATATTTATAGAACAGGGAAAATGTTGGTCGGTAATGCCCTTGTCTATTTTGGTGTAGTCAACATATGCTAATTATATATTTTGCTGAATTATATCAATCTTTCTTCAAACTTGATGTGGTTGGAAATTAATCAGGTCTTCAATTTTGGTCGAATAAAATCCATCTTTTTGATGTAATCGAACGATAGTGAAAGCGATGAATTTTAAAAATCATTATTTAAAATATAAGAACGTATTATTTATATTAAATTTATATAATGTTAAAGAAGTGAAAAGAAATATATTTTTTTCTATTTTACTTTGATTGATATTCAACGAATTGTTAAACATACCATGATCTTCCAATTTGATCATTTCTTTCAATGGAAGTGTGTGGATTTCCAAAATATTGTATATTATTTTAACTAAATTATTCCTATAATGTATTTAACTCATGAGATTATAAAATTTTGGGCAAATTAAATTATTCTTATGATGTACTTAACTCATGAGATTATAGAATTTTGGGGCTAATTGAATTTGGATTGATATAGAACTATTCTATATTGAAAAAGAATTAAAAAAACACTATTTTTTCTCTCCAAAACATACGTTACTTTATGATAAAGTTGGCCCGTCTTTTCACTTTTTGAGAGAGAAATTGTTTATTTTTTTATAGACTCAATTATATCTGTATGTAGTTGAAATTTTAATTCCAATCTAATTAGGATTTATCTCCAAATAGAAATTTAATCTTATTAAGATTCACAATCTTAATTTAATTAGTCCTTATCTAACTAGGATTCCAAATCTCATCAATTAATTAAGAGTTCTAATCTTAATATAATTATAGTTGATATTATCTTATAATATCAACTTTATTGGTTATATTAATATAAAAATAAATATCAAAATACTTATTAAATTTCTAATACAACCATCACGGTAAAATATCAAATATTCCTGAAATTATATGATATTTATATAATTTTCCAAACCATATGGAAAATTGTTTCCTATAATTTATAGAAATATATAAACTTATATTTAACTCGTTTTACTTAGAAAGGCGAATCAGGACCATGGACCCATAATCATAAGCTTCAATAAATCGAATAAATAATTAAACTCTTTAATTAATTCATCGACTTACTAATTCTGTTATTACTCCACTAAAAATACGGAATTATACTCTTACGATTATAGAATATTTTACTCTTTGAAATTGAGTCGTCCACCGATATAACCATTACATATAAATTAATCTTTCATAGACAATTCGTAATTAAAATATGTATTATCTGTAGGAACCGCCGGATCGCCGACCCTATACGATTATCCGATTCGGGGTCCATGCAAATATGATTAACGCGCAGCAGAAAAACGAATCATACCTTTTGCACCGAAATTAGTTCTAAGATCAGAATTGTAAGATCAGAACTGTAGATCGAGGAATCGATGAAGACTGGACCTTAGTTCTAAGATCAGAACTGTAAGATCAGAACTGTAGATCGAGGAATCGATGAAGACTGGACCTTAGTTCTAAGATCAGAACTGTAAGATCAGAACTGTAGATCGAGGAATCGATGAAGACTGGACCTCACGATCAGCCGTCTTCAACTAATACGTATCTCAAATTTTTATGTCTGTGTATCTGTATTTCTTTATTTAGAAACGGCTGACTTGAGGCTTATTTATAGGCAGGAGGATTAGGAATCGGTCTCCTAATAGGCTTAGGAGTCCTAAATTCGATCTCAATATACTTCTTAAGCCTATCAATAATATCTTAATCCACTAAAAAGATATTATTGAACTACCGTCCCTTATCCATATTAGATATGGGCTCCTATTTATTATATGCGCGTTTATCTCCCCGCGTTTAAGATATCGAATATCCATTAATTAAATGAATTACTGATAATTCAATTAATTAATATTTAATTCCAAGAGTAGTACCACTCAACTTTATTATCATGCCGGAATAAATCCACCTGCAGGGTTTACATGATAATCCATATGAGTTCCTTAAGGGGACATCATCATCCTAAATAATTAGGACACAGTTTCATTATATAATCAACATCACACCATATAAACAACATTGTATCCCAATTTACCGAGCTTATTGATTTAATAAATAAATCTCACTCATTGGTAAATTAAAGAAACATATATCGAGTATACATGTCCGTTATCATACAATGATTAAGAGGATGCACATCCATAATAACAGAGGTCTTGTTTTATTTATATAGTCAATACAAATAAAACAACCTCAATTGGTCCTGCTCAATACATACAAAATGTACTCGTGTAATTTTATAATCAAGATAGATTAATACCAAATTACACTACAACCATTCCGATAATTTGTCCAAAATCATCTCGGCTGTGAGCTACCATTTATAATTTATAAGGAACTGATAACATGATCCTCTGTGTGGCACCACACACCATGTTATCTACAATATGAATTAATTGGACAATTGCAATAACATATATAACAAATATATAAAATGCAAACATTTGACCATAAAAGATTCTCATATCATAAATAGATGTTCATACAAAAGTTAGGCTTATAATATACATCCTAACATTATCCGTCAACCTCTTCAATTACCTCTTTTTCTCATTTACCATTAATTTACTAGTGAATGATTAATTTATAATTCAATTATAAATTAGAGATCTCAAACCATTCAGTTCCAAAATTAACAAATGAGAGAATTATTTTTCTACTTCGTGCAAAAAGGAATGAATTCCATATCTATGAATTTATATTCCCAGTCATTTAATTCTATTGAATTTAAAATGCTAAGTATTGTAACGAATGAGATAATTATCTTTCTACTTCGCGCAAGAAGAAATGGATTCCATATCTATAAATTTATATTTCCAGCCATTTAATTCTATGTGAATCTAAAATGTAAGTATTGTGAGAGTTTATAGACAAACAGAAATAAGTAAATTAAGAATCACACCAAACTAAATAGGAGTCTATAATCACTCATCTATATATGATCATTTTATAATGTAATTTGGATTTCCGTATCTAAACGGAATTTATAGGAAATACACAAATTAAATAAGTTCGTGTCTTATATGATCAAATCATATATAAATGCCCCCATTCAGATGTATCTACATTGATGGTTCGAATAAGATAGTCACATCTTATGTTTTGGACCGCATTAGTGATGTTTTAATTAAAGATCCGTATTTTAATTAATTTCATCATAAACATAGTTTAAGTTTATTATCCATAATTTTAATCATATTGTATATAACACTTATATACTAAGATTATAGTTACATCAAACAAACTAGGGATTTTCTACGATGTTCATAAAATGCATACAATAAGCATATGAGTTTGAAAATAAATGTGGCATTTATTAATAATCATAAAATAATTCATAATTGCTTTACGGACACTATCTCTAATAGACGCAATTATTTGATCTGAGATTTATAAAAAATATTTATACTTTCATGTAAAATGTTGTTAAATTATCAAAAAAATCATAAAATTTTCAAAAATTGCATAATTTAACCAAGCTTCAAAAGGAAATTTCCTAAAATTTGAAGGCTTCATTTGGATGGAAGGATTTGAGAAAGAGATTTGAAATTCCTATCAATAAATTAGTCAATGATATTTGAATAGATACGGATTACAAATCATTTTAAATCAACTTTTTTAATAATATGAGTATATTTCAAATCCACATACTCCAATGTGAGTGTATTTAAAATCAATTTATTTTAAATTCTAAATTTTATATTACCCTATCCACATGAAGTCTAAGATTCATTTTAAAATTTATATAACTCTACGGGTTCATCGATAAAAATATTATGCATAATGGGTATAATTTCTATAAATATTAGGTACTTTTTATGATTTTCAAACTTTGAGGGTGGTAAATGCAATTCACTAATTTATTAAAAGGATTATATAATTTGTAATAACTTAAATAGTGTTTTTAGAGTTTTTTACGTTTACTTTTACAAGTATGTTTTTGAGATAAGATAAGATCATTCGATACATCTGGAAATGTAGCTTTTAGGGCACTTGTTGAGGTGTTCTAGATGTTTTCCTATCCAATATTGGCCTGTTTGTTCTAGACCTTGGAGAACATATTTTTTTCTTTCAATTTTCGATTTCTGTATGTTTTATAATATCTACTTTTTGCATCTCTAGCTCCTTATGTGGGTCCCATCAGCCAACACTAGTCGATATCTCTCTCTTACTTATTCAATTAACACAATTATTTATATCACCTCAATAAATTATATAATAATTAAGTTACTTAGCATAAATAACAGAACATAAATTAACTACTTCTTTTATCGTAGAAAAATTATATTAAAAATCACATAATTTTTATTTCACAAGTATGTCATTTATAATACTCTGGTTTAATATATCTTCCATAAAACAATACTAATAATATAACACAACATTTACAAGATTTAATTATATCAAGTAGAAATTTATTGTATAATATTATTAAAAATAATATAATTATAAAAATGATGATAATTTTGAAGCATTTACCTTATTTATGCTATATTAATTCTTATTAAAATCACAAAGATTATTTATTGTATAAAGATTTTTAATATATCTTGAATATAATAATACATTATATAAAATATATATGATACATTATTGCATACAATTAATATTATAAATAGGAAGTACGAAACTTATGAACTCATATTTTCCATTAAAATCTACAAATTAAGTAAAGAAAATATCATTTTTTAAAAATTATATAAAAATATATCATTTATACTTATAAAAAATTAATGAAACTCAATCTTTATGTCCATTTGCCGGATTATATAGATAAATTTTCATTACTAATCTTGAAGAATAGAAAATCATTGCTTTTTATATGAGTAATAATATGTCAATGATTTTTTTTCATATATCTTTTAAATACTTTGAATTTTTAATTATGAAATTTCATTGTCATCTATATAAAACCAACTAATCTTATTTCCACTTTCTAAAATAGAAATAGAAATATTTATTATTTTATAATTTATAAATTATAAATATTGAAGTTTGCATAACTTATGTATATCTATGGTATGAAAATCATTTTGTATATACATGGAAATTGAGATTAAAAAAACATGATCATATTTGATATGGGGATAATTGGATGAAATTTCATTTTGATTTGGAAAATCGACATGAAAGTCCTTTGTGCTTTAAAATTCACATGAAACTCTCTTTTGGTTTTCTACATACAGCCCGAAAACCATAACCCTATTAATGTTAACAGAAATGCTATGCACTCGCTATTCATACATTTTTTTGTGTGTTTTGTTTTACTTTTTTGCTATATATTTACCCTTTTTTAACTATATTAAAAGACTCATTATATTGTAGGGGTTTCTTGCAATTGAAAACACTTCATTTAAGTTAATTTTCTATATTAACACTTATTTCTTTATTTGCTTTTCTTTTTTCATTTAATTTTATTTTTTATTTAGTTATTTATTTTATTATTATTAATGCCAACAGTTTATACATAATGTTTCTTTTTTACTTTTGTATTTTTTCATTCATTTTTTTTTCAATGTTTATTTGTCATTTAGTTGTTTATTTTATTGTTAGTTATAACAATGGTTGCTATTTATGCTTCTTTATTTGCTTTTGATTTTTTCAGTTTTTTTTTTTTTTTTACAATGTTCATTTTTTATATAGTTTTATTTAATTTTATTATCATTAATGTTGATGATTGATAAAAAAGATGTGAAAATATTCGATAGTATACTAGTTTCACCTCAAATTAATCCCAAAATGTAATTAACGAGGTTCTAAATATAATTAGTATACTATTTTTCTTCAAAAAAATAGATATTCGATATCCATACAAAAAAATGAAAAATTCATTGAATTTTTTTGGAGAAATCAAGATGACTATAGATGTGAAAAATGAGAAATTTTGCTATTGAGATACATTTTGTTTTAGAAGGAGAACTTGAAGCGAGTATAAGATATGTTTCAAGTTTTTTTCTATAAGTTTTTTTTTTTTTTTACTTTTTTCTTATCTCTTACAAATTGGTATGTTTCAAGTTTTCTTGTATAAATTTATTAGTTTTTGTTTGTTGCTGACAAATTGGTATGTTAATTGTTTCTTGGTATGATTAATTTTATTTATTATACCTAACAATTCTTAAGTATTTAATCATTTATATTTTATATATTTTATATTTTCTTTAATATTAGGTCTTATATTTTTAATCTATCTTCATGATCAATAGTCTATATTAATAAAAATAAATAATTAAATAAAAAATTAACATTGAAAAAATGAATTGAAAAAAAGAAAGAAAGAAATATACGTATCAATAGGAAAATTGTAAATTTAGGACATTATTTTTAGGTAATTTATCAATGAATGACATTAACTTTTCAGGCCATGACATTTGGACACTAACTTTTCAATTTGGGTGATTTTAAGACAAAAACTTGTAATCATTAATTTCGGGTCCAATCGTATGGATTTGGGTTTGTGCTAAAGTGGACCACAATCAAATTCTTGTGATTTGGCCCGAAATTCGTGATTTTGGATTTTTTTTTATCCTAAAATCGTCCAAATTGAAAAATTAGTGTTCAATGTTGAGGCCCGAAAAATTAATGTCATTTATTGATGAATGACTTAAAGATGGTGTTCTAAGTTTCCAATTTCCCCACATATCAACTTTATACATTAATAGCAATAAAAATAAATAAATTAATAAAAAATTAACATTGTAAAAAAAAAAAACTAAAAAGCAAAAATAAAGAAAGAAACATCATTAACGTTATAAGTAACTAAATAAAAATTAATATAAAAAATTAGAAATAAACAAGAGTAAAAATATGTATAAAAAATTAGAAATAAACAAGAGTAAAAATATGTACCAATTGTTCGCATTAGTCACAGGAATGTAAATAACTAAATAAAAGTTAACATTTAAAAAAATGAATTAATTGAAAAAAAATGAAAGTAAATAAAAAAAAAGTATTATTATAGAAAATAAGTTTGAATAAAACATTTGAAATTACAAGGAACACCTCATAAGAGAATGAGTATTTTGATTCAATGAAGAAACACATTTTCTCTCTCTATATTTTTCTCTCTTCATATTTTAACAACACAGTTGGATTTTGATATCATAAATAAGAATTTGTAATTCATTTATTACAAATCTTAAATTTTGAATCCATCTATCCAAATACTACATGAACAAATTTCTGCAATTTCCTTTTTCAATAATTTATTTACTTTTTTATTATGTTGTAGTATGTTAATTAATGGATCACGTCGATGTGGCATGTTTTAGAAATGGGAATAGTAAATTTACAGCAGATGAAACTTTGACTTTTATCCAAAAGTTCAAGAAACAATTCTCTCAATTCTGAAAAACTTTCCCTACTTCCAGAATAAACATGACCAATTTTTTCACGAAGTTGTAAATTTAGGAGTTTCTATTTTTAGCAATCACTTATTGTTTATCAGTACAAACAATCACTTTATTTAATAGAGAATTTTAGCAGTTCCTTTGTAGATTTAGGTTTTGATAAATATATCATATCTGATTTAATAATTTATTTTTCATAAAAACTCATATGCGACGATTGTATTTATGATAGAAAAAGATATATTTATAACTATAAAAGACATACTTGAATTATACTTGTAAAATATATTTATAAATTACATACTAATAGTTGAAAAATACATACTTATATCTATGATATACAAATACTTATTTACATCTATAAAAAATATATTTGAATTCCATCGCATATGAGACTGTCTCACAAGACACCAATTATTTCTTCTTTTTCTTCACTTGCTCTTATTACTTGTTTGAAGTATATCTAGGATTTATCTTGTATCTGTTACATATATTTTATTTGTTTTACATTTATCTATACAATAACTTAATACAAATTTCTTTCAGAAAAACCAAAAAAATTCGAATTGTTTTTAAAATATAAGTATCGGTACGTAATTCTATAATTAAAATGACTAAACTTAAATAAGTCTTCCGAAAGGATCTCATAATGAAAGCTTATGATAGGTTTATCAAGAAGATTTACCAAACACTCCGAAAAATCTTACACTATCTTATAAGTTATTTAATTATAAGCTTAAAATGCTCATATGCACAATCAACAATTCCAAAGTCAAGTAAGGCAGTCTTATAAACGTTAACTACTTTTTATTTTAAGTTAAATTATTCTTTAGTTATTTCATATTATTTGCTTTATTATTAATATAAGGAAATAATTAATCAACAAAAGATGCATGTTACTAAACCAGAATCAAAATTATAACTAGATAAAACTTTGAACAGTGATTATTACTTAATCAATATATTTTTTAATTAATTGAAGATAGTGGAAGATAGAGAATAAACACTATATATAAAACTTGTGTAATCCAGATTCGAATCTCTAATCATCACGCAATCTTCATCTTTATAAAGATGATATACCCTTAAACTACAAAACTTGTGATATTTCTTAATTAATACTAGGTTGTGGTCGAAAATTATTCAGAAGTCGCATATTCATGATCATTGATAAGTAGAAAACTTAAGGTTTTCTTTTTAGCAATTAAATTTTGAGTTTTTTTATGTTCACATAAGTTTGAGTAGGTTGACACATAATTCTGAATGATATTTATTTCTTCATTCTCATAATTTTTGGCTACAAGCAGTCCATGTGCAATGAGTGGAGAGAGAACAAATTTGTACACGCTCATCATTTATTTGATTATGCTAATGATAAATCACACGTTTCCTTCATTAATTGGATTTCCTTCATTAATTGGATAAATCACACTTTCTCGCAACTCTACATGGTGATTTTTTACGATTTATTACTGCCTGGAAATTATATCATATCATTATGTCCTAAATGCGTTCTCTTATAAGGAAGTCATTATTATATTTGAAATATCCCTACAAAGTCCGAATAATTTAAAATCATGTTTGGTCCCATAATTATGGTATTTTTCAATTTTGGTTTCATAATCATTCATCACACTTTAAATTTAGTCTCACAATTTAAAACTTTGTCTAATTTAAATTTAATTTTGCTTGAAATTTTTGAATTTTGTCAGAAAATGTCATGTATTAAATTCTTATTAAAATTTTGATTCTGAAATCCCACCTATATGAATTTGACACAACATTTTCGAACAAAATTCGGAAAAATTAAATTGGACGGATTCTTAAATTTGTAGAACAAAATTAAAATTTATGATAATTATGAAATTAAAATTGAAAGACCCCATAGATCCTTCAGTCAGTTTTATTAAAAGTGAAAATTCCACTATTGCCCTAGGTAAAAGTCTTCAATAAAAAAGTTTAGAAAAAGTAATTAAGAAAGTATTTTAAGATTAAAACGGGGATTAATTAATAAAACATGGCTCTTGTTTTATTTTATTGGTATACTGTACACATATATACTATATATCATCGTCATGGACTCATGGTACGCATAATTTCAAGATCCTATATAAAGAAAAAAAATTAAAAGAATTATGTCTTTCAAGAAAACACACAAATATATATAGAGCTTCCTTAAATTTTCAACATTTTAAATTATACGATATATGATATATAATGTGAAAGAAAAGATCTGAATACGCTTTTCGCACCTGAGTTGAAATGATATCATATTTCATAATTCATATATGAGTTGGTCTCTTGTGCATTTGAATGTATCGGTGTATTAGGGTTGGGTTCGGATTGATCCGGATTCATGCCATTTTTTTGTATTGTAACATTATATTATATTAGTCCGCATTTATATTATATTAATCATATTTTTATGTATAAATATCATAACTTTTTTTTTTTGCGTCTATTTTTATAGTATGTTAGTCATACTTTTATATACAACTATCATAACCTTTATATAATACTTTAACTTCAAAAATAACTAATTTCGACACAATTTGTACATATATACATTTAAGTGATATTACTCATACTTTTATGTAATGTATAAAGATACAACTAATATAACTCAAAGGTACAACTAACATAATTAAAAGGTATGAAAGATTAACATGTTTGTTTAAAAATAAATGTTAAAAGTACAAATAACATTACTAAATGTATGACTAACATAATTAAAAAGTTTATTTAGTTATGATTAATACGATTAAAATGTATGATTAATATAATATAAAAATATGACATATGAAGCAGTTTGGACGAGTTTGTACACGGATCTAGCGACGCGTGGCTGTATGCAGTGGGTCAAGTTGACCTGAGTGAATGGATTTCAGTCATGCATCAAGTGCAAAGGAGTTTTGATGTTCATATATTATTATTGTTTTATTTTTCTTTCCAATAATCAATATATTAGTATTGTTTTTTAATGCTAATTTCATATGGATATATGAGGCATTTAATAATAAAGATTCATCATCAAAAAATATACGACTGAGATCGATTGGTTGATTGAAGAGGCAGAATATTTTATAAAGAAAATGACTATATATCCAACGTTGCTTTCATGTTCATAGATTAACTGTTGGAGTTGTTGATCATTCTTTGCTTCCATGGTTGAGAAAGTTTGTAGTACTTGCAGATCATTCCTAATGAATTATTTTCTATATCATCAAGCATCCATATGTATTGCGAAATATTTTTTTTTTTGGAATATTTATCAATGTTTGTTGGTCAAAGAAAAAATAATTGGTGGAAAGTTAAATCGAGTAGTGGAAAAGTGTGTACCATAAAAGTTGTTTCATAGTATTCCTGTGACACCACTTGGATCTATTATTCAATCTTTCCAACCATTCAAGTTGCTTCTCGACAGCCACTCAATGTTGCTTCACTATTTAAATCCCCCATCCCATGTCATCTTTCCTATTATGATTTTTATTTTAATTAAATGACATTGTCTCAAAAGTATAATTTGGTAAATTGAGGCTACGTACACATCATTCAAACCCAAATTTTAAAAGCCGATATCTATTTTGTTTATATGATATTGGGTTGATTCGTTTAATAAAATTAAATTTATGAAGTGGTCGAGTTGAACTGTAGTTAATATTTGTATAAAATTAGATGGCATTTTATTTCCAAATTTTGTTATTTTGGTATTTAACTTGTGTTGGTAGCTTGTTGATATTTGCTTCTTTGAGAAAAAAGTGTGACAATATTTTAACTGCAATATATAATTGAGGAGGGAAATAGTATTCAATAAGAGATTCATACATGCTTCATCCTAATGACATGTGATTTTTTCCATTATGTATGCATGACTTGCTTGAGATTGAGGGTGATTGATCTGCTATGACTCGTGATTCAGATCAACATAGGGGTGTTCGAAGAAGCTTATTTTTTAAGCTTATAAACTCTTGCAAGAATAAGGAGTTTTTAGAGCCTATAAGATGTTTAATTTAAGTTAAAAATAAGTTGTTGAAGTGTTTGGATAAATAAGATGATGGAGATTTTTCAATGATAAAATTTGAAGGTGTTTTAGAAAATAAGATATTATTTAGAAATAAGTTGAGATTTTCCTACTTTTTAAAAAAGACTTTATAAGCTCCTTACATCTTAAAAAGCTCCTAAAATAAGATCTTATTTTTAAATTTAACCCAATACTTTTGAAGATCTTATAAGCTCTCATTCAAACACCCTTTAAATGCACTAAAACAATGTGAAACCTCTAAATGCACTAAAAGAATGTGAAATATGTAGTAGTTAAATATGTTTGTACAAAAATATGTAGTTATTATGATCCAACATAAGTTATAAACGGTAAAAATAACAAATTTATTATAAGGACGTTGAAACATGTGTATGAGTCTATTGCAAAATTTGTTTAATTAATACATAGTATTTATACAAAGTGGTATTATCAATATATGTATAAAAATGTTTGTGTATATAGATATAAATATAAAGTGGCGGTTTCAAGATTAATTCATTGTGATAACAAAATTTGAATTTGAATCATGCAAATTTTCTATTTTTTATTTTCTCCCCTCATCTCCCTTTAACTCATTAAAAAAACCAATTATATTTTTTTAATGCATAAGAAATAGATTAAATGATTGTGAGTATCATATTGTTAAAGACATAATTTTTTAATCATTTATATAATTATATCTACATAAATACTGAGTTTTTATTAATTAAACTCAAAAAAAAAAAAATTCAAAAACTCATAAGTTTTAGACTTTTTAGAGAAATCCTATAATCAAAAGTTTGATACACTATATACATTTTTTAGCTCATTAAAAAAAACCAATTATAATTTTTTTTGAGAAAGGTTAATCGATGCATAAAAGAGATTAAAAGATTGCGAATATTTAATTGTTAAAGACATAAAATTTTAATATTTATATAATTATATCTTCATAAATATTGTGTTTTTATTGAATAAGTCAACAGAAAACTCAAAGAAAAAAGAAAATTCAAAAACTCATGAGTTTTTGAAACTTTTTAGAAAATTACTACAAGCAAAAATTTGATACACTATTTATATTTTTTTCTCAAGTTCTCTTCTGCATCAGGTGCATGGATCTAAAATTCATATAATGCGGATCGATTCAATTTGGATAACAGGTTGTTCCAGCTCAATATCGTCAAGAATTCCTGTTTATTGCACCGTGAGTTTTGCTTTTTTTTTTTTTTTTGATTTTATGTATGTGACATTTATATTATATGAGTGTGACCTTTATTTACAAATGTCGTGACTTTTATGTATTGTAATTTAGAAAAAAAATGAAAAATTTCAGCAAAATTTGTACTTATAGATCTTTATGTAATATTTATGTGACCTTTATAAACAAATATTCATACCTTTAAGGTCACATGAATATACATAAAGATCACATAAAGATTTAAGGTACAGTATTTAAAGATCACGATATTTGTACATAAAGATCATAGCAATACAACATAATGGGTTGTCTATTGGCAAAAAAGTACAAAGAAAAGACAATGCATACAAATGTTGCATAAATATTTGTACATAAAGATTATAGCAATACAATATAATGGGTTGTCCATTGGCAAAAAAGTACAAAGAAAAGACAACGCATAAAAGTGTTGCATAAAAGGGTTGTTTTAAAAAAAAAACGCTATACGACGACCCTTTAAAAAAGCATTGCACAAAAGCGTTGTTTTTAAAAAAAAATGCAATTTAACAACCCTACGAAAAAAGTGTTGTCATTTTCATTTTTTGCGTTGTCGTATAGCGAATTTTTTAAAAAAAGACAATGTTTTTTGGAAAAAGGGTTGTAAATTCCCAAAAGACAACACAAATTCATAAAAAATGTTGTCTTTTGGGGGTGGTTGTAGGCTAAATTTCTTGTAGTGAATACAATATAAAGGTTTTGACCTGAAGTCAAAAAAAAAAAAAAATATTCATGGATCGGGATCGACTCGCATTGCATGTGTACCAATGACACATCAGAATCACTCTTTTTTTTTTTTTTAGCTCATAAAAAAAAAACACCAATTATAATTTTTTTGAAATAAATTAATCGATGCATAAGAAATAGATTAAATGATTGCGAATATCGTATTGTTAAATACATAAAATCTTAATCATTTATATAAGTATATCTACATAAATATTGTGTTTTTATTGAATAAGTTAACGAAAAACTCAGAAAAGAAAAAGAAAATTCAAAAACTCATGAGTTTATGAAACTTTTTTTAGAGAAGTTCTATAAGTAAAAATATGATACACTATATATTGTTTTTTTTTTTTTTGTTTTTTTTTATATCAACAAACTTATAACTTCTGCTAATACAAGAAACACATGGTCACAAGAAATTGCTATACAAATCCTAACAAATGTTCCATACAAAATGGGGAAACAAAGAGAAAAAAACATGTTTAAAGGGTAAAAATTCTTATTAAGAGTGATGACTGCTTGCACCATCTATAGAGACTTAGAAAAAGATGTTTGATACTTCAAAAATATATTCTATGGAAAGCTTAACGTTCTTCAAACCCACTTTAAAAAATCAAACGAGATGAAAAAATTCTTCAAACCCACTTTAAAAAATCAAACGAGATGACAAAATCAATTTCCACTCAACTTTTATTGTATCTTCAAATCTTGTCCTGAATAGTAAGTTGATCTCCCGATTGAAACCCAAGAATCAACTTCCACAAAGGGAAGAAATATACTTCCACAAAGAGAAGACAAAGCCCCCCACAAAGGGGTGACATTTGTAACAAAGTGCGTAGTAAGATTTGTTGTATTCAAGTCGGCTAAGCTATGTGTATTTATTGGTGGCCCTCTTCATTATCGTATGGGAAACACGATTCGATGCATTTCAACAATTCGTTGCGTCCAATTATGACTATAATCTCCACTATACATTGATCTCCGACTGAATATGTGGTCTGAAATCTACCACTTATAGAAAATGTTGTTTTCAAGGTGGCAATTTAATTGATTCAATTCCATGAATTAACCTCAACAACCTGAGAAATAAGTTTTGGTTCTGCTACTAATATAGTTCCTTCATCCCTAAAAATGGCTGTCCCAATTTTAGTTCTCCCAAAATAAATGCCATTATACAATTTCCAGTTCATTCATTCATAGTCGACTTTCAAATTAAAATGATGTACAAAAGTGATTATTGAATTTACTCACAACAAATGTATAAGTTAAACATGGACAGATCAGTCTTTTTTATCAAGTTTCTTGATCAATATGTTATATTTTTAAATGATATTTATTTTGGGAGGAAATAATTATTAACTTGAAAAGGCGTAAGATTATTTTGGGAATGAATCAAGTTAGCGGGTGTTTGAGTGAACTAATAAATTCATTAAAACAACTTATAAGATATTTAAGAGTTTATAAGTTGCTCAAACATGCTTGGTAAAAGTTTTAAAAATAAAATTTTATTTCAGTAAAAAAGGTTGTTTAGGTGAGCTTATAAAGTTGTCAAAAGTGTTTGGTTAAATTTAAAAATAAGATCCTATTTTATATAAAAATAAAATACTATGAGTTTATAAACTTATTTTTAATAAGTAAGAAAATCACAACTTATTTTTCAAATAAAACCTTATTTTATAAACATACTTTTATATTTGACCATTTAAACTAATAATTATCATTACTGTTATCTCATAAATTACACTATTCTATTTATCTAAATACTTAAATAACTTATTTTTAAATTAAAATTACACACTTTATAAACTCGTAAAACGTCTTATAAGATTTCAAAATTTACGAAGTGCTTTCGGATGTACGAGGAAGAATCAATTCGATTTGAGGCGACTATACCCCTTTGCCTGATTGACTATATATATATATGGGTATAGTGTCCTCCACTATATACGTTGATGTTGCTTTTATTTTGTAGCAATATAATCTTGGCCCTCCATAATAAATTTTGTTTCTCTCATATTCGATAGTGCATATCATTATATAGCTTAATGTTGATGTAGGTACATTATACATCCTACTAGTGTATCCGTATGTACATCTTGCCATATAATATATGATATATATTATTTATTTGATAATACAATATAATTAATTATAAATATTTTGAAGATATAAAATATTTAATAAGTTGTTTCATATTTCAACTACTACAACAATTTATAGCTAATTCAATTATTTTTATATTTTTAAATAAATTTTAAAATAATATATAAATAAATTTCGAATTTCTTAACTATTTTATATTGCATCCAAACAAAAAGAAATTATAAGATTACTTGAATCTTTCTATTTATTTCAACAAAATTAGAAAACAAAAAATCCCATTAATACTATCATTATTATTGTTAAACATTTTTTAAGGTCTTATTTTTTGATATTTATATTTTTTAAAAAGTTAATGTTTCAATATATAAAAATTAATTAAAAATTTATTTCATGGCTAATCTTGTAACTTTAGTATTATAAGTATTTTTGAGATACTTATAATAGGTGTATTCCAAATATTCTTTTTATTTTTAGTCCACTTTTGTATTTATATAATTTTTTCTCAAACTTTTAAAATCATTTATTATTAAATTTATTGTTAAACTTCTTTTAAATTTTTAGATATTTG
This sequence comes from Scutellaria barbata, assembly GCA_028654395.1. Lineage (NCBI taxonomy): Eukaryota > Viridiplantae > Streptophyta > Magnoliopsida > Lamiales > Lamiaceae > Scutellaria > Scutellaria barbata. The sequence continues at coordinate 3,167,571 of CM053647.1, read as the reverse complement.
AAAATAGTTTTTGATTTTTTGCATAAATATTTATTAAATACTTATATTAATTTAGAGATAAGTTCATGAATAGACATATTAGTTGTTAATTTATTAAAAATATGTACTATTTAAAATTAATTTCTATTTTCTGATTTTTTTCTTAGTTGTGTATAATTTTCTTAAATAATTATTTCATCTCATTACTCCATAAAAGTCCACAGTTATGTTTAAACTCAAATTAATTTCTATTTTCTGAACTTTTTTCTTAGTTGTTGTATAAAATAATTTTCAAAATTATTATTTCATCCCATTACTCCATTAAAGCCCACAATTATGTTTAAACCCATTAAAGCCCACTTGTTATTAGAGTTTCCAAATGTACTATTTATCATTTGATATATATGAATATGACATTTGAGCAAACCCTAAATCACTGACTCTTCTACTCGTCGGCCATCGCCACCTCATTGCCGCCGGCGGCCGCTGTTACGTCGCTGCCGTCACCCATCCACGGTCTTCTCTTCACAGTCACCCTAGTGTCTCCTCTTCTCCTTCCCTTTTTCTTCATTTATTCTTCCTTATTATCTTCTTTGGAAAAAATCTATATTATTCATATATATATATATATACATATATATATATATATATATATATATATTTAAAGAACGATGAGAATGTGGTGGATGTTTCCTTCTTTATATTTTAAGTTGTGTTTTTTTTCTCTTGTTTTTTCGTTCTCTATATTTTCCTTCATTTCTTTCTTCTTGTTTTTTTTTTTCCTTCTCCAGTCTTTCTCTAGTCCCAAGTGACTGGATTCTCTTTTTTCTTCTTTATTTTTATATTTAGAAATTACAGATTTCCTTTTGAGATTTTTTTCTTAAAATTTTAAAATTTGGGATTTTTTTTTTTAAATTGTATTCAACTTTATTCTCTAATAAAATTAGAGAAATTATTTCTCAAATTTTTAGGTGTTAGAAATGAGTTTTACTTATTTATATATACATTAATACCTTGAAGAAGAAGAGTAGGAAGCCAAATTCAAAAATAAAAAACACACATTTAATTTATTAAATAATTTTATCAAAAACAAATTTTTAGATAATAAAAAAGAGTGATGTATTGAAATTCCAAAAATCAGCATTAATGCATTAAAATGTCTTTTGTATTATATGTAATTATTATTATTGGAAATTAATAAAATAGTTAATAAATAAAAAAATTATACAACATTTATTGGAGGATAATTTGGGTAAAAAAATGACATTTCTATATTATCCTGCTATTAATATAATATAGATAATATAATATAATTAAAATATTAAATTATCAAGTATTCCAGCAGAAATCCCCAACTATCTATTGGTACAAGATTATTATTTTTTAGTATTTTCTAGTTTGTCTCTAGATAATCTGATTACATTAGTTGTCCAACTACATTTTTTTCCTTCACACTTTTTAAGATAAAGAACTATTTTGTAACGTGATGAATCTTCATATTTATGACACATATAAAAATTAAACTCTCACTCAAATATGATAGTCTATATGTTGCCTTGTACTTTTCCACACTCCATCATCGTTGTTTCTAGTTACATTGCTGCTTCTACTCTCTCTCTCTCAAGCTTGCAAAATTTGAAGATTCATGGGAGACTGCTAATGGATCACCGGATCTAACGTGCATAGTTTGCCAAGTAGACACAGAGAACTGAAAGACCATCCCAAAACATATAATCGAAATATCGAAAACCTTAGATGGATAACAATAACCCAAATTCACACCTTTCATGGGTACAAAATGTCCACGGATCATTTGTGAAAATTATTGTCCCTATATATATAAATGAAAGTCAATGAGTCAAGTTTACAAATATATAATCTAATAATATAATATATTAATCAAATTATATCATAATTGATACTATTTTAACTATATATTTTTTAAAACCCGTGTATTATAGATCCTATACTAGTATAGATAATATATATATATATATATATATGACTGACAACATAATTTATAAAAGAAAAAGAAAAAGCAAGTAATAGTAAAACGAAGCAAGCAAGTCATAAAAACTCACTCAGTTGATTATTACGAATCCTATTGTAACGTTTAAACTTATTAGGAAATACTTAAAAACAAAAACCTAAAATCTCTCTTTGCAGAAACTTTCCGTTAATTACATTTCCATCCTCTACCGTTATCCTCTTCCCCACTACACCGCCTCATGAAATCCTATCTTATAGATATATATAGATGAAGTAGACGAAGAGATAGATTTCTTAGAGAGGACGTTATACTACTTGTAAACGGTTTCCGAAAAGGTGGATTTGTCAGAACCTGAGCGATAATGGAGCCGGGTGCCTTCCCGGACACCGGATCACCGGTACCCTCATCGGACTTTGAATTCGCCTTCAACGACGTCAATTTCTCGGACAGGATTCTCCGGATCGAGATCTTACCCGACTTGCCCGGGGTGAAGCCCGACCCGGGTGACAGCATCGGTGATTGGGCGCGCAATCGGAAGCGTCGACGCGATGACCAACTCGGCAGTGCTAACGGTAGCGTGCCTGTTTTGTGTTTTTCGTGTATTATGTGTAATGCCTGTAATGTTATTATGTATCCTAATGACTTTTGGTATTTTTGCCTTTTATTTGCGATTTCTAAGAATATGTGGGTAATGGGGTTTTAGGGCCTCTAGGGTTCCGATTTTTTTTCTTGTGTTTAACGCTCTGTGACGGATTTTCCACATTTTTCTGTGGAAAATCCTTTACTTTTTTCCTGTGCAATTCTTTTGCGAATGGAATTCTGGACGAATTGTGAATATGTGCTTCAGGTTTTATGTAGTTCTTGAATTGGATTTCTTGTGGAGATCAAAATGGGCATTTAAAGAGTTATTTATGGAAGTGGTCGAATTGAACGTGGTTCTGGTTAATTGTGTTGAGTGTTAGGATTAGGGTTTTGAAGATTGGCTTAAGGAGAGAATGTCACATATCTAGCTACCATAATGTCTAAAATAGTTGTCTTTTGGAGAGGGAGAGGGAGAGAGGGGGAGAAAGAGAGGGAGATTAGGGGAATTGGCTCCTGTGTCAATGTTAAGATAATTTTTTGGTGTAAATAGCCTCGACTTTTGTTTGTTCTTCATAGAAAATGGTTAAAAAAAGGCATTACATAACACAGGGTTTATTTTGACTGTGTTTCTACTATGGTAATGTTATGGTTTGCTTCTTGCGTGTACTCTTTGGTTTTTGTTTTTCTAATTCTTCTTAACATTGAAAAATTGCTTATCTAAGTTGCATTATGTTCCTTATTAACAGTAGGGCAAGATAATACTGCATCACTAACACAATGATTCATAATCCACTTCTTGTGGGCAAACTTTCTGAGATCCCTCCTACTTTCAGTTGTTATATATGGATGCTCTTTCTGTGGAGTCTGATGATTGTGGGATTGGATCCATAGAAATGGGATTAGAAGGAACATGATATGCATGTTAATAATTTTCAAATTTCTTATGGACAATTCTTTGGTCAATGAAAGTCATGTGACATAGAATTCTTTTTTTGTTATCTTTCATCTCCTATGAGATATCCTGTACTCATATAATGGTACATTAGGTGTGGCACCCTGACCTTTTCCAGTTACTCAAATGAGGGGCACTTGATGACAAAGAATTCTGATGTACATGAATTTTTTTTATCACCTAAAGTTTATTTGAAGGTGAGGACACATAATAACCAGCCAATTGGAAATCAAACATTCAACAAGTGATTTCCTAAGATTCAGTTTATACATGTGAACAGTATAGTCTTGGTGGAGGTGATTTTTGATTTATAACCAAATTATTCTAGTAAGTCATCACTTTTCAGTCGAGAACTTCTGGAGTGACACATGCCCTCTGCAGGACAAAAGCATTAGGTTGAGAGTCACCTCTTTTCCCCGTATCTTTGAGAAATATTTTCAAGAAACAAAAGCAGTAAATAGTGCTCTGTTTGATTACTGGAAAATAATGATAGTAATTTGCCCTTACTGCCTGCCTACATACTGGGGGGGGGGAGTGAAAATATGAACCTATTAAGCTGGTCCTTGGTTTTCTGGGTGGAGCTAGGATTTAGGAAGAAAAAAATGCTACTGAATTACTGCACACCCAACCTGGAACTCGCCCCTAGCCAAGATATATGGCGTTGAATATTTTTCTGTTGTCTGACTGATCTAACTCTGTTATGACTACGAGTACCATGAACTTTTTTCTTCAAGTTGCTGAAATTGTTTGCCAGTCCTACATATATGATGTCACTGGTCAGCTAAATACAGATCATGAAATTTATATCTTAACTTTTCTTATGGTTCTCTGACCCGATCTTTCCCTTTCTTCTTGGATGGTGAGGTGGCGTTATATTCTTTTATATCTGATTTACATATTTAGGTTGTTTTATATGAAATGATATTGTGGATTAATTTTGTACATGCTTTATATGCATATAAAGATCTCCCCCATTCTCCAGCATAAAGTTTTTTCCACATAAAGTCAGAAGGCATATATTTCAAAAGCTTAAGTGACTTGGTACATATTTGGAAAATATTTTATTTGTGGTGAAAATGTAATGTTGCTTTGTTTGATTATTAATTAGTATGTGCAGAACTGACTGAAAAGCCCGAAGAACAGATATTAAGTTGCAATATACCTGATTTGGATTATATTCATACTTATGAAAATCAAGAGGAGGAAGCTGTTGCAATGGCTGAGGAGTCACCTATGGGTGCAGAAATTTCAAGAAATCAACCAGGTATATCCTTGCTTGAAGATGTTTATAGAGTCGAACTTGCTCTTTAAAAATATATTCCTCAGTAGTCTATTTTCAATGGATAAATTTTCATTTAGAGTCCCAATAACACAGAACATTCAGATGCTCATCCTACCCCAATTACTCTCCTAAACTTAGTTTATTTATTACATTGGGTCTTGGAATTTGAGGTTAGAAGACCATGGTCTAGACTAGAAATGCTAAATCCGTATTTTACAGGTCATGAAGTTGCTCGGGACAATGAAACATCCTCTAGCATGGACTATTCAGGATCTCGAGTTAGGACTATACACATCAGCTCTCCAATTTTGGCTGCAAAGAGTCCTTTTTTCTATAAGGTCCGTCTTAGTTAATGAATTTTTGCTTGTTTTCCCCACTTGATATTGATTTGTATGTACCAATGTTTCATGTGTTCTCAAGTTGTTCTCAAATGGCATGAGAGAGTCAGAGCAGCGACATGTAACTCTTCGAATCCAAGACTCAGGTAAACATAGCTACACTTCCTTGGTATGAAATTATTTTGTCAAAGGTTATATTTGGTCAATCTTGGCATTCTTTCTATTAAGTGCTTTATGTTTTAATTCGAATTATTTTCATATGGACTCACAACCGTCTAAACATTGAAGACATACCATTTATAGGATATATTATCCTTTAGTTTTTTCTTACTTGTTATAGATTTTTCTGGTGCTAATTTACATAGAGATACCCAAATGTTTTTAAGAGAAAATGTCTTTCAATACATTAAAAAACAGGGTTAACTGCAATGAATTGCATATCTTTTACTACTTTTTGCAATTCTATCACATCTTGTAAAAAAATGCAATTGATGCATAGGCTTTTTGATTGATGCATAGGCTTTTTGATTTTTGCAATGTGATGCATGAGATATTTTTCCAATGAGATTCTGATGACGTGGTTCTCTAAACTCGACTTGTGGACGTCACACAATTCAAGCTTTTGTAATTATTGAAAATACTTGTAATTATGACATTAAATTTATAATTTAGCCCTTAATCCTTGTTGCACATAAAAGATTTCTGCTGAATTGCAAAAAATTGAATTCACACATTAGATTGGAAATTTATATAAGATATGATATAATTGCAAAAAGTCATAAAAGCTGTGCACTTTCTTTGCAATTGACCTATATATATATATATATGTATGTTTGTTTGTTTGTGCATGTGTTTACCTAGTAATTCAACTGATACTTGGGTTCTTCACTTTGGTGAACAGAGGAAACTGCCCTCATGGATTTGCTTAAGTTTATGTATAGCAATACATTACCGAGAACTACGCCTACTGCTTTACTCGATTTGTTGATGACTGCCGATAAATTTGAGGTTGCATCATGCATGAGATACTGCAGCAAATTACTGCGCAACTCTCCAATGACTTGTGATTCAGCGTTGCTTTATTTGGATCTTCCTTCGAGTGTTTTAATGGCGGACACAGTTCAACAATTGACGGATGCTGCCAAGCAGTTCCTCGCTACACATTTTAAGGATTTAAGCAAGTAAGCACTATCTATCTGTAAACATACCTATTTCTTTGTGATATGGGTTTTGGCGTAAGAGCATTTACAACCCTCCAAAAAATTGGGTTATAGTTAACTAACTATAACCCAGGTAGCATTGTAGAAGAAAAAGGAGGTAGTTCATAACCCTTGATTGATGGGGCTGGTTCACCAAGTTGAACCAGCAAAAAAAAAAAAAAAATATATATATATATATATATTGTAAAAAAAATCTTATAAAATTGATATTTATTTTATTTATATTATCGTAAATATGAAATTATTTTAGATGATAAAAATTCTCAAATTAAATATTAGAATATTTGGATAAAAATATGATTTAATTGAAGTTATCCAAATAGTGTTTAACCAATGATATGGTTGGAGGAGTTAAAAATTGTGAGTTATAGTTAATGGAATGATGATGTGGAGGGTAGGTGGAGGAGAGAGAGTTAACTATAACTCAATTTTTTTTAACCCCATTGTAAATGCTCTAAGAAGAAGCCATAGCAACCGATGACATCAGCTTACCTTGATTGCTTGTTTCATTCTTCTTAAGTCATTTACAAAGTATACTCATTTGATTTTGTTATTTTTGTAGCATTGAAGAAAGAAATATTACTTTTGATACTTTTATGATAAGTAGCCATTTTAAGAATCTGTTTCATAAAAATCTCCATTATGAATCTCTAGGTGATAGATTTTAAATATGGACTTGCACAAAAAAAAAAAAAAAAAAAAGAAGTTTACCAGCATGGTTATCTGCTTGATTGAAATGTTTTGTAATTTATCCAATAGAAACTTTAGTTAAGAAAGGAATTCGACTCCAAAATGGCATCCTAGAAAAGTGACTTATGTTGCACAGTTTGTTTAAAGTCTACTACCCAGAACATAACTTTTCCACAAATGGATTTCCGTGTCTAAAAATCCATTTGGAATGTGCTTGCTAGCCAACTCAAAATGCTTGCCTAGTTATTGAGGCTATGTGTTTATGCTGTTATTGTGATATGTTTCTGGTGAATGTCGTATATTATGTATCGAGGAATATGACATTTGCTTTATTATATTTTTGGGCAAATTTGATAATTGTGTTATGTTGAGGGGACTATTAAGTCTATAGGCTAATGAAGCTCAAGTTTTTCCTTCTTTCTTTTTCTCCCCCCTAATCATAGATTAGCTGATGCTCATTTTCTCAGGCAAGGTTTTGCTACTCTAATAATGCTATATTTCATTCATTTCTCAGGTCTCTGGAAGAGGTGTTGGACCTGCCTTTAGCTGGTATTGAAGCAGTTCTATCTAGTGACAATTTGGTGGTAGCTTCAGAGGATGCTGTTTACGATTTTGTACTAAAATGGGCTCGACTACATTATCCTAAACAAGAGGAAAGACGCGAAATATTGAGCACCCGCCTACTTCGTTTTGTTCGTTTCCCATGCATGACTTGCAGAAAGCTGAAGAAAGTCCTAACCTGCAGTGACATTGACCCTGAATTAGCCTCCAAAGTCGTTCTTGATGCTCTCTTTTTCAAGGCCGAGGCTCCGCATCGTCAACGTTCTGTAGTAGCTGAGGAGGCAAATGCTTTGTTCCGTCGATGCGTAGAGAGATCTTACAAATATCGACCAGTGAAGGTGGTTGAATTCGAATCTCCTCGTCAGCAATGCATAGTTTACCTTGATCTTAAACGAGAGGAGTGTACACAGCTCTTCCCAAATGGCCGAATTTACTCACAGGCGTTCCACTTAGGCGGGCATGGCTTTTTCTTGTCGGGGCACTGTAATTTGAGCATGGATCAGCAGGGTTCTGTTCATTGCTTTGGGCTGTTTTTAGGTATGCAGGAGAAGAATGGTTTTGTGGAGTATAATGTTGACTATGAGTTTTCAGCAAGAATGAAGCCATTGGAGGATTTTGCTAGCAAGTATAAAGGTAAGTATAAGTTCACGGGAGGGAAGGCTGTTGGGTATCGCAACCTCTTCTCAACTCCGTGGGCTGCGTTTATAGCAGATGATAGCCCTTACTTCATCAATGGTGTTCTCCATCTAAGGGCAGAGCTCACTACCAAGAATTAGTTGTTTCTTCAATGACTAATGTTTAATGTAATTCAACCATGTCTTTTTACGAGGTTGGTTAGTGTAACTGATCTAGGCTACGAACCAAGTATGTATATACATAATTATCTATCCATGTTTGGTCCAAAAATCAAATGAATGCAACAACTTTTCAATTCCATTATAGAAGGCATTCTATTTCTGTCCATCTATATTACAATTATACTTGTGAGAATGAAATCGATTGTGTCTCTTTAATATAGGGTTCATTGTCTCACCTTTGCAATGATATTCAATTCTTCTTCATAAAAAAAATTAGTTAGTCAGACTCTAACTAATATACAAACAAGGCTCAGATCATTAATGAGCAAACAGAAGACATTAAAACATGGGAAAAAACAGGGCAAATATTTGCTCAACTTGGTTACTCCCCGTTACACTTGTCTTCTTTGATCCGCTGTCTAAACAACAGACGAGCTCTACAACACCACCCTCCCCGACTATCTAGCCGGGATGAAGGTCCCCGTTGTAGGGCTCAGAAGCCGAATGCTGTGGAGAAAAAGCGCTAATTTCAGTGATTTCATCATCCCACCAAAAACCACCCCCGTTCCATACGTGAAAAGGCTTCTCATAGTCTACCACAATCTTGGCAACTGGTTCTTCATACTACACGTTATCTGGTTACATGCTCTAAGGCCCGGTTGTTGGTTTCCTCATCTATGATGAATCGTAACTTGTCTGATATTAGTGGGGTTGGCTAGAACAATGGCTGTAAGATCTTTGCTGTGTAAGAGAAATCAAGAAATGGAAAAGGAAGCAATGAAGGAGAGTACTTATTGGATTGGTATTAATAGTAAAATGCCAAGAGCTCAAGTCACTAGAACTCTGCCTGCTCTTGAGGGATCATACTTCCTAATTCACACATTTCTTGGTATGCTTAATAGTCTCATTTTTTCCTTTGATTTCTCTCTTGTATAAGTTTTTTGCTAGCAATATATATGTGAATAAATTGAGATTTTCTAAGAATATTAAGAAGGTTGCTGCACCATCTTACTGGATGTTTCGGAGGATACAGGTTTCGAAGGAGCAACACCTCCTTCAACAAATCTCTTTTTTTTTATCTTGTCTTTTCTAGTCAATTATGTGACAAAACCTGTTTGATATTATGAGGCTATTTAAGGGGACAAAGTTTTAAAATCATTTCCACATCATTATGAAATTGCCACGTCTCTAATCTTGCGGAAAACAAAAAATTGGGGGAGAATACATCTCAAATGTGGAAAAATCTCCGGAAATCGAAGATTTTGGTGAAAACGACTAAAATTATATAATTTTTTCAATTACAAAACTGAATTTGATTTTTTTAAATAAACACGATTTGTGTCCTGATTAAAATTATATAATTTTTTAAATTACAAAACTAAATTTGATTTTTTAAAATAAACAAGACTTTTTTCGGACATGAGTCCCTATGTGGGATGAAAAATAAATTTTCCTAAAAAAGAAGAGATATAATAATAGAAAACAAATTATATTAGACAAAAAATTTTGTTTAATTGGTGCAGATTCAATCAGGAACATATTATGATGCGAAACTTACATCACCGTGATCTAAGTTGAGCATCGTAATCTATTTTTGAGTTATTTCATTTTTCTATACCAGAAACTGAGCTTAAATCCCGATGGTAGATCACAATACTCACACCACGGTGATTTAAGTTGAGCATCATAATCTATTTTTACTTTTTTTTTGTTTTTTCCCAACAACTTAGATCACGGTGTTAAACTTAAATCACTGTAGTGTTTGTGCATTGTGATCTGTTCCTGATGTAATTTTTTGCATTTTTCGTGATTTTTATTTTTTATTTTTTAAGCTCCAATTTACATCTAAAATCACATATCTTGATTCAAAAATTATAAACTACATTATACTACTCTTGAAAATAATATTTATCTTACCTTTTTTTGAGCAACAATAAAAGGATGGAATTTTACTAAATTGATAGATTTAAGAAATAGGAGGAATGGATAGCACAGATGAAAGTAATATTTCTTCGATCCACATATAAGAAAGAGGACAAAGATGGTAAATATGGTCGGTGTAAATTACAAAGGATGGATAAGGACATTTATTGCATTTTGGCTCAATTTTAGATAAAAAAAACTTATTTTCTTATAAAATCGATAAAATTATCTAATAATGACATATTTCCAAATATTTAAATTTGGCGGTAGCATCTAAATGACCTTTCTATATAGTAATAGGATTCTCATTTTGCTCTCCCCAACAAAGAAGGTAGATCCACACATCAAGGGCATTCTGGTCAATTTACGAAGCAGCAAGAAAACACATGAAAAAGGCGCCTTTCGATTCCGAAACACCAATGGCAGCTCATCACAGCAGTAGATTTCATAAACCCATCCATCATTCATCTCTTTGAATTCACCCTTTTTATGCTCTTTTCCGTACCCTCTCCATTTGTAGTCTGTTAAGAAGTCTCTCTCAAGCTCTCAAACCCCATCCACAGTTTACCAAACTAAAGAATCAACTTTTTTCCACAAAGAAATAGTTTTTAACTTTTTTTGCTCCAAAACGACACCGTATAAGGCGGAATGGGTAGCCGGGGATCCAATCACCGGTTATCGTCGGCGTCGAGTTTCAGGAGTCGGGTTTCGTTGATGATGTTATCAATGTTTGCTGCCATGGCTTCCTTTTATGTCGCTGGTCGGTATGTATTTTCTCCGACTCGCACACGCTCACATTAACTTGCATTTTGTTGTTTCCCTTTTTAATGTAATGATTTATTTTTATGAATTGATTTAGATTGTGGCAGGATGCGCAGAGCAGGGTTTATTTGATTAATGAACTTGATAAGAGAACTGGCCAGGTAAAATATACTTGCTATTTATATCTAAATTTTCTCTAAAGATAAGTTTAAGAAGAAAGGAGAAATGCAGCCTAGCATCTTTGTTCACCTCTACATACTTATATGCATTTGATATAGTTGTGATGATCAGTGCAATTTTTCAAAATTGGTGCATTTGGAATTTGGAAGAAGGATTTAACTTCGCATTGTTGACTATTTCATTTACGGCACTTTTTTCATAAGCTAAAAGCTCTAGTACTCTACTTAATCTTAATATTGGACGGTATAGGTCTAAGTATTGATTAGTTTCGATAATAGACATTAACTTCTTGTGGATGCGAAAAGATTAGTTAATGTCTATCGGTCGAGTGAAAGTACACAAACGTAATACAAAAATTACCACTTGCTTTCATGCTAATGCTTGTCGATGCTTTTCTATTATATACAGTGAAATGAACATTGACATATGCAGTTCATGATCTATTTAAGAACTGTGCTTCTTCTTTTTTGAATCTGGCAACAAATTGTATTAATTGTGTCAGTTACGAGTCACTCTGGACTGACAAAATAAATGTCATCTTCATGTATCTGTGTCAGGGGAAGTCTTCCATTTCTGTAGATGATACAATGAAGATCATTGCTTGCAGGTAGTTTGATTTGTCAGTCTTTACTTCATTTTGGGTGAGAGTGCATGCATGCATATTTTGTGTGGGCAATTAGAATCAATTAGGCCTCGATAGATGATACTTTGTTTGTCAGGGAGCATCAGAAGAAATTAGCTGTTCTTCATGTGGATTTGGAAAAAGCCAGGCAGGAAGGTTTCATGCCTAAGCATCTCTCAGAAAATGGTGTAACTACAAAGAAAAAACTTTTGGCTGTTGTAGGGATAATTACAATGTTTGGACGTAAGAACAACAGAGAGGCAATTCGTAAGGCCTGGATGCCTACTGGTATGGCATTCTACCTGTTGCAGTTATGTCCATGTTCTCTAACATGACATGTGAATATACAAAGCTATGCCTCCCTATCTGCTTGATTAAAATGTTTTCCTCTTATCACTGCTTAATGATATGAGTGGATCCCATGTGCAGAAAACATCTTCCATTAAAACAAGACGTTATAGGATGGAGCCCACATGCAAAAAAAAAAAAAAGGAAAAACCAAAAAAAGAAAAACAAGAAAAAGAAACAAACTAAGGTTTTTAAAAATCAGTGATTGCCTAGCAACAACAGTTTTGAAGTTTTATATTATTCACCCTTTAGTACACCCTTAGTCGTGCTTTCCATGTGTTAAGGTTTGTTTCTAATGCGAATTTACTCATTATAGGCACTGCTCTCAATAAACTGGAGGAAGAAAGAGGCATTGTCATACGCTTTGTGATAGGGAGAAGGTTAATATCCTGGTGACTAAAAGCTGATAGAAGAATACTTGGAGCATTTTTTTTTTCCTTTTCCAGACTGATTTTACCCATCAACGCAGTGCGAATCAAGGTGACAGTTCAGACAGGGAGATCGACAATGAAAATAATGAGGCCAATGACTTCACGATTCTTGTATGTGTGAGCTTCACTTATATATTATTAATTGGGTTATAATCCCTAGACCACAAGAATAATCTTTGCTAACATTCGACCTGCAGCCTACTACATTTGGAATAAACATTTTTGAGATTGTGACTGAAACATTTCATGCAATCTTTTTTATTTATCACCTGATCCCACTTGTCCGTTAGAATGCATGGAGGTGAAGATTCTTCCATTTACTAACTTATATACGTTTTCTTCTCGAAAGAGAGCTCTCTTCAATGCAGGAAATATAGTTTTTAGCCTTTTAGCTAGTTTTCCTTCTCATCATAATTTAGTCTGGTTTAGCTGTTTGCCCAGTCACTTTAGTTCAACTAGCAAGATTGCCTTTTGTGTTGTTACTGAACATTTACAACAACAAAAGATTTCATAAATCTGTCTGTAAGTTTTTGTGTTTGCTTTCCCTTCTGACACTCACAAATATCTTTTCTGCCATCTGAGAGAATTGCTGAGTGAGAAGCATGGTCATTTATACCTGGTGTAACTTCTTCACACGTATTCCCTTGTGGCCCTAAATTCATGTAGTCTCTCTTTGTAATCATAAAGACATATAAATTGATCAAACATTTGGTTCTTTTCCGTTGTCAGGAAAAACACGTTGAGACTCCAGAAGAACGAGCAGAGAAGACAAAATTGTTTTTCATTCATGCTGTGGAGCACTGGGATGCAGAGTTCTACGCTAAGATTAATGATGATGTATATGTTAATATTGGTATGAGTTCCTCGATTTGTGGAATGCTGAATATATTTGTCTATTGCTTGCTAGAAATGCTAGCTATGGTCCAGTGAGCTTATTTGTTACTTCAAATCAACTACTAATTTCTAAATGGACTTCTAATGCTAGGTTTAGAGGTCAGCCATATTTCTAATGATTGTAGGACTGAGTTACTACATGACTTTCTCTTGGTTGTCTGTTTTCAGATTTCTACATGGCACTAAATTTCCTGTGGAAGCTGACCTTAGGGTTGGTAAGAAATTCATAACCATAGATATGCCTGAATCTTCCAATAAAATAGTAGACGAGTTCCTCACTGCTTGAGATAAGGTTTAGTTTTCGAGGCCAGACTATAAAAGTTTGGCTTTGTTAGATTTTGGGTACATCTATCCACAAGGTTGGGAGGTTTCAATAATCTGTTGAATTCATAAGCCATAATGACTTTTGACGTCATCAATTGACAAAAATTGGCTGTTGGGCATGTCTGAAACTTGTTAAATTGGGTACTATTACGATATCCGACATTGGTTCCACATGAAAGTGTGGAAGGGTATATAAGTGGGAGACAACCTTCACCTTTGACCATGGTTTTGGGTTAAGTTAGAGAGCACTTCATTGATAAGTAATTCCTCATTTTACCTGTACTTGTTCTTCAATAGCTTAAAGTCTAATCTGAGCTAAATGTGTAATAAGAAGCTAGCTTTGTTCCAATTCCTTTTCAAGTTAGATAATGGCTTTTGAGTTCAACCCCGATAATCACTGAAAAATTCAGAGAAGCATAGACACTGCACATTATCAAGCTCTTCACAGCTTGCTTCATGCTGCAAGAACCTACCAGAACTAGAAATTTAGCAATTTTGTCATTACCTGGCATTCTCTTTTGTGCAGATGCTCTTGGAGCTGTGCTTGCAAGTCATTTGGACAAGTCCCGTGTTTATATTGGATGTATGAAGTCAGGAGAAGTTTTCTCTGAGCCGTGAGTTAATTGGACTCCTTTAGTTGAGTCATTTCTTTGGATTGAGAAGATCTTACGGTTTTATTGGCTGTAAACATCTTCCTTTGGATGTGCAGGAAACACAAATGGTATGAACCTGACTGGTGGAAATTTGGGGATGGGAAGTCGTAAGTAATAGATGTCTTTTATACTTCTTTTTCTCCATCTGACTTTTTTTTTTTTTGCTTGACTTTAGAAACCAATTTTTGGCACATTCTATCATGTTAATTTTACCCATTTGTATTTGTTTCGGGTTTTAAGATTGAAGTTAGAAACAAGTGTAAACTACTACTACACTTGGTGAGCTGTAATTAACATTTCAGGATGCTCACTTAAGCTTAGCTTGAGTCAGTTTAAATCTTTATGAGTTTAGAGTTTTTCTTGTTTATTGGGGTGTGTTCCCACATCTAGGCAGGTAGAGTGACTCTCAATGACATGCAACTTATCTCACAGCTTTGGAAATATATCTTCTGGCCAAGATATTATTCATCATATGGTAATAGCCTGATCACATATGCTTCTATATTATGAGTTGGAAGTTTTGTTACTGCTGTAATTCGTTACTTCTCAATATTTTGTATTTTCAGTATTTCATATTATAATTATTTTTTTCGTAATGGGCTTTTTAGTATTAGTAAGTCGATATGCTACATACATGGTCCTAGGTCAATTAGCTGAATAAAAGGAGGTAGCCCTCCATATGAGAGTTTTATCAGATATTTTAGTATTGAGTTTCAACATGCTTGGGCACAAGAGTTCTCTTCTGATCGTTGTGATGGACGCTTGATCCTTGGGCAAGAGGGATTTCTCTCTTGAGTATTAGTTCTATTTGTTGCTATTATTCATGTGTGTTTCCCCTTCACTCTAACAAGCTTCCTCTTTGTTGCAACTCTTATCAGTTAATTGGGTATTCTTAGGACTACATTGTCTTTTATAATTTATAGAATGTATTTACAATGTTTATATCTTAGTGTTCTCTTTCCTAGTTTTCTGTATGCACTCTGGAACAGACCATGTCTTTTCTATTTTCTTTTTGTTTATTCATGGTGAACTACAAAATTAACTTTTATTTTTTTCCTTATGAACAGATACTTTCGGCATGCTTCTGGTGAAGTATTTGCTATATCACAACCACTAGCTCAGTTTATTTCAATCAACAGGTATGCTTTTCCTCCCTTCTTTTTGCCATTCCCTATAAAGTCATTTTACTTAATGAAATACTTGTTGTATTTGCTTATCATTCTTTCTTTATGATTCCACAGATTGGCCCTTCGTACTTACGCCCATGATGATATAAGTGTTGGATCATGGTTCATTGGGCTTGATGTCAAGCATGTTGATGAAGGCAAATTTTGCTGCTCATCCTGGTCTTCAGGTGTCCTCTCTCTCCTCATTTCTTCCTCATATCCATTCAAAATAAATTAATCAACATATCTTTTTCTCCACTATATTACATTTCCTCAAGTTTCTTCTAAGATTCCTAAGAATCTGAGATGACTTGGTATCTTTTTCAAGATGGGGCTCACCATTTCTTCGCATGACTAGAAAATTTGATGGCATGTTTAGGAGTCGACACACTTGGTAGCATTCATGACTCTAATATATTGTAATTCATCACATAAAAATAAAAGATAAAGAATCATGCAATCTAGACCGAGAAACAACCTGACAACTAGAGTTTAGGAATCGTATGTTCAAATTTCTCATATGTGAGCTTTGTTATTAACATGGATGAATTTCATTTTCCTTTTTTTGCCTATTGATATAGTATGTATGTAATAAAGAAATAGCTAATGTTAGTACTCCTTTTTCAGGAGCCATTTGTGCGTCTTCGTGAATAGATTTTGAGTGGAGAAATCTGAAGAAAGGTTGCAATACTTGGAACAGCATAGTTGTGAGGTATGTTATATTGCTGACAACATCAAGTGGAAGAGTTAATTGGTTGAAAGCTTTCATCAATTAACCATCAATTTATGCCACTCTTAACCATCCTTTCCTTATCTCAGGATCTGGTTTCCTGCTCTAAATTAGGCTTCTTAGAATAGCTAAGACATAATGCAAAGTTTACATGTAATTCTTGAACAATCTTCTTACGAATACTGTACCATACATGTACGTAATCGTCAGAATTGTATGTCGTTTTTCTTTTTTTTCCCCCTTATCCTGCTAAAAGTAAACACTAAACACCATCATATAAATGGGTTATTTTTTGCAACATATTCGACAGGTGGTGGTCCGAATCTTATGTATGAAGCATTATTACCTATTTTGTTTGTTATTATTAGCTTTTTTCTAGGGAACAGATTACAGAACAAAAGCATTAATATTTTTAGGGAAATAAATTTCTAAGGTTTTACTTTTTTTTTTTTTTCTTTTGGGGCGGTTGAAGAAAAATAAAAATTATTAGGTTTTTGGGAGGCGAAAATAGGTTTAATGGCAAAAGAATATATCAGAAGGGAAGCCACTCTACTTTATCAGAGCCAGGTTTCGATCCTGGGACCTGTGGGTTATGGGCCCACCACGCTTCCGCTGCGCCACTCTGATTTGTTGATTTTACAGTACAAAAAACTGTATATATCTTTAACATTTCTAAATTCATAATGTTACAAATTTAGTTTAGGTCTATTAAAAACTTTGAATTATCTTTCAAATGATTTGATAGATTAAAAAACGACACTCAATTTATTGTAACTTAAATGATATTAAGTCAAGTGAATATCTTCAGATCCAAACTCAAAAAAATTTGAGAAATATGTTAGGTTGATTAGTCTACATAAAATATTAATGATGTTTTGCATTGGTATCTCGAGTTTTTAGTATCAAAATTTTGGATTATGCAATGACATTTTGTTGTTACAAAGCATGATGGTCATATTATTTAATCAAAAGTTATTTTTGGAACAAATGCAAGTGATAAGGTCTTAATCCCCAGCTGGAATGATGTATTAAATCTGTTTAATAATAGATTTGTCTTTTAAATTTTATAATTTGAGAATTTCTTTAATCACCTCATAAACAATGACTATTAATAAAAGTCCAGGAGAATACATCTCGGGGTTTTTCATGAAAAAACTAATTATTTAGTTAATGATCAAATATATGTTGTTATTTTAAAGTTAGACTAGGTTTAGTCGTGATTCCAATATTGGATTATAGGATATATAAGGGATGACAATGACGCGGGGTTCAAACCCAAATATGCCCTAAACTTGTCTCATACAGGATAGGTAAAAACTCGGTTAAATGAATTCTGCGATGTGTTTGGACCTAGTCAAACCAAAATCCACTTGGTCTGGAATGGGTCTTGAAATTTACTAAACGTGTCCCGTATATATATATATCTATATACATATAATTATATACATGTATTATATTTATTTCTATATTTCTTCAACAAAATATAAAATAAATTTGGGATTTTAAATTAATCACCCCCTCTCAAACTCTCTCCCTCTTAGGCCTCTCTTCAAACTCGCCATTGTTAGTTATCTTCTCTAAATCAGATTGATCAGATCTCTTCCTCATAAATTTATGGAATTTTATGATTCCTAAAATCTTCTTCCTGCATTTCTACATTTATGTTTCCCGATGACAGAGACTCAAATTTCGTGTTTAATTTCATTATTATGATTTAAATAGTTATTATTTTTGAAATTAAAAAAAAAAAAAGAAAAAAAAACAAGCGAGACAGAACGGTTTTACCCATCAAATTCGTAGGGTAAATTGAGACGAAACGAGACTGATTTTCAAATGGGATGGACTGAGTCTTGAAATAGGTCAACCCCACCCCAAACCGTTCCCGTTGTCATCCCTAAAAATATAAGATAAGATGAAGTCATATGAAAAAAACAAATGACATGACCTCGTTGGTTGCGGCCACAACACATCCACCAACCATGTCATTTCCTCTTTCCAGACACGTGATGTATCTATTGGTGGAATAGTTTTTTTATGGATATAATTTACATTGTTGATTTAGAAGATAATTTTAAATAAATTTTTGAAATCAATAAATTGGCTAAAAGTGACCGATCCGTGCTGGTCGGTTGAATTTGGTAATTTCTTCACCACCATGGTATCGATCGGGGGCCATTTTATATCAATGAGGTCTGATCGTTATAATTGATACAATGTAATATATGCACATAGTAAATAGATGAACAGATCTATGTAATTCAAAATTATGAACCATACAAATTTTATTGTTTTTCAAAATAAATAAGTGTATATTATCCAAATTACTCAATAAATTAGGGGTTTGATAATTTACGATAATAAATTTTTCCGCACTGCAGTTTAAGATTTTAACTTTCTAAAATTCACAAATTTTGCCAAATTTCAATTTGAATGGCTAAATTAAGCTAAATCACATGTGAAATACACATAATTCCCTAATTTCGGATTATTCAATCATATTACTGATTTGAAACTATACTTACATTTATGTAGGACATGCATTTATATACATGGACATTCATTTTGAATGAAATGACTTATATTGATTAAATAACATTAAAAAATATAAAATATTAAAAAATATATATATAATGAAAATAAATTGAAAGAAATTAAATTAATACATTTAAGAAAAAAAAATCGCAGCTACTCTTATCACTGGTGAACGTCTGCCGCCAGCGAGCACGAATCGAAAAAGATGATTGGAAAATGTAACATAAATTATAAAATTATATATCAAAACGATCCCCCATCAAATCCATTCTAAAACCCAAATCAATTTCAAGATTCATATTCGAATGCATCTCTAATTTCTCAAAAAATTGTCAACTCTTCAACTATCCAATTTTTTTTATTTTTGATTTTTTATAATTCTTTTTCCATTATGTTATTTTTTTAATTCAAAAAATAAACAAAATAATCAAAATCAACAATTTGGATCGAATAGTCCGAAATTAGGGGACTACATGTGTTTTACAAGTGATTTCAGTCCAATTTCGCCATTTTGGTTAAAATTGGATAAAATTCATGAATTTTAAAAAAATTAGACCCCTAAACCGCTAGCTTGAACATTTATTGTCCTAAATTGCCAAACACTCTATTACTAGATAATTTGTATAATAAATTCAATAAATAAATAAAGCAAAACGGAAGAACCAATTTTTTTTTTGGCGGTCCAATTGAATTACGAAGAAATTCGAGACTAAAAACATCCTTTTAGACAACATACATATTGTACGGTTGCCCTTAGTTTTAGTCAAAGCTTTCGTTATGGAATTTAGATTCGAACAAAATTGGAGAAAAAATATTTTAGTATGTATTAATAAAAACAGAAAATTATTATTTTGACCAAGTATCTTGGCTTCGGTCCTTTTGGACCTTTTCCATCCTCTTCCATCATCTAAATTTGTCATCCCTGCAAATACTGCATGCATTGGTTTCATCAGATATCACACAGCAATTAATTCGGACACTTTCTTGATTTCTTTATAGTCAGATCCAATCATCACTTCTTTCATGATTGTAACAAGATAGATCCATTGAATTGGTGGATTGAGCGGAAGACATTGTCACGTGGAAATTTTGACTGGAGATCGCATATTCGTTAAAAGATCTCAAGGATAATAGAAAAAAACTTAGATAAAGATCTCAGAACATTAATGGATCTATTTCGGAAAGCAAAATTAGTGAGGCTGATAAGTTATAAGGACAAGTACTTGGTAGCTGAAGAAGACGGGGAGACGATATACCAAGACGAAGGCGTAAAGAAATCGGGCATATGGAGCGTAGAAGTGATTGAAGGGAAAAACTACATTCGTCTAAAAAGTTGTTTTGGAACATATCTAACGGCCTCAAACACGTTGCTTCTTCCCGGTGTCACTGCAAAAAAGGTTGTGCAAACAATGCCTTGTGCCTACTCTGATCCTGCAACAGAATGGGAACCCATCAGGGATGGAATGCAGGTACCCTTTCCAATTTCATCTTATTTTCATTTCCCAAAATTGTAACATTTTCTCTCTTTAAGTCTTGTATCTAATCATTTTGCCTTCTAAGTCTCACCACTTTTTTAAAATTTTGTAATTTTAGTTCTTATTAATTGATGATTGTTTGGGAATTTTATGAGAAATTGTAGAGATGATCGTGGAAATATTGGGGTCTTACCAATCAAGTCTCATACAAATTAATCATTTTTTGAACTTTTGATATATGTTGCAAGTTTATATAGTTCTAAATAGGAGGTTTTAACAAAATTTGCATGTCACTCGTGTTCGAAATTTAGTTTCAGGCACCATTTTAATGACACGGTGTTCCAAACGGTAAGTAGTAGTATGTAATTATGTGTATATCAGAGATTCACTCGCTACATGGAGTGCCATATCATTAATATAGTATCAAAAACTGAAGTTTGAACACTCCTGTGAAAATTTTAGGTAAAACCATCAATTGAACGCTAGAATGACTACTTAATTGCAATTGATTCATATGAGACTAAAATTGTGAATACGTACTAGTAGTTGCATGACCATTTTCACAATGTTCTCATAAAACCCAATAAAGCCATCAATTTAGGACAAAAATTACAAATTTTTTTTAAGTTATAAGAATTATTTGCAAAAATTTATTCATATAAGATTGTAATTGTTAAGACACAATAATTATGAGATCAATTATTGCAAATTTCTCTATTCATTTAAGGGTTAATTTCATTTTTAGTCATGTATATAAAGTCATTTCTATTTTTTGACAACCAAGTATTTTTTTTTTTAAATTTTAATCCTGTATGTTTCAACTTTAATCATTTTTTTCAATTTTGATCCTATAAGTTTTGAGTTTTTTCAATTTCAGTCCAATTTTGATTGGAATTTCCCAAAATCGCCGGTGCCACATGAGATTTTCCGACGACCATTCAACCAAAATTGGATTGAAATTGAAAATATTGAAACATATAGGATCAAAATTGAATAAGTTGACTAAAATTTGGAAAAAAGTGAAATATATAGGAGCAAAATTAGAATAAATGTGAAGTTAATTGAAGAAAAGTATAATATTAAGAAAAAAATGAAAAAGTGCAGGTAAAATTGAGATCATTATGGGGGAACTATTTACGGCCAAATGGGGGGCTTCCTCCATGGAGAAACATTGTAACACATGACATTCCCCACCTCCCTAATTCTCGCAACAAGCTTTTATGGGATGTTCAGGTTCTTGAGAAACGCTAGCTAGCTACCTCCTTAATAATTATATGTATATATATGCAAATCCACATCTATTATCTTTCAAGTCAGATTTCTTGCTGAGTTGTGTGTACTCATGTGGATAGATGAGCATCATATGAATTATCACTTTATTTTGATCCATCAAAATTCTATCACCTTTTTATAATGATGATGATTGTATTCTTGCTATATTCATCCATCAAAATGCTATCATATCAATTTTCTTGTCCAATCCATGCAAGCAGATCATCATCTTCTTCAACCTTCAAATCCATTTTTTAGATGTGCAGTGATTAAAGTTAGTAGATCTTCTCACCAACCACATGTTTTACTTTTCATGATTAAAGTTAATTGACTCTCTACTTGATATTATAAACAATGTGAAGCACTTTACAGCACATTGTCAACGCAATGCTCAACTTCACATTTTATATGAACAGGACTCTTGGTTCCATAACACAAGTGATTGCCAACCTACAATCTACGACCCATAATTCATATATGAGCATAATAAGAATGAGGTTTCGGTTTACATAATTATATTTGTAAATCGATCTTATATAAGTTTTTTGTATTTTATTAGCTATTACTCAAATCGAGTAATGCAATTGGGGGTTCCATAAACTTTACAACCCAATCAAATACGTTAATTTGTTTTTTTTAATTGTATAATGTGTTCTATATTATTGGTATAAGTCACGCATACAATTAAAATAAAAAAGAATTACGACAACCATTTAAATTAAGTGCCACTGAGGTAAAAAGAAAAATAGAAAAGGTTTCAAGCATGTTTGTTCTTGGACAATAAAGAGAAAATGTAAGTATTGATCCATTCTCAATTTCAATTTTCAAAATTGGATTAAAGAGATCTATCAAAAGATTAAAAAGAAAAAGAATTAAAGTTCTTTTTTTTTTTTCAAAAAATAAAATAAAATAAATAATGCCTCCATAATTATCACAAAAGAGAGATATGAAACACAATGTGGAAATCTGAAACCAAAAGAAGCCACAATATACTTACTAAGTGGGATTGTTTTATATAACTTTTAATATTCATTAGTCCAATGCTAGATATTTATTAAATAGAATTGGTGAAGGGTTTGTTTGCTCCTTATATACACAATTATAACCCACACATTTCTCCTTCTACATCACCCACCTTAATATCCCACAAATTTTAATCATATTTTAATACAATTTCAATTTCAAATTTATTTTTTCTTCAAAACTTATTTGACCAGCAATTTTGGCTCCATTCCTCATCACAATTCAACCATTATGCAAACCACATTTGACGAATAGGAAATTACTAAATTAAAATGAATAAAATTTGCTTTCTAAAGATTCAAAAAGTTATGCAACTAAATAATAAATTGATGGATGCCGAATCCGAAAGAAATAAAAAAATTACTCCGAAATATAAACTTGAGATTGCAATGAGTGAGGATCATCTAGGTGGATTTTTACTTGAAAAAAAAAAAAAAGGGAATAATATATGTTTCAAACATTTTATTTTAAAATGAAACTTACCTTCTCTAAAAAGTACATGTCAAAGTCAAACCCACTTGACATGTGTGAAATGCTTAAGTTCTTAAGTATGTTATGAAATGTTTAAAACTTGAGCAAACACTGTACAAGAAATAGATAAGTGTATTTCATAAATAAATAAAAACACAGTGAAAATATACAGTTATTATATTTTGGTTTCTTTTGGTTTCAGATTTTGTGTTTTTATATTTTCACTGTGTTTTTATATTTTCACCACAGTTACTATATTTTGTGCATAGTATAAAAGGTAATTTGGTTAACTGATAATTTTTTAGTGAGTTTATATACATAGTTTGTTATATTTTTTGGACCATATCTTGGATCTTTCTCAATCTTTCTTCGCTTTTCTCCACAATTCGCTCATTTGTATGTGTACTGTACTTCCACCATCACACCCCCCCCCCCCCCCCCCCCCTCTCTCTCTTCCTGCAAGAAAGAATTCTTGTTCTATGGTTATTAGGCACTAAACCCAAAAGGAAGTGCTTCTCCTTCCCATCCTAATTCTCACCATTTGAAACTCTTTGAGCTCCATTTTTCTAAACCTTTTTCAATTATCCACTCCACTTTTTCCAGACACCATTCTTGGAATTTGCTACTTTTTCCTCTCTCTTTTTTCCCTCTTTATATATATCTCTGTCATTCAGCTTTTGTTTCATCTCCTTGTCTCATTTCAAACACAAAAGTTTGTTCTTTAATTTGAACACTATTTTTCCCCAAAAAAAGAAAAAAAAAAGAACCCATTCTTGAAATGGAGAAGGTGCAAGTTAGTGTTTTCATGGTGGGAATTATGTTGGCGTTGTTGCAAATAGGAAGCAATGCTGCTGAAACCCTTGTTGAAAGCGACAAGCAAGCATTGCTAGATTTTGCCAACAAGCTTCCTCATTTGCGTTCTTTAAACTGGAATGAGAAATTCCCAGTGTGCAAGAATTGGACTGGGATTGCTTGCAGTGAGGATGGGACTAGAGTGATATCAATAAGGCTCCCAGGAATAGGACTTCGCGGCCCGATTCCTGAGAGCACATTGAGCCGTTTATCGGCATTGCAGATCTTGAGCCTTAGATCCAACGCCATTAATGGGACTTTTCCCCATGATTTTGGTGAACTCAAATGTTTAACTGGTCTTTATCTTCAGTATAATGATTTCTCTGGTCCATTGCCTTTGGATTTTTCTGTTTGGAGGAATTTAAGTGTTGTTAACTTGTCGAATAATCGTTTTAATGGTAGCATTTCTGGCTCTTTATCCACTTTGACTGAGCTTACTACACTGAATCTTGCTAACAACTCACTTTGTGGTGAGATTCCTGATTTACATTTGCCAAATTTGCAGCAGCTGTACTTTTCAGGGAATAATCTGGTTGGCAATGTGCCTAAATCACTTGAGAGATTCCCAAAATCTGCCTTTGTTGGTAATAATGAGTCTTTGTTAGATTACACAGTTACTAGTTCTTCCCCTCTTGTTTTGGTTCCGCATGAGCAAAATTCAAGAAAAAATAATGTGGGAAAGCTTAGTGAAAGGGCTTTGCTTGGGATTGTGATAGCTAGTTCAGTTCTTGGGCTTTTTGGGTTGGGTTTTCTGTTGTTTGTTTGCTTGGTTAGGAGGAAAATAACGATCAATGGAAAATTGGAGAAGGGGGAAATGTCAGGCGAAAGGACAGTGTCGAGGAGCCAAGATGCGAGCAATAAGTTGGTCTTCTTTGAGGGGTGTAACTATGCCTTTGATTTGGAGGATTTGTTGAGAGCTTCTGCTCAAGTGTTGGGGAAAGGGACATTCGGGACTGCATATAAGGCGATATTAGAGGATTCCATGGATGTGGTCGTGAAGAGGTTGAAGGATTTGAATGTGGGCAAGAGAGATTTCGAGCAACAAATGGATATTATTGGAAGTATCAGACATGAGAATGTGGCTGAGCTCAGGGCTTATTATTACTCTAAGGATGAAAAGCTTATGGTTTATGATTATTACAATCAAGGCAGTCTAGCTTTGATGCTCCATGGTATACTTTTTTATTATGTCTTAGAATCTTATTTTTTATGAATTTCTACATCACAAGCACCATAATTGTTAAGCCACGCTCTTGATTGTACATCATGCTAATTTATTATTGATTAGCATGAAACAATTAAAATTATTATTGATTGTTGCTTAGTATTCGTAAAGATTTCATATATCAATCGTTGTTGGTCGCACTGAACTTTAGCTTTGGTTATCACAGACTGGGAACCCTCTTAGATTGTCGTTCTATGATAACTGAAACATCAACATGTATAAAAGATGCAGATTATTTAAATATGCAAGCATCTTAGTTAGGTAGAGAAATCTCTTTGGCTTTTGTATTTGAAAATTAGCCTCATCCTTGCTATAATTTGCTCTTTCTATTGGGCACCACATGCTTAAGATAAATGAACACTCTGTATTACATTTTTCAATAAATTGATTATTTGTCTTAGAATCTTATTTTTCATTATCATACTAAGTAGCATTACTTGTTATTCTTCATGATCAAGTATATAGCTGTCTCTAACATCTACAATTAGTGTAGCTTTGAATTATTGCTTATTAACTAATATTAGGTTTGCCTCCAAGAATACAATAGCTAGTAGCCTTTTAAACTTTTTCTTAGGGGGAATTATGCAGATTAAAATCATGCACTAGTATGCACAATGAGCTTCTCTTTTCTTAATAGGAAAAAATGAATAATTAAAAGTCTGAATTTGCAGGAAAGAGAGGAGAAAATAGAAGTCCCCTCGACTGGGAAACCAGAGTACGGATCGCCCTTGGTGCTGCTAGAGGCATTGCTCGTATCCATGCAGAGAACAACGGGAAGCTAGTTCATGGAAACATCAAATCATCCAACATATTTCTAAATTCTCGACAATATGGTTGTATATCTGATCCAGGCCTATCAGCAATAATGAGTTCAATCCCTCCACCAATCGCTCGTGCTGCAGGTTACCGTGCCCCAGAGGTAGCAGATACACGTAAGGCCATGCAACCGTCTGATGTTTATAGCTTTGGAGTTATTCTACTAGAGTTGCTCACTGGTAAGTCTCCTATACATACAACTAACGGTGATGAGATCATCCACTTGGTCCGGTGGGTCCACTCAGTCGTTCGAGAAGAGTGGACTGCAGAAGTGTTTGATCTCGAGCTGTTAAAGTATCCCAATATAGAGGAAGAATTGGTTGAGATGTTACAAATAGCTATAGCGTGCGTGGTAAGAATCGCTGATCAGAGGCCTAAAATGTCGCAAGTTGTCAAAATGCTTGAAAATGTGCGATCAATAGATTCCACAAATACGGCCTTTTCAGAAGGCAAAACTGAAAACACAACTCCGAAGCCTCCTTCATCACCGGCTAGTTGAGAGTGATTTTGCTCAATTGCCTCTTTGTGTCCTGATCTTCTTTCAGGAGTCGGGTTCACTGCCTTGGTGACGAATAGTAGATTCTACTACTTGACTCGATTCCAGTTCGAGGTAGTTGAGCTGGACTATAGATTGATGTGGCTATTGCAATCAAGATGTTAACACTTTGTTAATCAGTATGAATGTAGAGCAAACAGATTAGTTTGATATTCGTGATATTATTTCCACTTTGCATTTATATGTATCGTGTCTGTTTCACACATCAACTAATGGTTTTGTTCTATCATCGCTGTCAATTAATCACATTTCAGACTATCGTGAACCCTAGATTATCAGCCATGCCCTTGAAATGTAAAGTGATGATGTCACTTTGACAATTTTTTTTGGCTGTAATGTTAATTCTTGAGGAATTAATGTAATAAGATTAATCTACGTTTGAATTAAATAATTGAAGTATGTGAAATTTTAAAAAATGGAACTTTGATGAGTAAGAAATTAATATTTCCTTCAGCCTCATTATATGCGTGAATATATTTAGTATAACAGCCCAACTCATCAGAAAAAAGAGTATTTCTTTAATTCAAGATTCTATTGACGAGTGCAGTATAAAAGCATTTCCAGCTACCAACCTGCACTACTTTAATACAAATTTTGAACTTTATCTTGAACAATTTACATTATTATTTACACACACACAAAAAAAAAAAAAAAAAGGAAAATTTTAGAATATTCCTTGTTCATGTATTCATTTAATCTTCTATTTTATAATATTATGATTGAGTAGGCGCGACAAATCATATTATCACATTCCTTTTTTAAATTATAGATATAAAAATACATACAAAATTAATTACATAAATAACAGAAAAAATATAACATATAATAAAGCATCCAAAAAGTGCAGAGCTACATGTTGGAGGTGGTGCATCTATCTATTATCAAGAAAAGTTATAAATGAAACACTATTATCAACTTGTGTAATTTTAACCAAAAGAAATAAAATAATGCACTACGTAATGGAAAGCTGAAGTATGAGGTTACTAATTATAGCAACCAATTGTTTTAATATTGTTGCATGGCTCCCACGCTTTGAACAATATCTCGCTATATAATATTGCTCATTATTTTATGCAATCGGTTATAACTTAGTGATATTTATTTATTTAATTATGAAATATGTATCATGTATACGTTGGTTATGCTATCTTTATATATATAAATGTAAGAACATATATGTGGCATGTTAAACATACCAATTTTCATATAATTTTATTTTAATATTATAAAATTAGAATTTTAAAGCTAATTAATATAATTATTTAATGACATCAATTTGATTATGTTGATAACAAACATTAGTAAATAATTCATGGTAGACTTCAAATATATAAATTTTTAAATGTGTTTAATTTAAAATAAAGGGGAGCTGATTAAAAATGATTATTCACTTATTATTAAAATAAAAGTGTTATGTTGTTGTTATTTCTAGTGGTGGTATATTATTGAGGAATGGTAATTATGATTTCAATATATCAAATTATACAGATTGTGTGTAGCTTGGTGATTATATCAACTACATAAAATATATCAAGAATTTATCAATACGAAGTATTATAGTTGGCTTGCCAAATATACGTCGTTATAGAATTGCGTCAATGCAAAAAATAAATGACATTTGATGAATCAGCGATGAACATATATAATAGAATTGGTAAGAAAAGAAGAAGAAGATGGTAGGCATTAAAGGTTGTCTATTGGTATGGCGAAGTGTGTTTCTTAAAGTAGATTATTGTCGGATGGGATAGTAAATAGAGATGTACGAGTCATATAATTTATGTAGAGCTATTGTTATCTCCTTGGAATAATTATCGACCCAACATATCAAAGTTTTGGTGGCATCTTTACTCCTAAATTCATTGTCAATACCTAAAGCATTTAAGTCGCAATAATTAGAGACCAAAATCGACTAACATTTCAAATACATTCTATTTTATTACTCGATCCAGAGATTAATTAAGAAAATTATGTATCAAAGTCGAAGGAAAAGACGGATTAATGTAAAAGAGATTTATTTTATTTTATTACAATAAAATGTTGATATATTAATTGAAGATGGCCCACATTTTGGATTTTGGATATCAATATAATTGGGCCTGGTTGATCAGATTGCAATGGGTTTAGAAAAGTTTTGGGGCTTCATTCATTCTTTTTCTAATATAATATATGGTTTTAAATATATGAGATAACTCGATTCACTATTTAAATCTCATAAAATATAAATTGATTTGTGAATATGAATTAGAGTTGTAGATATGAATCTACATTTCATGAAATTATATCTGTAAAATATCTAATATGAGCTAATAAAAGGTATACTTAGTTCCAACCAAATGATACTTTAATTATATTTAAGATGCGTGCATTCATTGCCTATCAATGCACAAATATAATTTCCAAAAACTTACGGTCTATTTTACATGCATTCACATTAATATATGTATAATTATATATAGAAGAATGTGACCAATATAAATATCTAATCTACCTAATATGGAATACAATCATGAACCTTTAGCAGTCCAAATTTCTTCTAATGAAAATAATGCCACGTCTACCGAAAGGAATTTAAGTCAATTGTTGAAAAATAATTAAAATCGTGAATAATATTAATGCATTGGAATGTACACCACCCATCCCATGTTTCTAAGTCTACTCTAGCCTCGTACGTAATTGTAGGTAAACAATTAATTTTTATTGAATTTTTTATTTATTTTTCTTAAAAGTCTATACTTATTAAATTGGACCCAAGCTATGGGTCGGAATTATACGCGTTAAAACTGCATGAAGAATTATTAACTTCATTAATTAACAAGAAAAGTAAGGAAAGATATAAGTGAAACATGACATGGTTTTGTTCAAATTAAAATTCATAAAAACAATTGGATAATTAAAATTCTAGCATCACTTGATTAATTGTTAATTGGGAAGATCAAGATTACTGATCTCGATATTTCTTCTTGACAATCAAATTTGATCTTCCAAGTTGTTACTGCAGACTCTAAAAGATCAAATTATCCTAGAACACAAAATAAAGAATTTATATCATGTGCTACTAGCTAACACCTATACGAACTAACCTCATTAAAATATAATTGATGGACATAAAACTCCTTTCAAATGTATGTCAAATGGTGATGATTATAAAGAGTGTCGAGCACCTGTCACGTGTTATTCAAATAAAAACAATATGTGACAAGTATAAAATACTTGTCATTAAAAAAAAAGAATCGTAAGTAACAAACATTTGCTTACATATCATTCAGACAACAACAATAGATTATAGTAATACATTTCATAATATAACTCATAAGTTCAAATGTACAAAGCATAGTATAGTATAGTATAAATCCTTACTAATAAGTTCGCTCTTAGTTTTCGATGTTGACTTTCAGAATTACTAGAATAGTATAATTCTATTCTTTACATTAGATTTAAAAAATATAGGGGATAAAAAAAAAAAAAAAAAAAAGAATATAGTTTCAATTAAAGATCTGCAAAATAAAAATCAAGTTGCGCTCGTGTTGCTTAGGCAGAGCCTAGGCCAACCAAGCCCTCGTGTAGTCATGTAATAATAGTCTAGGAAAAAGTTTTAATGCCTAGACAAGGCCAAGACAGCTGCCTAGAAGGATTATGATATGTTAACTATAATGAAATCTAATCAAAGAACAACTTAATATTAGAATTTATTTTTATTTTATATGGTGAGATTAATTAGAATTAAAATTTCATTATATATTATATTGGGAAATGTAGAAAAATAAGATATTTTGATTTGGAATTATAGAAAAAATAGTTTCAAGTTATAAAATCACAAAAAAGATAAATTTCATAATAAGACCCAATTTATAAATTACCTCAATTATAGATACAGGTTTTAAAGTTTCTCATTAAGGAACTCAATTTAATATTTTTCTTAATTTAAGGTTTGAAAATTAGATTGAGTTCTTAATTTAAGACAAATTTTTATTTTTCATTTTATTTTTATTTCAATGTGTATTCATATTTTAGATAAATTAAGACAAGTTAGTGCACTTTAAGAATAATTTTCGTCTGACTTGTCTTAATTTATATAAAAAAAGAAAGAAATAAAAATATAATAAATACATATTGAAATATTAAAATTGATTTTCTATAATAAATACATATTGAAATATAAATAAATCTATTGATATAAAGAATAATAATATTGAAATTTATCTTAAATTGAGAATTTAATCTAATTTTCAAACATTAAATTAAGAAAAAAAAATTAAATCCCTTATTAAGAAATTTTAAATTTGGGTCTAAAATTGAAAATTAATTTATAAATTAAATCTTGTTATGAAATTTATCCAATAATAATGTTATATAAGATTGAGAATTTTGTTCATTTCAAATCCGAATAAACATGTGAATCCAAACATACCCCAAACAAAATGGATGAAATTGGGAGAGAGATATTGAGGGGTATTTGATGATAGATGAAATGACAGACGTAGTGCCTGGAATCATTCATGGGGGAGGTAGAAAGGAGTAGTTGGGAATTTGACTTTTTAACAAAATTTACTAAAAATATTTGTACAGACAAAATTATTGTTTTGTACTGAATTAATTGCATCAAATTCTAGGTTGCCTGCCACGTTTATACTCAACTAAAATTAAGGTTAAATCAACACTATAAATGTTTAAAATATAACAAAACAGAAATCACAGAGATTCGCACTGTGCCACTCTGCTGCCACAATATATCCAATTCTAATTAATAATATTTTTCAATGCAGACAGAATTTTAAATTTAGTTAAAACATAACTATTTACTACTCACCCGTACGTTATATTTTTATAGGTAGACATATTAATTAAAAGCTAGTTATGCTGCTAATAACTTAATATATATATATATATATATCGAAAATTAATACTAATAATATTTTCATGATCGTAACTTTGACACACTATTGATATTTGATAAACAGGGAATATAAATATAAATGGAACTTTTTGTTCGTCGTTTTGTTTTCATGTTGTCTGAACATGTAACATGCGAGTTATATATCACGTAATTAACCTATAAATTTGAAGAGTTAAATTAAATAAAAAACAACTAACAAAATTTCATCAAACTAAAATTTAAGTTAATTAATGAGGATCATAATAAATTAATAAAAACAAGGTTGCACCAAATATCAATAAATCATAAAAGAATTTGTTTGCTGCAATTATGGGAATTTGATATTATTTTATTTTATTAATAAATATCATATTCATTGATATGTAAAATTTAAGGAATTCAGTTTTCTTATATTTAACTTACCAACTATATATAAGTTACCAACTATATATAAGCATTAATTTCAAATTTATCTATAATTAAATTTGAGAAAATAAATGCTCTCAAATAGGGTTGTAAAAGAATCGAATTTTTTTGATTCAATTCAATATTCGAATTTGAATATAGTGATTCGAATTCGAAAAATACGAATAAGAATCCGAATAAGAATACCTTTTCAGATTCGAATATTATCTGAATACAAATATGACCATATTCGATTCGAGTATTCGCGAATATATTCGAATAAATATAACTATATATAATTTTTTTATTATATATATATTATTGATATATAATATATATATATATATCCAAATATATATATATATATATATATAAAAGTAGAGTTGATGAATTTTATTGTTTATTAAGTACTATGTAGGTATATTAATTTGGAAATAAATATATTTTTTAATTTTTTTTTGAAATTTTAAGTTTAAAATTTTCGAATACGAATATTCGAATATTTTATTCAAATCGAATACGATTTGGTTTTGTGATTCGAATAGTTAAACGAATAATTCGATTCGTTTACAACCATACTCTCAAGTTATATAACTAAACACAGTTTTCAACTTATGCAACTATTTATGTTTTAATCAAATATAACATCATGTAAAAATTGATCAAACACTAAATTTTTCACATCAATTTTCCCACAATAAATAAAAAAATTACGTACGAGTTTATAATGATTTGGAAAATGATATTGATTAGATAAACTGTAATGGCATGATTGGTATGGTGGAATGGAATAAGGTGTGAATGGAATGAACCTAAGAATAGAATGGTGATGGGAATGTAATGGTATTAAAATGTTTATTCTCATGATTGGTATTGTAGAGGAATAGAAAATGAATGAAATAATCATTATAATTATATTTCATAATTGATTACTACAAATAAAACATTAAATCAATTTTTATTTAATTAAATTATCATTCACTATAATTTTATTTTAATATTCTTATTCCATTTAATTTAAATAATATGATATATTTAATTAATTAAGAAATTAAAAAAAATTAATCAATGCACTAATTATAGGTTATACCTACCTTCAAATTTTACTATAAAACGTATATTTATTTTACTTTTACAATGAATAATTTCTATTGATCATTTATAAGATGTAGATTAAAAAAATTTTGAAAAATAAAATTTGAAAAAAATTTGAATGTAATTTATTATTTTCGAGAAAAGACGACTACTTTAGTAAATTACCAATTTATTTTATTAGTTTATGACTTGTTTGAACAAATATTTATTTTATATTATAAAGTTTTGAATTTCCAAAATTCGAATTGATCCGATCCGTAATACCTGAATCTCTGAAGGAATAGAACCGATATGACGGAGCAAGTCTGGAGATTATTTTTTACAATTTTCCAAAAATCTCCGAACTTTGAAGCAATTTTAGAGATTATCTTATCCTCAACTTGCTCTAAATCGTGCTTACCCTTATCACTAATATTAAGATATATCATATTTAGATTTTTTATTTTTTATTTTATTATTAATATATTATTTGTTTTATTATTTACATATTTTTATAGTAGTTAATTATATTATATTTTATGATAATTTTGTTAATTATTTTATATGATTTTGTGCTATTAAAATAATACTTTACATTATTTAAAAAATATTTTAGTTAGTTATAATTTTTTTTATATATTTTTATATAAACTAGACTACACTTATTTGTATTAATATTATATTCATATTATCTCTATATTTTTTAAAAATTTATATTCATTTTTTATTTTTATTCTATTTATCTACTTAATTTTATTATTTATTTGATATTTTTATTTTTTTATTTTATATTATATTTTTTATAAATAATTTTATATTATTATACAATTTTATATAATAATTTAATTTTAGGAAGTTAACTTGTAAAAAATTAAACTAAATAATGATAAATAATTGAATTAATAAATATAGTTCATTTATTTGTAGGTAAGGAATACATAATACCATGGGGATATGAAGGAATGACCATTCCCTCATCCATGGTAATGACAATTCCTAAAGAAATGGTGATTCCCACTTATAAATCATACCAATCAAAGGAATGAGAATGAAGGTAGGAATGGTGATTCCATTTCCAACTCATTCCATCATACCAATCATGCCATAAGTGTTGGTACTACCCTGAATTTGGATTCTCGTTTCTATCCTCTCATTTCGACTATCTACTTTCGAAAATACATGTGCTTACTGCATTTTCTAGAACTTGCATATTTTCTGTTCAAAGATTTCAAATATTTATCACAATCTTAAAAACAAATTTACATCCTATTTGATGTGGAGATACTGATTAGGTGCATGAATAATATACATATGTATCTTAATAAAATCTAGTGTGTTAGAACTTAGAACATGCTTTGTGAGTGAGCACAATCAACTAAGCATAACAAGATCTTACTTGCTTTATGGAGATAAATGTCGCTTTAATCAAATATAATATTGTTCTGATAGGACTCTACGAAGATGAAAAAGTCTTTTACATCAACGAAATGTGGATTTTAAGCTAAACATTATGAATATAGGTATAGTGATACTATTATATTACCACAAATATTGTAGTTCAAATGATACCATACCTTTATTAATGTCTAAATTGTGATGATCAAAATTCAAATTTGGATCATACAAATTTTCTAACTTTTTTTCTTTCCTTCCACCCCTCGAACGCATAAAACAAAGTGACACTATTATATCATTATTACCTCTCTCAAACATTAGAAAACATAACTATTCATAATAATTTCTCCATTTATATGTAAAGTACTTTTTGTTTTGAAGAGATACAACTTTATACTCAACAAAACTGGGACTGAATGTTGGAAAACACATATTCACCACCTGCATAAACAAAAATAAAAATGTAAGGGAAAAATTAGAAATTAAAAATAAAAATATGAAGGAAAAATTAGAAATTAAAATGTAGAGGCAATAACAAAATAATTTAAAAGTACAAGCAGGAACACAATAAAAAAAGTTAGAAGAAGAGGTTAAAAAGATAAAGGTGGACGAAGGTGATGAGTCAGCACCCATAACAGAAGTTGAAGACTGAGGCACTAAGACCTAGTAAAATTAAAAAAGCCCACAACTAATCTTGCCAGATTAATTAAGATATACCAGCATCTATATTGATGTTTTAAGGAGTATGATTAACTAAAATATTTTTTTGTTAATTACTGTGTGCATGTTTTAAGAAGTGTTTTTTTTTTTTTAAGTGTTTTGAGTGTGTTTTTATGAAAAACATTAAAATACCTTCAGTGTGTGCAAAAAAAAAAAAGAAAAAGAGAGACAAAATTTGATGGATTTAATTGTAACTTCTAATTTCAATTTTTACTTGAATGTAATGTAATATCTTATTTATTGGCATATTTTGATTGTGCGTCTTTAAATATTAAATAATATTTATCCGTTAATTTTTCTATCATTTATTAATTATACCCCATCTTTGAATAGAAAAAGAATATTTTAAAATTAGATATCTGATATATGGAAACAAAAGAATGTGATTCACATTTATTGATAAATTAGATCCATATAAATCAATAAAAATGAATCAATTTATTAAATATTATCAAATCAAAGTCTCGTATAAATTTTTACTGAGCATACTCAGATATTTTATTTAACCATGCCATTAAGACGTGCGGTTAGAAAGGTATTAGTCAAAGATATAGTGACCAAATTAACAGAATCGTCAGCTCTGGTCACGTGACGTTTAATCTCCGAATCCAAGAAACGAAAGAAGAGAAAATATCAAAGGTCCCATCAGATACGGCGGCTAGTTTCCAAAATATTCGTTCTAATTGCCGCTTTTATTGTAACTAAACGTTTAATAAGTGCTTGTTTAAATATGTACCGATATATTTTACATAATTTATCGTAAAATCAAAATATATATCATGAAACTATGTAGTAGTATTGTATATTTCTAAAGAACGATTTCTTATATTAGCGGATCGTAAAGTGGGCGTGCTATTTCGAAATAGCAAAAACTATATAAATAATGTGTTTCTACAATTTTCTCATTTTTAAAATAAAAAAGTTATCTATAGAGATATAAATAATTTAATGTGTATAGTTATGTGTGTAAAATAGTTATATTATCAGTGGATATAACTAATATATTTCACTAAATAAAGATATGGTAAAAATAAAAAAATTCCTGTTAAAATTGAAATAAAAAGCATTTTACTTTTTGATAATTAATTAAAAAGCGTATAAAAAATCAAATTAGCTATATTTCAAAAAAGACCAGTTATTAGGAGTAGTAGTCTAAGAAAGTTGAATTATGTTCTTACTATTTAGCTTACTATTATTTTGATTTTATAAACGTTATATCTTATTCTAAGATAAATTATTTAGTTCTATGGATAAATAATTATGAAGCTAATAAAACGCTTAGAATACTGAAATTATCAAAATTAAATGTAAAATTATATTTGACCTTAGAAATGTTGTTTTATTAATTAAAAGTAGGTTATTGAAACTATATGCCTACGTCAAAAAAAAAAAAAAAAGAAACTATATGCGAAGAGCTGATAAAAAACTTTTTGTAGAAAAGAACTAATAGAACACTTCAGAAATTTCATCGAATATCTTTAAATTGAATCGTATAGAAAATAAATTATAAAATGAAATCATAATTGGTAACACATTAAAGAAAATGCAAAAAGAGTGATAAATTAGAATTGAGCAGTTATTTCTTCTTTGCCCAGACTTCAAATGTTTAAAAAAGAAAAAAAAAAGAAAAAGGAAACAGAGTCCACCGCTAATTGCACACTCCCTCCATAGCTCTATATCCAAAGCCTCGAAAACACTCACGCTCACTCTCTCTCTCCCCCAAAGAGAAAGACTCATTTTCCGACACTTTCTTCACCAAATCTTGAGCAGCAAAAAGCAGAGGAATCCATGTTTCCATCTGGGTTTTATTCATATCATCACTCCTTTCGTTTACTCTTAATTTGATTCCCTACTCCACTTTTCTTCTTTCTGGTTTTGCCATCCTCATCCTCTCTCTCTCTCTCTCTCACAGTGTTGTCCTCTTACTCTTCTTCCGCCGAAAAGCTGTTTGGTACCCCTCTTTCTCTTTCTCTGTAGCAGGCAGCAACACCTCTTCTTTTTCTAGTATTATATTTGTTAGTATTACTTTCCTCAAAACTTTCCTTACTACAATCCCTGATTTTGTTTCCTTTTTCTTTGTCTCAATACTCCTCTTTACCACTTCCTCTTTCTCTTTATTCCCTCAGAATCTCAAGCCTTTACTCACTCTCTATCCCTTTCGCTTTCAATGCGAATCTGAAACACACACCTCTCTCTCTCTCCCTCCCTCTCTCTCTCTCTCTCTCTCTCTCTCTCTCTCTCTATCTTATCTACCCTGCTTCTATGCTTCCACAACGACAAGCAAACACCATGTTGTCTCCTCCAAGAGTCAAATACACTGAACATGTCAACCAAACCACTCTACAAGTCACGCCGGAATATTCCCTTTCCGTCACGCTACCAGCCAGAGCCGTACGGGTTTCTGTCACCGACGCCGACGCCACCGACTCCTCCGGCGACGAAGACGACGGCTTCTCCCTCAAGCGACAGAGAATCAGAAAATACATCCATGAGGTCAGAGTGGTCCACTGCTGCAAAGATAACGGCAATAGATATGCCGCCGTTGAGGGAACGTCTAACGGCGTCAGTAAACGGAAGAAGAGCAGCGGAGTCAAAGCGAAGAATGCGGCCAAGGTGGGGAGTGCTAGAAAGTTTCGCGGCGTACGGCAGAGGCCCTGGGGAAAATGGGCGGCGGAGATTCGAGACCCTCTGCGACGAGTACGGCTATGGCTGGGCACCTACGACACGGCCGAGGAGGCTGCTATGGTGTACGACCACGCGGCCATACAGCTTCGTGGGCCCCACGCGCTAACAAACTTCTCCACTCCACCAGAGTACAAAAAGGCAGGGTCAGAGTATAACTCTGGCGAGGACTCACACGACAATGTGACGTCACCCAAGTCAGTCCTCCGCTCTTTCTCCACGGCTGACTCGCAAGCCGACGCTGATGCCGAAGCCGACTCATCTTCCCAGGCGGACGACGCCGTTATGATGAAAGAGAATGACAGTGAGAATTTCTCCGATTACCCGATATTTTCGCAAAACGAGTATTTGTTTCCCGAGTTCGAAATGGTGCCCGGTTTATTTGATGAAGCAATTTTGTCGAACAATACATGCGATTTTGGGTCTTGTCAGGATATGGAACTCGGGTCAACCACGGAGTTGGGTGATATCTTTCAAGACTTTGGTGATATATTCGGGTCGGATCCTTTGGTTGCCCTTTGAGACTTGTCAAAAGACTATTTGTCAGTAAAGTTTGCTGAGTTTTAGGAAGTTTTGAGAAATAGCTGTAAAATCGTTTTACCTATCATATGTTTCTGTCTTTTCATTTTTCTCTCTTTCTTTCTTTTATTGGTAATGTTAATGTTAACGTTATTGTGAAGCTGCTGTTTTATCAGGAAATGAAATGTGATTATTACCTGACTATATATTCAGACCAATTTTTCTTCTACAGCTTCATTTTGCTCTTTCGAGCTTAAATTTATCCCATAATAGATTTTAATTTGGAGTATAGTTTTGGAGCCAATACCCAATTAGTCCCAAAATCATAGACTTGTCTTAAAATTTATATGATGTTCCTATAATTGAAATGTGCAGGAGTTAAGGTGTGACTGAATCAATCAAATCAATTAATAATTAGAAGCCTAACGATAAAAATGACTCAATGTTTAAACCAATAATAAAAAATTGTACTCGAAATAAATAGGATTCTGGGACGGAGTATTAGATATTATTTGTATTTAGAGCTAACTTATGATTCATAGTGGTGTTACTAACATTGAACTTAGAGTGGACGAGGCCTTAATGGAGGATATATTCGGTGATTTGCGGTTGTTTTAGATGTGTGGATTTGTTCACTTTTATGTTGGTTTTTTTTAAAGACTACTTTCTCAATTAGCTGGTTTTCTAATCAGTTTGTTAGCTAAAATAAGATAATATCTTTTTAAATCAATGTAATAATACTTTTTACACTGAGCACCTTCGATGTGGTCGTCCCACTGGGGTAAGTTTCATTTATTTCACCTATTTCCAAAATGTGACACAATTAATATTTTAAATTATATTTTAATGAAATGAGTTAATACATTTATATAAATATAACAAGATTTTTATATGATATAATTAATATATTTTAATAAAATAATGTAATTATTATCTAACTTTCTACTATATTTGTATCCATATTTTACTTTTTGGAATTGAAAATCTTCTTCATTTACGTTGGGAAGTAAGTAGTTAAGTTATGAAGTATTTTGACGTGAAACTATTTCTGTTAAAGAATAGAAGACGCGCACATATATTTGTTATGGAGAACACCAATTGGAAAAAAAAAAAGAAAAAAAAATACAGTTTTCATTTTTTATGATATCAAATACTTTAAATTTTTCTCAGCCAAATCAAAATATCCGGTTCAACTTCAGTTTAAACTATTTTTCATAGAGAGACACTTGTGTGCCCTTGGGGCACGGATCCTAGATCCGTGCCCCCAACCCGCTCCATTCTTTTTTTTGCTTTTTTTTTAATTTTTTTTTCTTTTTTTTCTCTCTCTCTTGTGTTGCACCCACTTCATTCCTTTTTTTTTTTAATTTATTTCTTTTTTCCTCTCTCCTACACAAATACTCCTTTCTTTTTTTTTTTTTTTTTTTTTTTCTTACCTCTTCCTATGGTGCTATTCCTTCTTTTTTTTCTTTTTTTCTTTCTTCCTTCTTAATTTCTTCACATGATTGCTACAAATTTAGGGTTTTTATTTTTCTAATACTCCAACAAGTTTTTTTCTTCCTAATGCATATAAAAATCTAGGGTTTTTATTTTCTTATAACTTGAAACTCTTTCTATAAATATGCTTCTAATCCAATATATATTTTTCAAAAGATAACATTTATAATGATATCATATGAACATATAAATCATCATATGTTATCTATATAATTTCATTTTTTATTTTCCTTAAAGAATCCGTATATGCATATAATTTTTCATGATTTCTTAAGATAGTGTTTACTGCGAGTTTATTAATACAGGTTAATCTTTTGTTTATTATAGTAATTTATTGATTTATTTCACCTAATTAAATGATCAAATGATTTATTTGTCACATTTCAATGATATATTAGATGTACGAATGAGTTGGCCTTGAAATAATTATTCTCATAACTCCTTTCAATTTTCATGATTGCTATAAATTTGTTTGGAATCCTCAATTTTCGAAAGATCGATCCCTAATCAAATATACAAGAAATTAATCATGCCCTCTACCATGGTATTAGTTATTCTCAAACTTATAATAATTAATTGTAATGATAATAACAAGTATTAAAAAATAAAAATAAAAAACAAATGTTACCTTGAAATTTATATATTTTTATAAATTGAAGGTTATTCTGTTAAAAGAAAAACAAACAAAAAACCATATTTATTCATATTTGTAAATGGAAAACATCATTTTTATATAAGTAGATGGAAAACATATGAGATAATTGATGCAACAAACACTCTAGTTGGTTATTAATTGAGTAATATGATTTTAAATAAATTTTGTGGAAGAAGATGATGAAAATCTTGTATTTAAAATTCTGGTTTATTCTATAGGTATTACATATATGTTCTACAGGTATTATAAAAATTCTGATTGTTTATGATATTATAAATCAGAATTATCCCAAAATATTGATATATGATCATTAATACCTTTCAAGTATTACTGATATGATCTATAAGTACTACATATATACTCTTCAGATATTATAAAATTACATGGTTGAATTATATGTAAGTAAAACCTTCAAGATATTATGAAAAAGAATATAGGGTATTATTGGTTTATTCTATAGGTATTACATATATGTTTTACAGGTATTACAAAAATTCTGACTGTACATGATTTTATAAATCATAATTACCCTAAAAACATTGATATATGATTGCTCATGACCAGTGATACTTTTAAGGTATTACTGATATGATCTATAAGTACTAGATATATACTTTTCAGGTATTAAATAAATTGTGATTTGAAATCAATTATCTAAATTTATGAAAATGAGTAAAAGAGAAGAGGAAGAAGAAAAAACTCCATAAATGACTCTATGAAGATTTGATGAAGAATAAAAACAAAAATATAGAAAAGAAGAATAAGAGCAAGAAGATAGAGAAGAAAAATAATGTACAACACAAATAAGAAGAATAACAAATTGATAAGAAAAGAGATTAAGAAGAAGAATGAGAGAAAAGAAAAAAAAAAGAGGAAAAATAAGAAAGCAGCGCTGTTTTTATATTAATACCTGAAGGGTAATAGTGTGATACCTTAAGAGTAAATGTGTGATACCTTAAGAGTAAATGAGTGATACCTTAAAGTATAAAATTCAGGTGGTGCGCGGCGTACACTAGCTATGGTGTGGCCGCACGTGGGGGCGCGTGGATGCGCGTAAAAGCGGCTCACGCGCCAATTCGAGTTGGGGGCACGGATCTTAGATCCGTGCCCCTGGTGCATATAAGTTTAAGATCCGTGCCCCTGGTGCATATAAGTTTTGTCCTTTTTCATATGCTCAATTTAGCCGTTCAACAAATTATTAAATTCTCTTAAAGAAACACACACATTCGTATGCTATTAGTACTGTAATAATAATAATAATAATAATAATAATAATAATAATAATAATAGTAATGTAAAATATTATTCACAGTAAAAAATTAAAATGAATGGACGGTAGCATGCAAAGGCCAAAGCTATTTAATTATTTTAGAAAACAAAATTGAATTAAATTTTCATATTAAATCTTTTGATCAATTCTTTATGAGGATCGGCATGCCTTGTGCACGTGGATAACCTATATGTGGGCTTATCCATTGGGTTATAATTATACAGACTTTACCACTAATAAACAAATAGGTTTGCCTACCCTCACATTGTAGATACTTCGTCTACATAGTTCCATAAAAACCAAATCTAATATAATATATATATATATATATATATATATATATATATATATATATATATATATATATATTAAAACCCTTAGATTTAGGGATAATATTGAGTCTGAATGTCAAATTATAAAATCAAAACACTCATCTAAGGTGTTAAATTCCATCTTTTAGATAGTAGTCTAATTAGTCGCTTAGGCTTTGCACTTAACATGCTAAGGTGTTTGTTAACAAATTGAGTAGTTTTTATGTGAAATCTTATATAAAATGGAATAAATATGGATTAATAAAAGTGAATCAATCAATTCATCACAATCAATATCTATTTCATATAAAATTGTATAAAGTTTTATTATATATAAAGTTTTATATAAGACGGTCTCATATAAATTTTCGTGAAATAAAATAATGATGAATTGACCATGTTTTGTTACAAACTTAGCAATCAAAATATTGTAATTATTTTTCATTAATAATAACATTAGCGACAAAGTATCATTAGTGATGGTTTATAACTACAAAATTTTAGTCCCTAAATTTTTTTTGTGTTGAAATTTATAAGGTTAGCAGATAAATTATTATACTCTAATACACTACAAGAAAATTGCCCGATAGTGATGAAAAAATCCATCACTAAAACTAAAAATTCTGTCACTAACATGTATTTGTGACGGAAAATTTCTATCAAAAGGAACTTTGTCACTAAATTTTAGTGACGGATTTTATTCCATCGCTAAATTTCTGACAGAATTTCCGTGATGAAAATTTCCGTCACCAGATTTGGTGAACGATTTGACTTTTTGATTGAGTAGTCACGAAATTAATGACGGAATATTGTGACGGAAATTATCCATCACTAATTTTGTGACGGAAAATTCGATCATTAAAATCGTAGTATTGACATGTCATCACACCACCAACACGTCATCATGACACGTTACTGTCACCAGATTTGATGAACGATTTGACTTTTTGGTTGAATAGTGACGAAATTAATGACGGAATATTGTGACGAAAATTATCCATTACTAATTTTGTGATGGAAAATTCCATCATTAAAATAGTAGTATTGACATGTCATCACAACACCAACACGTCATCATTACTAAACATATTAATTAGTCATTAATCTTCCAATTACAAATATATGTATTGTTAACCTTTTAAAAATATGTGATAATGGAGATTGAAAAATATCAAAAATACTTATAAAATAAATGCATGTAGAATATTATAACATAAAACACCAATGATCTAGTGGTTAAAATACCACCATGAGTCTGGGTTCAATTCCCAGATGATGTGGTGACATGTCTAATTTCATTTTAAGACAATTATAAAATATATTAGTGCATATTTTTAATATATTTTATAAAAATAATAATTTTATAAAATTATGAGTTTGGTCATATAAGATAATATTAATGCCAATAATTATATAAGATAACATAATAAAATAATTAAACTTTTCAAATTTAATTTAATTAAAAATAATTAATATTATCACATATTTTAAAGACAATTATAAAATATACTAGAGCATATTTTTAATATATTTTATAAAAATACTAGTTTTATAAAATTATGAGTTTTATAAAATTATGAGTTTAGTCATATAAGATAATATTAATGCAAATAATTACATCATAAAATAATTAAACTTTTCAAATTTAATTTAATTAAAAAATAATTAATATTATCACATATTTTTAGGAATTCATGTAGTGACCGTCAAAAAGTAAAATAACCGAATTTATAATTTTTTTTTAAATTTGAATTCATGTAGTGACCGATATAAATCCGTCACTATTTTGTGACGGAATAATCCGTCACTACATAATTTTGACGGAAAATTCCGTCAATCCGAATTTATAATTTTTTTAAATTTGAATTCATGTAGTGACGGATTATTCAGTGACAAAATAGTGATGGATTTATA
Organism: Scutellaria barbata; assembly: GCA_028654395.1. Taxonomy (NCBI): domain Eukaryota; kingdom Viridiplantae; phylum Streptophyta; class Magnoliopsida; order Lamiales; family Lamiaceae; genus Scutellaria; species Scutellaria barbata. The sequence goes on along the minus strand of CM053647.1, from coordinate 3,123,613 downwards.
TCCGTCACTATATAATTTTGACGGAAAATTCCGTCAAAAAGAAAAATATTAGAATTTATAAATTTTTTTTTAAATTTGAATTTATGTAGTGACAGATTATTCCGTCACAAAATAGTGACGGATTTATATCGATCACTACATAATTTTGACGGAAAATTCCGTCAAAAAGAAAACTATTAGAATTTATAATTTTTTTTAAATTTGAATTCATGTAGTAACGGATTATTTCGTCACAAAATAGTGACGGATTTATATCCGTCACTACATAATTTTGATAGAATTTGTGACGGAAAAGTTTATGTCAATAATTTCCGTCACAAGTCCGTCACAAAATCTTTTGTCACTATTCCATAATAAATTTTTGATGGAATATTTCCATCACTAAAATCCGCCACTATCGGGCAATTTTCTTATAGTGTAAATCTCAGGGTTTTTTTTAGTGAAAAGATAAGACAAATTCAATACTTTACATTATATCCTTACATCCCTATTGATTTGGCCTCTTCTTAGGTGATACAATTCATATACAGTAAAATCTTTATAAATTAATAATTTTGGAACCATGAAATTTTATTAATTTAGAGAGATATTAATATATCGATAAATTAATATTTTATTAATTAAAAGAGAGACTTTTTAAATTCAACAAATTTAATACATATGTATTGAAAATAAATGAATTCATATACATGTTTTATTGATTATATTAATGCATCAACCAATTCTTTGTAATTAATTAAATATATTTATGTATAATATCAATTCATTGTATACAATTAATTATTATATTCATGGACGCATGTATCAATTCATTGGAATTACTTAAATATACATGTTTACATTAATTCGTTGTACTTAAATAACTATTATAGCCAATTAAATATATTCATGCATGATGAATGAAACATATACTATATAAATCTCAATATGGAAATAAAATAATTCATCACCCAACCATGTCTTCTCCTCTAAAAGGCATCGCAAAATTATCCATGAATGATCAAATGCGTAAAACATTATGTGAGTAAAGGGATTTATAATATTTTAGCAAATTACCATAATATTTATAATTGTAATATTTATAAACTATTAATTTAGAGTTTTAATGGGACCTAATATTTATAAAGAGATTTTTTTTAAAACTTATTATTTTATTATCTTATTGAATTTGATGATTTTTTACAAAGGTCTAAGTCGGGACCGAAAGATTTTATTATTTTAAAAAATTTATTAATTTATAAAGTATTAATTTATAGAGATTTTACTGTATAAAACATGTACTCATTAAATCAATTCTCCTACACTAATATTTAATTTGACACCTATATATGAACATCGTGCTATAATTAAATCAAGCACTTATAGTGGACGACAAGTTTGTTAAGTATACTGCGCAATAATGCACCTTGATTCATTATCGATCCTTGGGAAGGAGCACGAAAAAGAGTTTATTCGTAAAATTGGGGATCCATGCTTTTGGGTGTTTGGGTGGTCGGGTCGGATTGGATTCTAATCCATACTCTTTTTTTATTCTGATCATTATATTATGTTAATCATATATTTATTTTATATTAGTTATATATTTATATTATATTAGTCTTATCTTTATGTACAAATATCATATTTTTATGTAATACTTTAACTTTAAAATAAACTCTAATTTCGACATAATTTGTATATATATATATATATCTATATACGGTATTACTTGTACCTTTATATGATATTAGTCATACATTTATATAATATATAAATGTACAACTAATATAATTATAAGGTATGATTAATATAACTAAAAGATATGAAAGGTATTAATGACTGTCTAAAAAAATATTAAAGTATAACTGAAAACCCTAAAATGTATGATTAACATAACATAAATGTATGACTAACATAACATAAAGGTACTATACCTGAGAACAAGTTTGGGCGCACCACCAAGGCGTGTGGTAGTGCGTGGATGTTCGTGACGAGTTGGATCAACCCAAGTGCACAATTACACAAAAGTTTGTCTATCTATAATTTTTTAAAAAGTTTTACAAAATCACATCCATCTAAATAATAAAAAAAGATGCTAAAATCTTCGTGGACAACTCTTAAATATATTCACTGATGACGTATAATGATCTCATCTCATGATTATATGAAAAATGAAATTTATATGTATGCTGTATATTTAACACATTAACGGTAAATATATATTAATACGTTGCAATAAATAGGGTAACAAAACTAAATAATAAAAAGTTTAGCTTTCAAATTTAATTTTTTATCTATTTATTTCTTAACAAATATTTTAGGGTCTACAAAAACTTATATCAACCAATTAGAATTTGTGGAATACAATCAATCCGAATGTTAAAAAATCGGGTAATACCATTAATTTAATGAAAAAGATAAAAAAAAAATCAGCTTTTAAAGTAATATCGAATTTTTTTTAAGAAAAGAGTACGTAATACATATATAAATAATATGCTACAACGTACTAAGTAATACATTTTAAAATTTTATAATACACGGTAATGCTTTTCATAAAAAATTGTAACTCGTTTAAACATGAAAAGTAATACTTTCAGCATGGAAAATAATATTTTAACTAAAAATCCAAATATTAATGTATTACTCAAACTAAATTTAATGCAAAAATAGAGCAATATTTTCTAATGTTTGAAATACTATATTTCCTGTGACCAATTACAGGTCAGATCACTCAAATTACACAGATCTAATATTTTTGCAAACAGTGCACATAAAACCTACTATATTAGGATACAAAAAAATTGGAGAGATTTTGTCACATTAATATTCAAGAAAGCTACATACAATAATATTCTAATGTTCTAAAAATCATCATATAGCAATTATTATCATAAAACTGGTTTTTTTTTTCCTGAAACCATACAAAGTATAATTACACGTCATTTGTATAGTACACTAAAGATACCTAAAGATTTGTTGTACACAAATTATGTTACTCTAATTAACTCTTATTAATTTATAGTAATAATTATTTTGTCCAGTTGGGGCTATAACACGTGTCCCATTATGTGCTATTGCATTATTTGGATTCAGAGTATACATTTTTGCCCTTTATTTCACTTGATTGGTCTATAGTACTTACTATTTGTGTATTGCGTAATTAATTTCATAAGTATTATTGTCAAACTGCCTATTTCCACTTTTATGTATAGGAGCACCACACCTACATCTTTCTTCAATGTTTCCTTATTTTCGAACACGTTAACTATATTTTAGTTTTTTTAACAATCATCTCAATTTTAGATGGGTTCATTGCAATTCAGCTTCTCTATGTTAAAAGCTTTGTTACATTTATATACGACATCAAAAGTATAGTTTTGAATAAATATTTTATTCAATTGAATAATTAATTATAACTGTCATTATTTTTATATTAATATAACATGGGTTTGGAATGTAGTATATGAATGGGATAGAAATTTTCAAGATAGAGGATCTAAATTGCTTTTAATGGTCGTTCCATGTTATCCCATTAATTTTTTATTGATAAAACTGAATATATCAATATGGTGATTCAGTACTATATATTCAATTGGAAAATCGTCATTTTTAAAAAAATTAACGAGTGTATTGATGGAATTTTGTCTTTAATCCGTTGGTATTTGTCAATAAAAAACCGTCTGTCGGTAAATTTCATTGGTGAATCTTGTATGTAAAATTTTGTTTGGATTGAAGAGTTTAAAGGATGGATACAAAAATATAATAACAAATCTTCTAAATTAAGTTCTTTTGAGAAGATCGGAATTTATCAATTTTATTCCTTTTAGATCTATTGAAAGAAAATGCATATTCAAGTCCATTTACTTTCAACTTTATTTAAAATAGAATTCTCTGTTTTTTCCCTTTCTAATTATGTACTTTTAATTTTTCCCGAATTATATATATATATATATATATATATATATATATATATATATATATATATATATATACTTTCAATTGTAAAAGTTATGTTTTATTCTTTCATTTGTGTAGAAATTTGGTCTTAATTTAGGTAAGCAAAAAGTAAATTGTTCAAATTGAAATCCAAAAATTTAAGTTCATCAACCTAATTCTAACAAAATTAAAAGCATAGACGGAGTAATGTTTAAAAGAGAAAATACATTGACTGATTTTAAAAAAATATTAAAAGAACAAAAATATGCTTTTTCTTACAATTATTTCCAAATTAAATATACTTCGAAATTCAATCTTTCTTCTTAAATTAAAGTACCTAAATTTCATTTTCTTGTTTTTAACATTTTTTTTTAGGGTTGGATAGAATGAAAAATCTACTTTCAGGAAACAACAACTTTAAGAAGAATCTAAAATTATGTAAGAATTAGCATCTATGTAAACACAGCTGTACTTACAGACTTCATCTAATAACAAGTATATATCTTTATTTGAGAAAAGTTTCAAAATATATCATACCAACCGCCCCCCCCCCCCCCCCAACACAACAACAAACAATTATTTCAATAAATTTCAACAAATAACTGAATTGAATTTTAGACATATATTGTTCCAAAATATCTTTTGAAAATAAATACTTAATATCATATAATGTTGGAAAGGGTTCCCCGGCCAACAAAATAAAGCAATAATTTTACTATAACTCTTGGTAAATCACTTCATAAATTTAATTTGATGAGATAAGTTAAGCCCACATTTCGTACTACAAAACAATATTTGATTTATGAAAGAAAATAAGTTTTGATTGCAGATAACGGAGACAAAACAAAATTTAGGGTTCATTGGAAAAAAAAAACACAAACTTTACTTAAATTATAATTTTAACCAATTTTTTTTTCAATATCATCAAATATAATCTGAATTTTCACTTTTTTTTTACAATTTTTACTTTTTTTTTTCAATTTTAACCAATAAACATATTTAAGGTATGTGCGTTTTGGAAATAACTTACACCATTTCAAAATAACTATCATTTTATACGTTAAGTCATTATTCTACTTTAAACGGTGAGAATTATTTCCAAAATAAACATACCCGAAATCTGTCTGTTGGTTAAATTTACAAAATATATGAAAATTCATGTTATATTTTGTGATATTTAGAAAGTTGTTTAAAATTGTAAATTAAGTAAAATTCATGATTTTTCTGATAATTAACCCTAAAATTTATCATACAAAGAATTTATAGATTAATCTTATCTTTTAGTATATAAAAAATATATGGGTTTGGAAGGCAGAAAATTGAAAATGCCCAACATTATTTTGATGAGTGCAAATTTAAAATTAATAGGGACAAATGAGGCATACCCCGAATCGTAGATACTGGTCCCGTTTATGTTGAAACCTAAGTTGAGAATGTTTGGATTAAAAGCATTATTACAGAAAAAAACAGAGAAAAATGAGAGAAAAAGGTTGCAAGTTGGTGTGACAGTGGCAAAGGCCCATATAACAAGAAATATTTAGACAGTTCACAGTTGCCTGAGATTTAATTATCCCCTCTCAGAGTGGTCCTATCATTGCTGGGATTTCAGATATTTTATATTAGATTTCGATAACTATTGGGTTTATATGCTGTTCCAGAAATCACATAATAATATTATTGGCTTATACCATATATATATACAAACACTGAAATTACCATGTTACTTGAAACAACTGTTCAAATGTATCAAACAGGACATTTATGTGTCCTGTTTTTTTTTTTCCTGGTCCCGATTCGTCCACTTAATTGTTCATGTTTTTCGACAAACTTATACTATGTACTAGAAACACTTGTCATTGTGCAAGTGGCATTTACATTTTTTGGGTTTCAAAAAGTGAGGCCTTTTTTTATTTTAAAAGTAAAAATTGAATCATAATTTTACTTATTATTTCTAGATGCAAAGTTATCAATAGAACTTTTGCAATCAAGAATCGCTTCGATGAATAACATTGCTAAATCATTTAATCTTTCTGGAGATATTGTTAATTTATTATGATTTTTAACTCTGAAAATTTATTTATACTATGCGATTATAATACGCATTCTAACTAATACATGGTTATATATGATAGTATGTTTTTATGGAAAACTTTGTTGCTAGTGTTGGTTATTTGGATGTTTATTTTTATTTCTAATTTTCTAAACTATAGTTAGGTTATATTACTTGGTAGGCTTTCATCAAATTTAATCTTCTAAACTCAGAATTATTATTATTTTATTTTGTTATAATACACACAAATATAGGGTATATATATTTGAGGTCTTGGAGCATTTACAATCATTAATCAATTCCCTCTCCTACACATCACCATTCCACTAACTATAATCAATTCTTTTTAACTGTTATTTTCATTACAATCATGGAAGAGAGCCAACAAGATACAAATTCCAAGACAAACTTCCACAATATTTCATTGAAAATCTACCCCACACGAATTTAAACTTACATTGTCGGAGAATTCTACCCACATTACCATAACTCTTACCAACTCGACTATATTCTTAGGAGCTACATTCATCATTTTTTTGGTTAAAACTTACAACCCATTTTTTAAGACCCACAATCTACTTACTTTTATTTATATTATTTACATTATGTTAATATTTATTTCAATATTTTTATTTAACTATAATTTTTTTTGGAACACATTATAATTATTTGATTTGGAGAACACTTATTTATTAAAATAATTTCATATTATTTTTGTATTAATAAGAATAAAGATATTTTCAAATTGAGATCTAGTTAGTAATTTATTTTAAATTTCTTTAGAAATTTTGCAACTAATTAATTATTTGATTTTTTCGCACTAATTAATTCAAATTTTTGAATTTTTTTAAATATTGGGTAATACAATTTTAAAAATTATTACAAATTTATAAAGGTAATGCAACATAATCAACAAAAAATCCCAAACAACAATTAATCAAAATACTGATTAATACAAAAGTAGAGGAACATGAGAGGGATGAAATGTCATATCTTTTCGCCCCCTATACACGACGAAGACAGTAGCAAAAGGAGAAATCGGGCTTGGATCCGTGACGGGCTCGTCATGGGCTTCGATTAGGCATAAAAAATTGACCCAAAAAGAGGAGTTGTTGTGGTCAGTGACATTAATGGCGGCGGTGCTGCCTAGGATAAGTGAGTGAGAGAGAGAGAGGGGGGTTTCTTCCAAAACCGGGGATACCAAAAGTGATTCAAAAAACAAGGAGGAAAACTAACCTTGAGCGTTGATCCAAACAAAAAGTTTGACCCGAAATTAAAGATTTAAAGTTATATTTTTGGTTAGATCTCATATAAACTATGACAAATTCTCAATATATTTTAGTTAGTTAAATTTTAGATTGGGGTGTTATATTTCAATTTTTTAGAAAATTTAAATTCTAACTTTTTTTTCATTGTTTTCAAGATTTATTTTATTATTTTTGAAATTATTGAGAAATAGTTTATATGTATTCAAAGTTTAAAGGAAAAATTAAATCAAACTAAAAATATATTAGCATTTCATTTTAAATTAAGGTTGCAAAATATTTTAGAAAGTATAAAGAATAATTTTAAAATGTGAAATAAATATTATACATAAAAAAATACCAAAATTTACAATGTGAAATAAAATATTACATATAAATAGTAATAATAAATAAATTAATAAAAATAATTAAATAAAAAAAGAAGAAAACTTAGAGTGAAAAGAGGGATTCTATGTTATTTATTGAAAGAAATCAATGTATAACATATTCTATACAATATGAAAGATTTAAGTGAAAAAATAAGTAAAATCCATTACAATCTGCATTAAAGATAAGTGATGTACATTCTCATTATTTTTGACAGAATAAGGGATTTTATGTAGATTTACTCATATAAAAAATGTAAATATGATCATTTTTTAATATAACAGAACCGACATAACATTTTTAAGTCATAACAACGTACATGTTTCGAGAAAAAAAAAAAAAAAAAGTGAGTGAGTCAGCAGCATCGTTAGAGCAAACACTCTTAACAAGTAACAAGCGATATAGAATTACAAGCATACACTTGAATTGGGCTTTAGATACGGGCCCATTCATATTGGGCCTCAGTGAAAGTGAAACCGCAGATTGCTAATTAATAAAGATACAATCATACAATTTCTATTTTCTTCTTTTTCTCTTTTCCGATAAATTGTTAAGGCCAATAGAATTTAAATGAAAAGATTCAACTCAGCTCCTCGTTCCAATGCCTTTTTATCCATACATATGGAGTATGGAAATTTATTTGATTTATTCATAACTTTTACTAAAATAAATTAAGAAATTTTGATCGAAAAAAGGTTATGTACGTAACCTCGAACTATTTATGAAAATGTTTTATAATATTATAGATGTATTGTCTTAAATATCGTACTGTCTAGTAGACAATATTTCAATCTTTTCTGGTTGAGGTGGTGATTTATTTTTTGATTTGGTTTCAATCTTTTTCTTTATTTATCTATGTCTTTTTTTCTCATTTATTAATATTTAGAGAAAAAGCATGAGCTCATCGATTTTGTACTCACTTTGTATTTCTTAAGTTTTTTTGGTAACTACGATGAAAAAGAGTTTAAAAAACATTAATTCAGTAACACATGCTCACAATTTGTAACAATTGATAGGTAAAAAAGTCCAATTGCTCTGTTAACTGACAAGTTTATTGTGAACTTTTAATTTTGTTTTAGGATAAAACAAAGTAAAGAATTTTAAACTGGTCTATATAACTTTCTTGCTTTTTTGTTTGGTAAGCATCACTTTCAGAAAGAACTATTTTTAAATTTGATAAATGTACGTATTTTCTCCCCATTAGTTTATAATTGAACTATAATTTGACATGATGAATGAGGGTAATTCTCTCATACATTGATTGTATTAATACACCAACTTTTTTTATTATGGTAAATAAAATTAAGATAACTTTTAATTTTTTGGTTGAATTGTTAGTTGTGGTTTTTTGGGTTGTATTGGATCTCTTTACTAGGTTAAAATGCACATAAACCCAAATATACATAAGTCATTTCTTGTTACATGTATTTGATTTTGCTTAAATCACATGACACTAACAATCGTGAGAATTTAATTAAACCACACAATTAATTTTATATTTGTGTTCATTAAATATTTTTAAATTAGTATTTAATTTAAATCAGTAGTGTTATCAAGATAATTAATAATTGTAATTTAGTACTTAATTAATTAATCAATACGGTTAATTTTAATGCTAATATTAAGTATAAAATTAAAGTAATATTTATAATTTAGTATTTAATTAATTAATCACACTCTCCTTTTAATTTAAATAATAATATTAAATGCGAAATTAAATTACAGTAACGTAACAATTTATTTCAATATTTAATATTAGTATTTAAATGGAACTATATTTATTTTGTTAATGTTGATCGTGTATTAAGATATCACATCAAATTCAAAAATTGCTTGACATACGAAAGTTCATATAAATCGAATTGATTTATTCATACCAAAATCCATTCAAATCAACTACATATAAATAATAAGATACGTAAAATCGATCGAAATCAAATCCAACATGCATACCACACTAAATCTTATACAATGGATTGAGATATATCCAAATCGTAATCTTTATAATCAAAAGATTGTGGTATTACTACTAATTAATTATATGCAAGTAGGATGCAACCGATAAATAGCATGCAACCAACCAATCTTGATGACATGACATGCAATGAAATAACATTCAATGAATCAATATCCATAACCTAGCATGCAGTCGATGAGGTGACCTAGCATGACAAGTCAATTGATAATAAATATTATCAAGTAACCACACAATACCAACCAACCAGTATGCATGACATAATGCAATCAATTGAATTAAAAATAATTATCACACAACACCGTAATAGGATGCAAACAATATATAATTAAATATCATTTAATATTTGTTTCAACTGTAAATTATATTTTATAACTTAGTATTTACTTTAAATTAGTGGTGTGATCAGAATAATTAATATGTGTTTCGGCTAAAATTAATATTTGTAATGTAGTATTTCGTTAAATTAATATGTGTAATGTTGTATTTAATTAAATTAAGCAATACGATTAATTTAAATATTAATATTAAATATAAAATTAAATTAAACTGAAATGTTAAAATTTATTTTTATATTTAATGTTAGAATTTAAATCGAAACATATATATTTTTTTAATGTTAATTGTGTATTAAAACATGATATCAAATCAAAAAATGGCTTCACATACGAAATTTCATGTAAATTATACAGTGGTGTTTTAAATTAGATATTTTGTAATTTAGTATTTACTTTAAACTAATGGTGTGATCAAAATAATTAATATTTATTATGGCTAAAATTAATATTTATAATGTAGTATTTAATTAAATTGAGCAATATAATTAATTTAAATACTAATATTAAATATGAAATTAAATTAAATTGAAACATTATAATTTATTTTACTATGTAATATTAGTATTTAAATCGAAACGTATATATTTTCTTAAAGTTAATCGTGTATGCAAAATCATAACTGAAATGACCTCGGTGTTATGTTCATGATAATTTCTTTAATAAGAGAATTACATCCACACAAAATAAAACATATCGAATATAGGTCTCAAATGATTTGTCATCACACGCTCCATAATACAAGAAGATTTAATTGTGGTTTTATGATTGCTATTAACGGATAAATACAATTATTGGAGAAGATAGATATAGACTACATTGTCTTGTGGAATTAGACTATTTGGGGGAATTTTTATGATATATTGCAGTAACTTTTAAAGTAAGCTGAAAAAGGTAAATTAAAAATAAAGGGTTAAGATGCAATGATGGAAGATCTAATGGCTAAGACCACTGATATATTAATACCACTGATGTACTATATAATAACCCGAAATGACCCGATGAATGAATGATGATATATTATTGGGAACATGCATAAAAATTGTAGAAATACAAAATGATAACCAAAACTTGGACATATATATATATATATATATATATATATATATATATATATATATATATATATATATATATATATATATATATATATATATAAAAGTAGAATAGTCTGTCAAAAATATCAAAAGGTATTTTCTCGCCTATTTTAACTTTCTATTTTAGGAAATATCATTTATTACATTTCACATTGCATTTATTGAATATTAATATTTTTCACCAAATATTTAAAGTATAATAACTATATTTCAAATTCATTTATAACATATAATCACTTTTAATGATTTTTAATTTGATATTCATATTGTATACATAAAGAAAATGTAAAGTACGATTTGTGGATTTAAATATTTTTATTTACTTTAAATATTTGTGTAACTTTAAGTTATTGTAAATTTATATTAAAATCTAGAAATAAAAAAAAACAAATAAAAATGTATTATAAAAATTTTACTTAATAAATATATAAATAATTAAATCAAATAAAGAATCTCAAATTAAACAACTTAATTTAAAATTTATCTTAATGCATATTTATCATACTTATCCTTTTTATTTGAAACTTAATTTGAAATTTGTCTTAATGCATATGTATCATAATTATCCTTTTTATTTGAAATTTTGTTCGTTGTCATTTTATTCCATATTTATAATTTGATGAATGTTGGTCGTCAGGGGTGGGGTGTGCATTTTTCAATCATAATTTCAAAATAAATAGCTTCTAATAAAATTCGTCTTAATGCATGATAAATCAAATATATTATTCTTATTTATAGTTTTGTTTATTGACATTCTTTTTGTTTTGAATTTGTAATTTCGATTGTGCTAAGTGGGGAGATGTGAGTTTTTTAAGAAACAATAACTTCAAATTTAATAACTTTTTCATTTTGAAAAAAAATTCATTTTTAATACATTATATATCAAACTTACCACTTATTATAATATTCAATTTAATATTTATACATAAATTTATCAAATATAATATATTAGTGCATCTGAATATTTTTTAATTGATTTGTAGTAGTTACGGCTATAGATTAAAGTGTGGGAGTTAAAAATTTGTTTAAAGTTAAAATTATAACCTAAAAAAATTACAAATATGAAAGAAAATGCCTATAATTAAAGTTACAAATTTGAAAATGTTAATTATTTCAAAAAAATATTAAAAAAACAAATAAACTTTTGGTGTAATGGTTTAGTTTATTTACCTTAATTTGGGGTGTTGAATATATTTTAGGTTAAATCCAATTTTCAATAATATTATTTATACAAATAGTAATAGATTTTGGATATTTGTTGAGTTGATATATATTTTATTGTATTTAAAATAATTGACTTATTTGTATTGATGGAACAAAAAAGTTATTAATATATCTCTATAGTTATGAATATTGGTGAAAGATGATATTTATTAATCTTAGTTCTTAAATTAAATTTCTATCGTTTTCAATACACATAACATAGCATATCTATAGGATTCAATTTATTTTTATTTTTTCGCACTAAATTTAATTTATGTGATTTTTAAGTAATTAATGGTTGTACAAATTTGATCAAAATGAACATTTTATTTATCTCATATTCTTATTTTGAATATAGATTTTTCAATTTATTTGTTTGACTTATCTATATATTTGTATATTATATATTTACATTATGTTATTATAATTATAAAATTATTAATTATATCGTATTTAGCAAACCTTGCAATGCACAGATACACTACAAGTAGTTAACATATTCAGAAAAGTGTTGAAATTCTTATCGAATTAATAAATCTCATATTTCGGTGATGCAAGATCTTTGTTTTCGTTTGAGATTTCAGGATTTAGTTGGGATGAACATAAATTTGTGAGTTTGATTTGGAGATTTAATTAATAAACAAGAGTTTGGCTTACAGATTTTATAAATGATGAACCCTATTTATTTGGTAATTTTCATAAATGGGAAATAATAACAAATAGATAAACAAAGAAAAAGATTAGAGCCAAATCACAAAAATAAACTGTTGCGTCAGTAAGTATAAGTTTTTTTTTTTAAATAGAAAGTATCTATTACGGGTGGGGGATTAAGACACCATCCCCAACCTGTATATAAAAAAGAACGAGAGTTTATACAAAACCAAACAAACTATACTAGGGTCATATACATAAGACCATAACAGGAAAAAAAGGAAAAAAACAATAACAAAAACAAAAGCCAATTAGAAACCCTGATTTGGGAACCCAAACTATCTGAATCTAAAGTTTGGGTACCCAAGCTGGTCCATACGCACCAAGAAAAACAAAATACGTGGGGCATCATGCAAATGGAGGATCTGAAAGAGCATAATACGTGGGGCATCATGCGAATGGAGGATCTGAAAGAACAAAATTCGTGAGGCATCATGTGAATGGAGGATCTGAAGGTCGTGGAATCATCTGCCCGAGAGAGCAAGGAAGTCTGTAGGGCGGTTGCCCTCACGAAAGATGTGGGAGATCTAAGTCTGCATCTGTGAAAGGAGGTTGCGAATGTGGATGAGAGAGTGCTGAACCTGCCAAGGATCAAGACAGCCTGAATGGAGAAGGGAAACGACTACCTCGGTATCCAACTCAACGCAAAGAGTGGTCTCGAACTAAAGAGCCAGCTTAAGACCATGAAGAAAAGCTTGGATCTCGGCATCGAAGCTAGAAGATACTTGAAAGGGAGTTTGAAATGCAAGGAGGAAATCACCATGATGATCTTGAAAGATGCCACCTCCACTAGCAGTGTCGGATACTCGATCAAAGGACCCGTCCGTATTCAGTTTGATCCAAGATTATGGAGGAAGCAACTATCGAACCAGTTAAGGAGCAATCGAACGGGGAATGGACATCGGTGTCGATATGAAATCAACTGTCGGAAGTATAAGTTGAATTACCATCTACAAATGTAATAGGGTATTTTTGACAAAAAAAATTTAAGATAAAAGATACTATCATAAAAATATAAAGTTGTAGGGCATTTTTATCGATAGTTGAAAGTTGCATGATATTTTTATCAATATTTCCAATAACCTATAAACGGTCTGCCAACATATCCACCGTGGATACATATTAATATGTTAATTATTCATATGTGTCACATATCTAATAAATCTATCAATTTTACATTTTATTATTTAAGATGATGAAATCATTACACATCATCATTGGATATATTAAGAGTTGCCCACAATGAGTATGAGAGAATTTTTGATTTTTTTTTATAATAGACTCCCATAACATTTGTTTATATTATTAAATTATTTTTTCAAATAGAAAATTGTTGATATCTGCTAGGAAATAATTTTTTTGATTTTGATGAAATAAAACACGAGTATAACAAGATTTTAGAGTACCACTATTTTTCACAATGTATAAGTGAAACTTAAATAAAGTTGGACTCTAGAATAAGTTTAGTTAAGATACAAAAAAAGACTAACGAAGATTTTACTACAAACTTACATTTCTTTAAACTGAAGGATACAACTATTGTAAGCTACGATAAGAAGATCTTATCCTACACTGTACGATACATGTGTTGTAAGATGATCGCAAAATGAATTACGATGTATAAAAAATTGAATTAAAAAGATTTGATTAAGTTAAATCGAATTACCTATATACAAAAATAAAAATATGAGGATAAAATTAAAAAACTATCTTCATCTTGACGGAAAAAAATAATCCAAATGTCGATGATTTGTGGCATTGTAAAAGTTTGAGGGTCATATTGCACTAAATAGGCTATAGTCGATTTGGTTATCGAACTAAACCAAAATTTAATTAGTCCAGAGCTAAATAATGAATTATGTCTTTGGGGCCATGAAAATTTAAAAATAATTTGTGAGGGTGGATTAAAAAATATCAATAATTTAGGCCTACCAAAATATCAATAAAATCAATAGAATTCAAACCATCAAAATTATATAATACATACATTCTACAAATAGAAAACTTAATTTATTAAAATATCTAATTAAAAAATCATAATAGCATAAGTTAATTTGGTTTGGTGTTTTGATTTAACAGTTTAACTATGAAAGCCGCCCCTATTCTTTTTTAAAATACAGTTCAAAACCGAAACAAATTTATGTTGAACCCTAGGTAATATGTAAATAAAATTGTGTAAACGTTGGTTATTTATGGTGTAATTAACCCACTAAATTAGTATATATATTAATAGAAATATTGATTATGTTTCTTACTATTTGGTTTATTCAGTTTTGAACATACAAGTGAAAAATTGATAAATATCAGAAAGTGTACGTTGTGTATTTTAAGGATGGTGTGTAATTTAATAACTTTTAAAATTGATGTATAATTCATTGATGATTTTTTTATTTTTTTATTTGGGAAAAGAAAAAGAAAGAAAACTCGTTAATGAATCTTAATTTGACATCACTAGGCAATCTATAGTAGTCGACAGTCGACACATACTAACCAAAAGTTTTCAACATTGTGAATTGGATGGATTACATTTTCAGCATATACTTACCATTTTCAATTTTGGAACTCGTTTTCATTTTTATTAAATGAAACATATAAAAATTTGTCAAAACTTGGTCAGTACCACATTAATCTCTGAATTTCTGTAAGTGTCATAAATAAAAAATGTACATATTAATTCATTTAAATGATTAAAAGAAACCACGACTCACAAAATTATTATTGAAATTGTCACAATTATCTTATTGATTGTGACGATACACGACTTTATTATGTTACATTTCAAATAAAAATCAAAGACAGTAAAATTGAGGCTTCAACCTATAGTAAAGGCATTGGAGGAATTAATTAGCATTTAGGAAGATCCATAGGAGGTGGAGGCAAGCTTGTGGATGGGGTGGGCCCATTTTCCACAATGAAAGCATTAGTTAGACCCCATGGTACGTGCACGTCCAAATGACAATGTATAAACCATACACCTGAAAAATAAAAAACCCAAAATCACATTATTAATTTTCTCACTTTAATTATAAAAAAAAATGTCATATAAATGAATTGAATTATTTATATATATATATACCTGGATTATTGGCTCTAAACCTAATAACAGCCCATCCTCCCAATGGAACTGCAATGGTGTTACGTTCTTGTGGATTCACTAAGTTGAACTTCTGCCTGTCAACCACCGGATCATAGGTTCCATAGCCTTGAGCCAACACATAGAAATTGAACCCATGCAAATGCATTGGATGAATGTCAAATGTGAGTAAAGCAGCATTCTGCAACACCATCTCAACCGTAGAATTGTACTTCAATTTCTTCACCTTGGTCGATTTCGTCGTGCTTATTAGAGCCTGGTTGAAGAAGTTAGTCGGGCTCGTGTAATTGAATTGCACGGGTGGCGTATCGGGGAAATCAGTAGTGTAAATTCCGCTAACGTTTCCGACAAACGCTTCTAGAAGCGACAACCTCGTCGGAAGCACGAAGGACACGTTGTTCATACTGGCTGCTAGCTTGCGCCCGAAGGGGCCCGCACAGGTCCCGTTTCCAGGCGCTTCGCAGGGCACAAGGCCGAAGGCCAGAGTCACGAACATGTGTTCGTCGACTACACGTGGCACTGGTGTCCAGAAGGGGCTCGTGACGAGCGAGGTTAGGTTGGTGAAGAACTTGTGCGCAGTGGGGGTGTCGTTGAAGGCTGGGAGGGGAGGCAATACAGGCCTGGCTTGTCGGGATCCGTAGTACTCTACGATCCCGGTAGCTGTGCCGTTGCCAACTGGAGCGAGGGGCCCACTGGCGAAGGCGTTGGCTGTCATGTAGTAGCGTCTCGGTGCCTGATTGGCGGTTAGAAGGACGTCGGCGGTTTGGCCGGGGGAGAGGACCACCACGTCGGTGACGTAGGGGTTGGTGTAGGAGGCGTCGACGGCCACCACCGTGAGGTTGTGATTTGCTATCTTGAAAAAATGTTGAGTGTTGAGTGCTGCGTTGATGATACGCAGTAAGTATGTCCTTCCGTATACCACTTTTATCCTGTATGTGTCTGTTCAAACCAAAATCACATCAACATCACCCTTCTTCTAATACAATTTCTAGGAATTGCAATATTCACAATATTTTTTTAAAACTGAAACTCTAACTAACTAACCACTTGAACATGGGTAGAGATCTCCGGTGCGGCCATTAATAGTAAAAGCATCGGACACGCTAGGCGGACCACCTGAAGCCAAGGCTTCATTCTCTACATCTATGATGTTTTTGTTCCACAACTCACCTGCAATATTTACAAATTACACCTCATTAATTATTTTTTTATTAATTAAAATAAAAAGAATCATGTGATTAATATTACTGACCAATGACAATTGGAAATTCCCTGTGTGGCTTTGGAAATGGATAGGCACGAGGCGATCTGGGTCGGATAATTAGAGCTCCATGAACCGTGACTCGTAGCCATTGTGAGTGTGCGTGCCACCAAAGAGTCCCCTCTTGCTTGGTTATGGTGAACCTATAGGTGTAACTCTGACCGGGTCGGATCGGGCATTGTGTTACGTATTCCGGCCCATCGGCCCACGCGCTATTTAGCTGGAAAACTCCATGCCTGCATAATTCATGATTTTATAGTTATATAGATTAAATTCCCTGTTAATGTTGATTTTTTTATTTGTTCTTCTAGAAGCAGGCTCAATATTAATTCAAACTTTTGATTATGATTCAATAGAATGATGATGAATTCAATTGAATTAATAAGCAACGACTACACAAGTCTTCAAGTAATTACTTTATTATTATAGATAACAGGATTTCAAGGACAGGTTTTTTGACTTCATATAAGATGAAGTATACAGCATCACAAGTGTAATTGAATGAGACATAGTAAAATCAACATTTACCCACATCGACTAATTTGGTAATTGAAATTCTGAGACTTGTTATACGCGTATTAAAAAACAACAATAATAAGAAAAATTAATTTTTTTTAATTAATTAATGATGGTAACACGAAATAATTTATTTAGATTTTGCACCACTTACCAATGAATAGTCATGTTATAAGGTGATTTGTTAAAGACATGGACAACAAGGGTGTCGCCTTCACTAACTTGAAGAATTGGGCCTGGAAGACTATTATTCACTGCAGTTATAACTTGATTTTTGCACAGCCGATTCAAAGTAAGATTTTGCACCTGCAATCAAGAACATACATCAATTTTATAATTATTTTTTTATACTTCATTGATTAATAGGACAAGGAGACATTAATATAAGTGACAAATGGCTAATATTCTGGTAGATTTGAGTCCCATAATAATAATAAAATGAAGAAGAGTTTTCAATTATTATGTGTATGATTGAGTTGCCATTAAATAATGATACCTAGTACACACATTATAATATATATTGTAATTCATGTAAGATTAATTTATGTTGTAATAAAATGAGGTTGGCCAAAACCACAAAGCTAGAAAACCCTAAGCGCCATGCACGAATACACAATATATGTGCAGGAAAAATCCAGTTAAAAAATCCTAATTTACGATCAAAACTATTTCATAAAAACTAAAAAAAACAAGAGAGAGGAAATCATCGAAAAGATCGAATTACATGAAACGAATGTTCTACGATTGCAGCTGAGGAAAATGATGAACAACTCAAAAGGGCCAGAGCCAATGCTAGAAAAACCAAAGAATGCGCCATTAATTCCAACTCAGATATGGAAAATTAAAGAAAATATTCAAACTCGGATATGCAATAAGGTGAAGAAGACAAGTCTCTTATTTATACAGAATATTTAAGGAAGAAAAGCAGCAAATTTCTTTTGTCTTTTCAACGAGTAATATTCTATGTAATAATCTGTTCAAACTTGCTTGCGTGTGGACTAAATATGTAGCCACAATATATATAATAGTGCGTGTAGAGTTGAAAATCAAAAAACAAGAAGATTAATAAAAAAGTAAACTTTCAATAACCAGGATTTAGTCTCTGAGCTTAATTAGCTAATTATCGACAGCCATTAAAAATTAAGCTTAATTAGTGGAAACTTCTTTACTTTACCCTTTTGATTTAGCCAACTAATTTAATCTACCGCCCTATGTACTTCCAAAATATCTCTTGCAAATTAAAACTCCATTCAGTGAAACTAAACCTGTACTTTCTCTGGTTTCTATCTCTTGACTATTACTTTTTGTTTGTTTATAATTTTGAATCTAAATAGTTAGAACAAAATAGAAATTTTTTTTTTTTATAATTTCAATTTTATCATCAAATAAGATATATTTTTAAAATGGTATTATGGGAAACTTGAGTTTAAAATTACATATTTTGGTGGATAATGTGTAACAATAGATTAAATGGTTGATGAAATGCAAATTTTAAATAATCTAGAGAGTTTAATGAAGAGTTAATTTCAATTTTGGTTATGTATTTAAGACAATTTTTATTTTTGATAACCAAGTATTCATTTTTCAATTTTGATCCTCTATATTTTAGTTTTTTCAATTTCAATCCAATTTTGGTTGGAATTTTCAAAATCACTGACGTGACCATCGGATATCTTGACGTGACAGTTAAATTCCAGCGGTCACTTTAGTGATTTTGAAAAATTGCAACCAAAACTTACACTGAAATAGGAAAAAAATTAAAACATATGTTACATAATTGAAAAACCTAGATTCTCAAAAACTGAAAATGTAATCAAATTTAACATTACCCTTTAATGAAATTATCCATTTCTAATATAAACAGTGTTCTTCGCATTCCTAGATTCCAAATTGCAATTCTCTGAGTTTTACCTATAATATTTTATAGATAAAATATAACATGGCAAAAGATAAAACCCAATATAATATAACTCAAGATAACTAGTTTTCCATGGCTAAGGGATACTTCAACTATATACATCAAGAAGGTTTATAAATATAAAATATACTACACTATTATTTAAACTAGATATAGTTTGACATATTTTAAATGGTTTAGTATGAATAAATAGAACTGTGTTAAAAAGATAAAAAAAATGTTACTATCAGATACGACCTAGAAACTTGAGGGGTTTCAAAAGTTCATTCAACGTTAAAATAATCTTGTGATTAAGATAGATAATTGAGGGCAGCTGGTCACAAGTGTACTATTTGAGAATTAAATTATCTATTCATAATTATCAACAAACCCACATTTTTCAAATTCCATTTTGAGAAATTTTCAACAAGGTTTGGACCAATTAGACAATTAGGCCAGTGTCTTAATGCTTTCTATTTTTTTTAGTTATTATCTGAATTTTTAATTATGTTTGATAGGTTCAACAGGTTTAAGTAAATTTATAAATTTTGACCAGATTTATAAACTTATAAAATGGGATAAGTCATACCTTAGTACAAATTTGATCAAAATGAACATTTTATTTATCTAATATTCTTATTTCGAATATAGAATTTTAAATTTATTTGTTTGACTTATTTATATATTTGTATATTATATATTTACATTATGTTATTATAATTATAAAATTATTAATTATATTTTATTTAGCAAACCGTGCAATGCACGGATACACTACTAATAGTTAACATATTCAGAAAAGTGTTGAAATTCTTATCGAATCAATAAATCTCATCTTCCGGTGGTGCAAGATCTTTGTTTTCGTTTGAGATTTCAGGATTTAGTTGGGATGAACATAAATTTGTGAGTTTGATTTGGAGATTTAATTAATAAACAAGAGTTTGGTTTAGAGATTTTATAAATGATGAACCCTATTTATTTGGTAATTTTCATAAATGGGAAATAATAACAAATAGATAAACAAAGAAAAAGATTAGAGCCAAATTACAAAATAAACTGTTGCGTCAGTAAGTATAAGTTTTTTTTTAAATAGAAAGCACTCATCATGGGTGGGGGATTAAGGCACCATCCCCAGTCTGTATATAAAAAAGAACGAGAGTTTATACAAAACCAAACAAACTATACTAGGGCCATATACATAAGACCATGAAAGGAAAAAAGGGGAAAAAATAACAACAAAAGCAAAAGCCAATCAGAAACCCCGATTTTGGAACCCAAACTGGTCCATACGCACCAAGGAAAGCAAAATACATGGGGCATCATGCGATGGAGGATCTGAAGGAGCAAAATACGTGGGGCATCATGCAAATGGAGGATCTGAAGGTCGTGGAATCATCTGCCCGAGAGAGCAAGGAAGTCTGCAGGGCGGTTGCCCTCACAAAAGATGTGGGAGATCTAAGTTTGCATCTGTGAAAGGAGGTTTCGAATTTGGATGAGAGAGTGCTGAATCTGCCAAGGACCAAGACAGCCTAAACGGAGAAGGGAAACGACAACATCGGTATTCAACTAAACGCAAAGAGGGGTCTCGAACTAAAGAGCCAGCCTAAGACCATGAAGAAAAGCCTAGATCTAGGCATCGAAGCTAGAAGATGCCTGAAAGGAAGTCTGAAATGCAAGGAAGAAATCACCATGATGATTTCAAAAGATGCCACCTCCACCAGCTATGCCGGATAGTCGATCAAAGGACTCGTTCGTATTCAGCTTGATCCAAAGTTTTGAAGGAAGCAACCATCGGACCAGTTAGGGAGCAATTGGACGGAGAGTGGGCATCGGTGCTGACATGAAATCAACTGTCGGAAGTATAAGTTGAATTACCATCTACAAATGTAATAGGGTATTTTTGACAAAAAAAAAATTAAGATAAAAGATACTATCATAAAAATATAAAGTTGTAGGGCATTTTTATCGATAGTTGAAAGTTACATGATATTTTTGTCAATATTTCCAATAAACTATAAACGGTCTGCCAACATATCCACCGTGAATACATATTAATGTGTTAATTGTTCATGTGTCACATATCTAATAAATCTATCAATTTTACATTTCATTATTTAAGACGATGAGATCATTACACATCATCGTTTGATATATTAAGAATTGCCCACAATGGATATGAGAGATTTTTTTTATTTATAATAGACTCCCAAAACATTTTTTTATATTATTAAATTATATTTTCAAATAGAAAATTGTTGATATCTGCTAGGAAATAATTTTTTTGATTTTAATGAAATAAAACACGAGTGTAACAAGATTTTAGAGTACCACTATTTTTCACAATGTATAAGTGAAACTTAAATAAAGTTGGGCTCTAGAATAAGTTTAGTTAAGATACAAAAAAAGACTAACGAAGATTTTACTGCAAGCTTACATTTCTTTAAACTGAAGGATACAACTATTGTAAGCTATGACAGGCAGATCTTATCGTACACTGTACGATACATGTATTGTAAGATGACCGCAAAATGAATTACGATGTATAAAGACATAAAAGCTACAGAAGACAGAGGCACAATATGATTAAACTTATTTTATATAACGAGTTTTAGAGCACGTGCGTTGCACGTGGAAATCAATTCAAATTAAAGAAAAAAATAATACAAATATTGTATATATAAAACTTTTATATTACAGTTCTAATTTTAATAGAATTCTATAAGATTTTGAATTAGCTATCCTAAATTATTGTTATAATCTTAAATAATAATCTATAATAGGGATATATTTGACAATCCATATTTTATAAAAAATATCCACACTTTTATATAGGTAATAGATATGTTACTATAAACATTTTATTGCTAATAATTTGACGAACACTACTAGACCAAAAGTAAATATACACCAATTGATTGATGTACGATGAAGATAAATATCAGTTGAAGAAAAAGGTCATCAAGTTCTTGGTTTCAAATATAGCCAGTAAAAATAAAGTTGCATAACAGTCCTAGACCAATGGGAAGGTGAGAACTGGACAAGCGAACTGAAGAAATTAACCTGCAACTCCCGCACTAAAGCAAGCTTGTCCCCACATAAAAGCTTATGATGATCCAAGAATCATTTATTGGACATTGTAAGAATCTAAAACAAGCATTAAATACTAGGGTATGTATCTCTTCAACGGACATAATTGATTAATATAAATATAGGAAGAAGAACACAAATACAACTACTAAACGATTGATCAATGGAATTAAAAACTCCCAACCCTCTATTGCCAATGAAGCTTACAAGCAAGAACTAAATATTTTACATTTCAATCACTCAATCTTAAGAAGTACGCCTATAGAAGAGTTGAACCTTCAAGCTAATAGGCACTTCAAAGTTGAAGAAGAAGAATATCTTTAGCAGTACTGTGTGAGAGGTGGTTTTAAAAGTTCTTAGGTGAAGAAATTAAGTTTCTTCACTATAAGTAGAAATCTTGCGTGGATTAGAGAGATCTCGTGTGGGTTTAGTCTAAGTTATTGAGTAACCTGTGTAGAAGCTAACAATTACAAGTGTTATTTGTTGAAGTCTTGAGTTTGTAAAACCATTTTGTATAAAGCTTGTAAATCAAATCATACTTAATAAAAGTTCCTCTAATGTGAAAGAGTACAGTGGATTAAAGGGATTACTTCACCCTTGAACCACTACAAACTGTTGTATATTTATCTTATTGTGTACTGCATTAATCTTATATTATCTGCATACAACTTGCTAAAATTCATAAGTTTACAAAAAGATTTCATAAAAATAACCGTTCATGAACATTCTTGTTTGTAATTTTTAATTGTCATTTTTATTTCGTATTTGTAATTTTAAGAGGGTGGGTTGATAATAGTTTTCAAACCGATTATAGTTTCAAATTAAAACTTCTTAATTTGAAATTCGCTTTTATTGTCATCATTTTTATTTTTATTTTGATTGAGAAACAAAAATTATTTAATTGAGTGTAAGGGATACTCAAGCCCTAATAAAATACCAAATAATCTACTCAAAATCGGATCTTGCAACATAATTTGATATTTACAATGTCTAATTTCATATTGTTATCATTTTTATGATTTATAATTTGATATTTACATAAAAGTAATATACCAAAACTAAAATATCTATGTTTTGGTGCATTTGAGTTTTGTTATTGATTTATAATAGTACCATATATAGTAATAAACTAAATTACTGAAGTTAAAAAGAAATATGCATGCTAAGTAAATACTATTATATTTAAAAAATTTAAAAATACAAATTAAATGATAATAAATGAAATTACGGGTTAGAAAATTAATAAAACTTTTAAATTAATTGAGAAAAAAATTATAAACAAACTTTTCAAATAATGGTAACAAACTTATTAAAATTTTTATGTAATGTATTAAAAATGATAAGTGTTCCTGTAAATCAGATGCACGGATTGGGAATTGTGTAATTTGATCAATCCAATTCGAAGGTCCACGCTCAAACACTAATACCGCGCGTCTAACCTTTAGTTATATTTGTTTAATTTTTTAGTTATATCCGCATAACATATATATTTATGATAGCTTAACTTTTTACAATGTATTACAGATCTATAATACATTTTAAACTTATATATTATAATAATATAACATTTATATTATTTTTTAAATCCATATATATTATACTAATATAACATAAAAGTTATTTTCGTATAATATATTATCACATAATTTAAAAAAATAATTACTCTAGATTGGATAGAACTGAACTCGACCGACCCACACCAAAGAGTGAAAAATCGCGATATTTCGGTGATATATTGCCGAAATATCACGAAAATTGAAGGGTCGATATAATAATACCCAACAATTTTAAATCTGTAAAAAATATCGTGATATTTCGTCGATATATCGTTTTCGGCGATATATCGCGATATATCGGTAAAATATCGCAATATTTTGACTGTGAACAGTGACTTTGACCGAACTACAGTACTCTTTCCTGAGTTTTCCCTTTTTTTATTCCCCCTTCTTTTTTCCTTATTTTCTTGTCTTTTCTGTTTTTTTTTCTTTTTTATTATAAATTTTTTATATATATTTAAAAAATATCTATCAAACTTAAGTTTTATATTTATATTTTTATCTATGATTAGAACAAATAATAATTTTAATTAAATTGTTGAAATAAATTAACACACTAGCATTTAGATTTTTTTCATAATTTAATTAAGTTTAGTTAAATTTTTTTATTTTAAGAAGAGAATTATGATGTATATGTTATATACTATATAATAATAGTTTATCTCTATATTTATTGTAAATATATCATTTGATTTGTAATTTTAAATTCAATATACGTATTAATATTGGTTATATGAAGACACTTCTCGAAAAATAAGTTAAAATGTCTTGGTATTACTTAGGTATTAAGCTTGTGCAAAAATTATTAAATTATTCTATTTATTAGTATCTTTTTATACAAAATTTGTCATGTTATCATAGTAGACAACGTTTATATAGTATTTTATCTATATATTTATTGAAAATATATCATTTTATTTGAAATTAGAAGTTCAATATATATATTAATGTCAGTTATAGAAGCATTTAGTGGGCGTCCAAACATTCTACACTCAGTCAATCGTATGTATTTCATCTCTTTTTTCTTTTCTAAAACCCCAAATTCCCATTATCATAAACCCTAGAAATTGAAGGGAACAAATTCATGGAGAAATCTCAATATCAGCAGCAGGCGGTCTGCGGAAAAGAAGCGCTCGATCTTCTCAACTGCGTTGCTCATTCTCCTTACGATCCAGATAAATGCCTCTCCCTCCTTCAATCCTTGCGCCAATGCGTCATCAATAAGGTATATTTAGCAGATATCACCTTATTTTTCTTATTTATTTTTCCAGAGTTTTGTGGATTTCTAATTTTAAGGGTTACAGGGTTCTAGTAGCTGTACCTGAGCTACTGTTATATGTAATCTTGATTTTCTGCAGAACTGAAAATTGTTCTATAGCAGCGGGGGAAAGATAATGCTAATTAGATTAAATATAGAATAATGTTACTTCCATAAAAAAGAGTGAATCACGAATTATTATTATTATTATTATTTTGGCAACCCTTTGGTAATTACTACATGCTACTTTGTGCTTAAGAACTTCTTGAATTGTGTGTATGTGAATAAACTTGTGTCTTTCTTATTTGAACACCTCATGGTATTACTAAGTTGTTTCATGAATTGTTAGAAATGTATGCTACTTAGCTGCTTGATCAAACCATCTCGACTTTTGAGATTTACCTCGTGCCACCTGTATTCTGAGATTTATGTTCTGGATCCATTTATTTATTTGGGATAAAAATGTTTGGTGGAAGAGTTGTTATAAACTTTTCTTTCTGACTAGGAAGTGGGAGCGCATAAACTAGAGATTTATGTTGATACGTATTCTACTTAGTGCTGAATTGCTACTCCATGTGGTTTACACAGTGTTAAATTGGATAAACTAAGTTTGGTTTTAGAATATGACCTTTCCCCACTTTGACTAGAATTGTCCCTGACAGGCCTGTGAAGATTGGGTTTGAAGTTGGGGTCGGGATTAGTGAGTTTGGCGTTGGGTGCATATCAACATTTGTATACTCACTTTTGTCATAAGATTCATAACTTCACCTATGCTACCATGTACCTAGCCTTGCTTAACCATTTTATATTCTTCCTTGCCCTGGTTGCAAATTTCTGTTTTACAAGAAGTTCTAGAGAATCTTTGATGGGTAAAAACTTCCTAGGTAAGAAAAAACCTCACTAATTGTAGGATCTGATCCTATCGGATAGACAGTCCTACTTTTATAGCAATGAAGTTTGGGTCATCTTGAGTGCTAGTCATCCGTTTTATGCTCCACTCACATTATTGGCTCTGTTTATATTAATATTAGTTATTGCCTAGACAGATCAAACTTAGAGCCCTAATCATTATGTAGGATTTATCATCTCTTTGTTCAGGGTTGGCAATAAGAATCGATGAGGGGGAAATTATTTAAGAGCTTTGCACCCATGTCTACTTGTTCCTACAATATGATATGTTGAGGGTATTTGGTTTTGCCCTCATGAAATTTCTTTTATCAAAATTGTGCTATGTGATTCGATGATTATATAAGTTTCCACTGAAATTATATCAATGAAGGATTTGGAGTCTCAATAAAATTACTATCTTGACATTAGGCTTGCTGTCTAAAAATCCAAATATTCCTAGAATTGCAATCTACTTCCATTCTTCTTCCATCACATGTTTGGGTTATTTTGAGGATTTATGTTGGGAGATCATTTATTCAAGTCTTTGCACACAATCTGCATTTGCTGTCATGACCTTCTAGTTATTGGTCCTTATTCATTTCAACTTAATGAACAGTTCTTTTCATTTTACAGATGTTGTTTACAAATGCAACTTTAATTTTGTTTTTTGTGGTAATTGAATCTTTTATTCTGTGTTTGAACCCTTTTGTTTCTCAGAAAGTGAAGAAGTTCTCCCTGGCAGAAGAGACTAGAGAACAAGCAGATTCAAGTGGAAAGAAGCAAAGTTAACTTTCAATCCTTGTTGAAATTCAAGATTGTTTGATCCATGAATTGCAATACTGCTCCCACTTGAGGATAGGGAGTATTTATATACCGCATTTTATCAGAAACATGTTTTTACAAATGAATTAGCATCAAATTATTTTTCTGTTTGTTCTTACAAATTCATCAATGATTTAAATACTAATTAATCCTATCAATTTCATATATGGAATTTATGAGATTTATTTCTATGTTCTAACTAGTAATTTTATTTTACCAAGTAAAATAAAAGGTACAATTTCAAGTGAAAGTGAAGGATAGAACAAACGCCAATTCCCCCAGGCCGTTCCTTTGCATGACCAAGGGCTGAAAATCGAATGGTGGACCCATCCACACCCCACTCAATACGGGTTATGTTTTTTTTTTTTAAAGGTGCAAATATTATTTATGAGTAATATGCTAACAAATTTCATCCACACAGGCGAGCATAAGAACAAGAAACTAAATAGCATGGACAATTTTTTTTTTTGGCTTGTCTCCTTATAAAGCATACCTGTGTTTGAAAAAAAAATATTTAAGATGCTTACAAGAAAAAATAATACTTCCATATAATCCGAAAAAATATTTAAGAGATGCTTACAAAAAAAAAATCTTCCGAAACTCAAATGAATGTTTTTATAGTTATGAATCGCGTCCACCACAATCTTAGAGTCCATTTAGTTAAGTGCCTGCTCAATCTTCCGAACGCTTTTGATTTGTAACTTAAAAAGCTGTCAAAATTTTGCATAATAAAATTATTCTAAAAGTATTTTCTCAAAAACATTGTATAAGGGTATTAGTTCAACGAAAATGATAAAATTCCTTCTTGATTTACGTATTGATTGGGTAAAACAAACGACTACAAGTAAATTGTCCAGTTTGGCAGTTTCGTTGGGCTTTGTTTGGTCAGACCAGCCCAAAATAAAGTCCATTTGATGAAAAAAAGACCACTTATAAACTCATAGTATATATATATAAAAATATGTATGTGTGTGTGTTTTTTCTTTGAGTAGTAAAAAAGATGCATGCTTGTTATACAATTGGTTGTCCATTTCAGTCTAGAATAAGATTTTTATGGGACCGTCTTATAAATTTTAATTTTTGAAATTAGTCAATTCGCAATTTATAATCTCTAAAATATAGATTGATTTATGAAAATGAATTTGGGTTATAGGTGGGCTTCATTTCATAGAAGTATATTGAGATGATCTCATGGATATATATATATATATATATATTAGTAAAATTTCTTGTTTTAAGGTATTGAAGATCAAAAAAGCTATTAGGAAATAAATATTTAAATTTTGATGAAATAAAACAATTCTTGTAGTAAGATCTAAAGAGTACCCCAATTTTTCACACTCAATTTAGCGAGATTAGATAGACTAGGTCAATAGATTAGTTTAGGTTGAAAATACAAAGAAGTCAAGTGCTTCAAGAAAACTAATATTACATGTTGCAATGAAGAGCCGAAGTAAGTTACAAGAAAGCGGAATATATTTCGAGACTAGGGGTGGATAAAATACAAATTTTCAGTACACAACACTTACCATGCCAAAAATGCCGAAAATTTCCCTATATTAAGAATTTCGGTACGATATGGTAACTTACCAAAATGTTTGGTATTAGAATCGATATATCAATTTAGAATTTTCAATATTTTGGTACATATCGAAATAACAAAATATATTAATATTAAATATATATATAGTATATGCACACATTAAAATAAAATAAAATAATTTGTATCAAGTACCATTTTAATTATACTCTTCACCTAATTCAAATATAGTACTTCGATAAACTATATTTTTCATTGTAGTTTTATACATTAAAGCTATTTTTATGCAAACACAATATAATACTTATATATATGAAATTAATTCGGTTTAAAAATCACCAAACATACAATTTTAATCTGAGGATGCAATCTTACTTTATTCTTTAGTCGAACCATACTTTGTAATTTGATTAATTAATTGAAAAACCCATCAAATTAGTCGCAGCATATGTATCCCCATACTCCCTATCCATCCATGTTAATATGTAGCAATGTTTTATAAAAGAAAGAACATTGTACTAACAATTGGCATTTGATTCATATAGCCGTCATACACGACAATGCAAACACGTACCTAAGAATAATTTTCAACAAGAAGAAGTGGTTCTGAATTTTATTAATATTGATATAAAGGGCCTCATTGAATTCAGAGTTGCAAGTGCACTCCAATTTCTGATCCCAAAAGATTGCCTGTATAGCAAGGCACAAACAGTAGTTGGTGTAATGAATGTGGGGACTTGACGTTGTTGGCAGAAGACAAAGGGTATGGTGTGTAAGAACCACATTGCATGTAGTCGATATCATTGTTTAGGGTTGTAGAAGTATTGCATCGGAGTCAAATGGACAATTGTGTTATAAATTTTTATAGATTATATCTAAACTTGTTTAATAATTAATCGAGTCAAGTTTGAACGAGTTTTTATCCAGTTAATTATGAGTTGAGGTCGAGTTCGAGCCGAACTTCAAATTTGATCAAACGTATAATTTAATATATCTATCGAATTGAGTTGAAATCAACTTCTAATAAACGACTTCAAACTGAATATCAATTTGTTTGATTTGATATAAATTGTAACCCTATCTTCGTTGCATTAACTTCGTGTTTGAAATAAATGGATAACATGATTTTGATTGATAAATTATTTGCCACGTCTATGTCTTATGTTTTGTCCCATATGCTTACTGATAAGCCATGATTATTATCTTATGATCTTTGGCCAAACTTGAAGATTTCATCCAATCCTCAAGTATTAAAATTTTACCATTATGCCTTATGTGTGTAAAATATGTACCTTAACTCGTGAAAATAGTCTTAATTATTATGATGTAGCTAGTATTGTACTGTGTTTGTAATGTTATATAATTATAACTTTGGTTATCACATTGATAGCATAATGTGTGTGATATATATACTTCCACTAATCATATATAAATGTGGATTCAATATTGTTTCAAATTTCTATAAATAAACATCATTCGAATTAGAAAAAAATATTCATTTAACGAAATTATTTATTTGTTGATAAATAAATAATTTATTCAATTATCGAATTTTTATTCATTTAAAGGGTATTTTTATATATTTTTTTTTTTATCATTACAATTTTTTTTTATATATAAGATTTTATGAATGGAATATTTAGAGTTTATATTTGGAATATATGCACCATATACGTATATAGACTAGATACATGTATCATTAACAAATAAGATTCTATGTATGGAATACTTAGATTCTAATTGTTTCCGACATAGCAAGATATGATCTGAAGAAATTGATGTTTCCGAAGAAGAAGTTGATCAGTTAGAAGAAAATACAATTCAAAGATTAACAAATATCATTTCTAATTTGCACTACAGACATGTGATGGATGTCGAACATCTTTTGAACTATCCTAACGAGAATGATGCAGTTATGGAATTGCCTACAGACGAAGAAATTATTGAGTCTGTACTAAATGATGAAAATAATGCAGAACCAGATGATAGTGGTGTCACACCAAATGTGTTATCGAAAGAAGTCTTCCAAGCGGTAATCACCCTACGAAACGACTTGCTACAACATGAGCAAAATATTTCACAAGTTTTGTTTGCACTAAAAAAAAGTTAAGGATGTGATGCATTTTGGTGGAAGAAAAAAGCAAACGACATTAGATGATTTTTTTGTTAAGAAATGATCTTTTGTATTTGTTTATTGAAATACATGTTTTTTGAGAGTATTTATACATATATATATCTTATGTATTTTAATGATTATTCATTTATATTTACATAGGGCCTTTAAGAAAAAAAAAATATATTCATTAATGCATTTAGCAAGATTATTCATTTATCTCATTGGCCCAAGTTCAAACCGAAGAAAATTATTCATTTATCAAAGTTATTCGTTTATCAAACATTCATTTATCGAGATTTCACTTAGTAATAATTCAACTTAGCTTTCAAGTTTGCCTCAATCTCTATATATATCTCTTCTTTCCCAACTTACCGTATATAATATATTTCATATTCTTCATCCCATGCCCTTAATTGTTCAATTAGTGATCCACACCTCTTTTGTGTGTACGAGTTTTAAATTACTTGCGTTGCACGTGAAGATCAAATCAAATTAAGGAAATAAATAATACAAATACCTTATATATAACACTTTTATATTAAAGTTCTAATTATAATGAGATTCTATAATATTTTGAATTAGCTAGATTACAATAAAATTGTTTAAGTGAAATCTTAAATTACAATTATAACCTTAAATAATAATCTTTAATAGGAATATATTAGACGATACATATGTTATAAGAAACATTTACACTTTTCATATAGGTAATAGATAATATATATATACTAGCATAGACCCATGTAATACACGAATTAAAAAAAATTAAACATATAAACTTAGAAACTTTTAATTATTATTATATTGAAAAATATTTATAGATTGTCTTTACCTATAATCTAGTTTAACATTGAAAATAAAAAAATTAATACAAAGAGATGTTTGTTGGTTGTAAAAAAAAAGGTCAATGTTGTTTGTTGAAATTGTAGAAAAATATAGGTTATTGACAATTGTAGAATAAGTAGGATAAGATCTTACAATTTTATAAATTTCAAACCAAACATGATCTGGACTAAGTTCACTAAAAGTCTTTTTCTTTAATCAACTTGTGGTAATAGGTTATATCGCATGTGCTATTTATTGTATCACCAACCCAAACTAGGTCGTATGATCCCTTGAGAGCTTAAGACGTGTGATTCAACCAAAGTACGAAATCTAACCTCATATCTTCCAATCTAGAGGCCCGGCCACAAAATTCCGAAGAAATGGCATGCAAGTCGACCAAGGGTTGAACGAAGAAAAACAACAAGGAACAACACAAGAATTTACATGAAATACTTCAAAATCAAAGTAAAATCACAACCCAAAAAAGGAATTATCACTGTATGAAAAATTCTTATAATCATACAAAATTCATCTCTTGCACAAATACTCCTACACTATTATGGGTTTTTGAACCAGAATGAGTTTCACCCTTCTCACAACATTCTTTCAAATGAGAAAATAAGAAAAATATATCAAATGAGAAAATAAGAAAAATATTTAACTAGAATCAAAGTAGTAAGACTAAAGTGTAATGATTGAGGGACTTGTCAAAATGAGAATATTCTCAAAAAGGCTTAAGAAGTTGCTTCCATTTTATTCACAAAGCGAGATATATGGGATAAACATTTCTTTTATTTTAACACAAGTCCCAACACTATTTTGGTCGTTAAATCACTACAAACCTCGAACTAATTTTAGGACAACAACAAAGCCCATGGATCCAACACGTGAACATTATTAAGTCTAACAAAATTAAGCTATGAATGGACAAACATCATACTTACATGGGTGCATATCATTAGCGTTCAAATTATGCTTAGGTGGCGATTTGTATTCTAAGAGGGTTTTATCTAAATTCTCATGCAAACTTATTTCCATACTAAAAAATTCATAGTCATAAACTTAAAGAGAAAGAAAAGCTACAACCAGACACACTCGATTTCTTAAACTAACTGTAATTATATATAATTACTAATAATTTTACAAAATAGCATAACAAGCAGCTACATCATCTCTCACACACTTAATAATAAGTATACAATATTAATTAGGTGAATGTATTAATCTAGAGTTGATCAGGCCAAAGGAAAGCTCCCATGGCGAACTTCCTCTTCTGATGAAGATCTCCAGTGACCGGCAGTCCATATTCGTTGAGGAGGCGATCGACTTGCCACTCTGGCATATTTTCGTAGTCGGCCTTGGTGTATCGAGGATAGTGAAGAGGCATCTGGAACTCATAACTTAGGTTGCTCACCTGCTTCTGGTGGTGGCCGTTTGGTGCTAAACCGCCGTGCGTGGTGGCGCATACGGCGGAAGAGCTGGGAAGTGCTGTTCCTACAATCATAGTTGTGTGTCTCAGTGTCTCTCTCTAAATGCAAGAATATAACCTCTATTTATAGGACTTTTTCTAGGATGATGTTTGTATTCTACAGCAGAAGATTTATTTATAGTTGTAAATATTAATAAATGTGTTGGAATATTAATGCACTGAATATTCCACAAGTTTCTTTATAGGAGGGTGTAGTGTATACTACTATTTTCTTGGAAACGTATAGAATTTTAGGATGGTGTTTTTGTTGGAAATGTTGATTGTAAATTACGTCGAACCAGGTTAATTAATGTATTTTGTTTATATATTATATTTATAAGCTAATTTTGTTTTTTTAACTCAGTTCCAACTTATATCAACAAATTTAGGGATAACAAGTCAATCATTCTAAATTGCTACTACATGATATCGTGATATAAGACTGAATCATGGAATTTATTTCCTTAGATAGTAATTTAATTTGGTCCTTAATTTTTTATCGTACGTAGTAGCAGCCACTGATATAACAAATAATCACCGAATTCTTTATTTTTTTACAAAAAAAGTAAATAGAAAGTTGAAGTAAGGTGATTTAATATACATTTAATTAAGTGTATATATAAAATTACAAATTAAAAACCATATTAATATAACAAGTCTATCTTTGTGTGAGAATGATAAAAATAGTATATAGTCATGTCTTTGTGAAAGGGAGGTATTATTATAATATTTTTATTATTGTTATTTTTTTGGTTAAAATATCAAATTAGTGTGGATTGGCAGTATGCTGCTCTAATTTCTAGATTCATATCATAAAATTAAGTACTGACCAAATTCGCCAATTTCCTTTTTCCAGTGAGAACGGTTTGTGGCCTTTAGGCTATCTATCTACAATGCCACAAATGTTATATAAAATATCTTAGGGTAGTGTTTTTGTGAACCAAGTAATATATATCATGATTCATGTAATTAGGTGTGTGGGTCGGGTCGGTTCGATTTAGTTCAGATCCGCACCCAAAATTCTTATTTTATTTTATTTGAATCATAATTTTTGCGTTGTAATAAAATAATATTTTTATTATAATAATATAACTTTTATATACAGATTTTATAACATTTTAGTTAATAATTTAGATTTTTTTCATTATAAAAATTCATGTAGTATAATTGAAACTTTTATATTACAATAATTTAACTATTATATTATATTAGTATAACATTTATATACAAATATCATAATGTTTATGCATTTAAAGAATAACATAAGGTTAAATTATTACAACATAAAAGTTTCGAAATGTATTATAGTTCTGTCGTGCAATGCAAAAGATTATGCAACAATAATTAAAAGGTTATACAGACATAATTAAAAAGTTAAGTTTGCTAAACTAAAAAGTTAAGTCAATGTAACTACAAAACTAAGGTTTGAGCAAGAGTTTGGGCTAGGTTTTAGGCGTGCGTAGGACGCGTGAAATACACCCTCAAGTCGGGTTGACCCAATTATAAATAATTATGAATAACTTATAGTCGTAATTAAAATTATGTATGATCGTGCATGATTATATGCGCAATCAGTTATGACATATTGTTAAAAAAACAAAAAATAATAATAATTATTATTATTATTATGATAAATGACAGTTTTGTATACATATTACATTTATGTAGCATTTTAAGTTAATTTGTCTACAGATGAGTTTGCTTTTATATTTGTTTGTTGATTTTCAGCTCCCTTTGAAGTCTGAGGCCTTTCATCAGTTATTTTTATAGTCATTGATGCTTAAATTCGTACATACATATAGTATCAAAATAAATAAATAGAAATATGCTTAAACCGGAATTCATAAAATAAGGTGTTGATAAAACTAATAAAGTAAATTATACAGCATGCATTAGTTGCGATCACGAAGGAGCACGACTGCAACCTACCCACGTCATTCTTTCTTTATCTACCAATTCCAGTTACGTCCATTGTCGTGGCCATAAGAAAACGATGTATATTTTATCCTACGAACCTTGTAGAATTTTCATCAATTGTATAGCCTTTTTTATAAATAAATATATATATAGTAAGTATTTTAATTTCTAGATGCACGCAAGAGCAAACTCGTAATCATTACCTATTATTGGGAATTATTTTAAGTCCAAAAGTTTACATTTCATATAAGGATATAGAAATTGAGAAAATATAAAAGGGAAAGAGGTAAAACAGATCATTTCTTACCGGGAGATTTAAGATTTAATAGTGGGGTGACTTGAAAAGTAAACATTTCCACACATTAATATTTATACAAAACAAAATATTTTGATGTTCACTTAAGTTGTATCCTATGAGATTTCAGAACTTAAAAATCTCTTTTATCAATCTCAATTATTTAAAATATATAATCTGTTAATAAATATGAAATTTATATATCCTAACATAAATTTACATATTTTAAATATTTATACAGTTTTTAACTATATTGCATTATTTAAAGATTAATGATCATGCATCGGGGAAAAAACTAGTCATTCTCGAGTAATTAAATTTGTATCAAGGGTTTTAAATTTGGGATGAGTTTATCTTTAGTGAACTTGTGCAATATTTTGAACCTAAATTCACTTAAAAAATAAAGTTTGGACATAAATTTATAAGAAATTGTTATGGGCTTGCCCATATGTAGATCCGCCCATGTATCTCACCCATATACTCAAATTTACATGATTTTTTAACAGTAATATATGCATGAAATAGAGGATTGAAGAGCAGAAGATCCAAACGGGGTTAAAGGAGGGTAGCTAGAAATAATGGAGACATTAATTTCATGAAAAGGAAAGGTGTAGAAGATAATGTTGTTGGTAGTATGTATGCCACTAAATGCCCTCCATTCATTAAAACCATCTATTAATAATAAATGCCGGTGCATTGGATTGCTTACTTGTTTAACAATATCACTCTCTACTCAGGTAATCCTTCATACTTATCATACATAAGTTTGAGTATACATCTCATTATGTCACAAAATTTGCACACAATCATACATATCTTACACGCATCCACGACCATGTGTGTGTGATTGTGAATGGCTATAGATGCACATAGTATATAGTGTGTTTAAAGGATCGTTCATGATGTAATGACATCTATATCCTTTTTATATATAATCCTTATGATTTGAAAATAACATTCTTAATCATATCATTAATAAACACATTTCGTGTCTACGAGATTAACTGTATAATACCTCTTGACACAAAATTGATTGTATAATATAAATTAGGAAATAGTTTGCAATGTAAATTTGAAATTTTAGCATTTATAAATTATAATGATGCACCAAATATTGTCGGTGGGTGTAAATGAGTCAAAGCTACTCAATCACATTGATATTCAAGCAGTCGAAACTTGTTTTAATATATATTGAGTTTCTAAAATGTGTTGACATGAATTTAAAAGGGTTTTACCAAAAACAAAAAAAAAACCCTAAAAGATCCTTTCTACATTTTGCAAGCCAAGAAGAACGGAGTGGCGGGCCAAGTTTTCTGTTTTTTTTTTTTTTTTCGATTACATACCAATTTCGAAAGAAAAAAAAGTGAGACCTTCTAGCGTCTGTAACATAGGTGAATTGTTTTTATAATATAGCATAAAGAAGAGTGGTATATAAATTGAAACACGCACCCACCAAACTCCAAAGTATACAAATGGAAAGAATGAGAATCCACTATTTTCAGTAGTTTCATATATGTAATAAGAATAGGAGTGGGGATACAATACAAGAGCAGAATCTGGTATAAGCTAAGGTTATACACATCAAAATACAAAGAACCACCCACACATCATACTTACAACTCTCTCTCTCTATATATATATATATATCAACAATAAAGTTTCGATTGCAGAAGTAAACACGAAGAGTACCTTAACAGGTGGGCTGTTAGAATTTGATTGGCTATCGAGCAACCTCTGTGAAAAATAGACAAAGAAGAGAAGTGCCTTCACTGAAATTAGAGAAGCTGCACTTTTTTCAATAGCTGAAACTTAGTGTTTGAGTTTTCTTCCCAAGGTGATATAGTAGTAGTGCAAGATGCTCCAATGATATGATGAGTAGTGAATAGTGATAAGCCACAGCTGTAATGGGTGAAGAGATAATACATCTAAACCATCTCTAGCAGTTTGATACAGCCAGAGGAATTAGCAGAAACCACCATGTTTGATTTCGGTCTCCAACACACGCTTGAAACAAACTGTCCATTGTCATCTT
This sequence comes from Scutellaria barbata, assembly GCA_028654395.1. Classification (NCBI taxonomy): domain Eukaryota; kingdom Viridiplantae; phylum Streptophyta; class Magnoliopsida; order Lamiales; family Lamiaceae; genus Scutellaria; species Scutellaria barbata. The sequence goes on along the minus strand of CM053647.1, from coordinate 3,086,124 downwards.
CAGTCTCCTTGCCAGTTATGGGATCAATGGAGCCGAATTTGTAGGAAGTAACTGGCATAGGCATAGATCTGTGATAGGCAAACACCTGCAGACGAGATCAACATGATGAGTCACAAACCTTAAGTAGAAATCCCATGATCCCAAACTGGCTCAGAAAACTCAACAAATTCATCATCAGGAACAGCTAAACGGGCCTGTGGTCGTAACTCTACACATTACTTCCAACTGATGCCCTTTTTATCAGTCAGGTCCAATAAAAGTAAAAACAGCAATGCACTATCTCCACACTAGAGTTATATCATATATAAGTAAAGCTAGAACCAGCAACGATCACCTATGTCCCTGTTGAAAGATGGTATAAATATCTATTTTTTCTCATTCTTGCCAGTTGAATTTATTTTTCTCATTCTTTCCAGTCCTTATATACGTAATCACTCCATGGCATTAATGTCTATTTTTCTCTGCCACCAAATAGGATAAGCGCAGAGGAAATAACTATTCAGAACCGAAACAAGTGAAACCATAATTAACTCGAGGCAGTCGCATTTATGCCTATCTTAATCACAAGTCATTTTCCTCTCCAACTCCTTTTAGATGATTATAGTAGTATACAAACCACTTTGTTTTTCATGTCAACAATATGAAAAATGTTGAGTTAGATGTGAGAACTACCTCATTTGTCTCTGAACCACATGTTATATATCCATCAGAAACTGATAGGCCAACAAAATTCTGCAAGAACAGGATCACAAAGTTAGGCGAGAAAGTTTAGAAACATACTAGATCAAGAAAACTGCCCCTGGTTGAGGCACGGCCACCAACCTTCTCATTGGTATGCCCTCTAAGAGTTAAAGTACAAGCATCTTTTGATACACAATTGGAACTCGTCTTCTTGAGATCCCAAATCTTCAGCGTGTTATCTGTAGATGCAGTAACAAGTGTTCCTGCATCCAAGAATTTTGCATAGCTAACAGCTTTTTCATGGCCTGCCAATATGCACCAAGGTATTGAAACATTGCGAAGATCATAGCAATAGGTCTTATAATCAGCGGAGCTAAAGGCCAACAAATGAGTATTGTGTGATGAGAATTGCACGCAGCAAACATTTGCATTGTTCCTGATTGTGGTTAAACTATTTTTCTGCAACAAAAAAAAAAAAATTATATATATATATATATATATATATATATATATATATATATATATTAGTCGTACAAATCATGCTGCAGCTACTCAGAAAAAATGTGATAGAGCTCTGCAAGGAGTAAACCAAGCAAGCTTCAATCAAGAAGGAATCAGTCAACAGAACATTTCATGTGTTGTGCTTACAGGAGCAGATAGTTGTAGTTGTAAGCAAATTGTTAGGTAACACACAGGAATGAGTAGAATGGCAATGCCAACATCTCCTTGTGTCAAAAATTAAACCTCATACAACTTTAAGAGCATGATTAAAAGTGCATTGTATATCAATTATTGATTCGTTACAAGATACATGAGAAACCAGAGAAGGAAAAGCATACATCATTGATGCTCCATAGTTTCACCAAACGATCATCACTGCCACTGGCTAGTTTCGTAGGATCTACACGAGAGAAATCAACAGACCAAGCCCTCTGACTATGCTCACTGAACTGTGAAAACCCTTGACCGGTTGTCGCATCCCATAACTATACCATTTGGGGTTAAGTTAGGTCAGAAACTCAAGAGATAAGGTACTAAACGAACAAAACATTAAGAATTCACAGTAACACGAGATATTCAGAAGGATACCAGGTAACAAATCAAGTGAAATGTTGCAATTAGAAATAAATTAAAATTTAGAAAGAATATGTAAATGCCACAATATTGTGAACCTAGACTACAAAAAAAAGGTAAAATTTCTTTAGGTCTTTATACTTTTACCATTTGTTATGGAAGGTCCTGTACAATCTTTTAATCTTTTGGTTTTACTAGGTCCCTGTGCTTCTACTTCTGTTCAGTAGATCATCTCACCCAGTCTTAATGTTGCCATCAAATATTAAACATGTCACTATTCTACAATTTTATTTTAGCTGCATTGCAACATTATATTGAAATTTATCTAGTCTCTAATAATATTTGTCACTTTTTCTAGTGAAGTATGGCTCTAAAACCTTGCCATCTCAAGCAATGTCATTTTGTATCACTCATAAACAAGCATAAAAATTATTTTAGATTACCAATCCGAGGTGGAATTTGCTTACCTGTAATATTTGATGACAACGTTGCTGGATTTTAAAAACCCTAAAGGACTGGACCAGATGAAATATAGAAATATCGGGATTTAATGAAGTAAAGATGCCTTACCTATACTATTTGACTACAAAGTTAATGAATCCGACAAGACCATTAAAGGACTGGATGAGGTGAAATAAGAAATATAGGGACCTATTGAACAAAAATAGTACAGGACCTATCAAAACAAATATAAACACAGGACCTACTAAAACAAATGATAAAAGTACAGAGACCTAAAGATGTGTGTTTTGCCTAATAAATATAAATGTACGCCAAACATACATACAGATGTAAATTAGTAACAATCCTCACTCTCACTAGCATATGGGCAAAGAAGAGTGCAACAATATTCAGGACTTAGATACTCTTGCTCATGCTCTAGGTCAAGACATTGAACAAACAGAATAAAATTGACATTTCGAGTTAAGTCACATCAACAAGACCAAGCAATTTTGCTAACTTTACCTAATAAATGGTTCAACTAGGAGTAAAGAACACAGACCTTGACTATGCCATCATAATCAGTCGAAGCAAGGAAGTTCCTGATGTAGCTATTCCAGCAAATGCAACTTAGCTTTGATTTATTTGACATCTCAACAGCTGGATAATGAATATCAACAGAATCATTAAAGAGAGCTTGAAATTCGAAAATTTTTATCTTCTTTGACACCCCTCCTGAAGCTAAATAGTCTCCATCCCGGTCAAAACTCAAAGAGCATATCACATTTGCTGAATTACTAAATTCTCCATTCCGCGATACCCCACGTACTTTGAATTTACTATAGCAAGCATATTTGCACAAACCATCAAAGAAGCCCCCTAAACGATCTTCAGGATTGTACTTCTCTTCCTTTCCCATGGTGCACCAATTTTGACGACTTTTCAATAGTTCTCCATCCCTATGAGTGGCAACATCGCTATCTGAAAGCTGATAGTTTGATCTCATGGAAAAGTACGCATTTTCAAGTTGCCTGATGTTTCTCATTAATCTCGTTTCTGTATCGCTAATAGGGCTTGAAATTGCATCAGAACTTGCATTTCCACCTTGGGCATAGCTACTCCTACATGCAATGGCAGACTCCTGGGGTAAGGAAGATGGAAAGAGTGATCTTTTAGGCCTCCGTTTTCCAACCTCTTGAATATCAGCTTCTATGCACTTGATTTGTTCCATTAGATTGGATGCATTTTTTTGTTTTTGCTCTTGTACTGACGAAAGAAAATAAAACAACAAATCTGAGTCCTCATCTTCTTCATCAATAGACGACAATGACTCACCTCCAGCTAACTCTTCAGTACCACTTAGAAATTGCAATATTTCTCTGCAATTCAGCATTAATCAAACCATCACTAGCTGAAACTAACATGTCTTAGAAACCAGTCAAATTTTACTTTTTATTTTAAGAAAAGAGGGAAGAAGAAGAAGAAGATAGCGAATTGTGGAAATCTCACTACAAACTTCCTTATCCACAACACAATCTAAGGCGCACCTGCTTGTTGCACGTAATGAAGGCTCAGGATGAAGTAACCAAAGGCAAAGCCCAGCTTCCTTGGGATTCTCCGAAAGAAAACTAGGTGGAAGAATCCTATGACGTAAATCAAGCATGGCAGCAGCATGAGATCTTCCAGAATCAAATGAGCCAAGTAACTGACAGTACCATGGACATTAATGCCAAAAGCAAAAATTCTATATTAATGTCAATAGCTTACTGAGGAATAAAGTGAGAAACAAGAAATCAATACTTGTCCTTGAGCTATTACTTGCATGCATAAGGCATAATGGTTAACAGCATTTAAATATCATGGCATTCGCTCTAAGTCTTGGTGAAGAGCCAATCTATCAATTCCACTGTTACCTAATTTTCTTCTGGATAGGGTCACATGCATATATCAAAGTCTAGAAATCTCCAAATGAGATTGAGATCTTGAAAAATCTCCAGGCACAACTTTTATTAAAGAAAAGGAAAAAAATAAAGTTCAATGTCCATCCAAATCTTAAGTCACACTGTCAAAATGGAAAAGGAAGAGGCAAATAGTTTCAGTTCAAAATTTAATGGAAACATGAATGATATTAAACATTATTAGTCCTATGGGAACATAACTTAATAGATATAGATTTTTTATGTTTGCCTATTATAAAGTTCTAGATGGTAACCTCTGTATTTAGACTGGAATCTTCAGAAGATCATACCAATGCACTGAGATATTTTCAACTTAATGGAACAATAATTAATCCTATGAAAGTATAACATGATTAATGTTTTTGTTATCAGGTTCAACATTTTCTCTCATGCATCACAAGTTTGTTAAGGGTTTAGGACAGAAAGGAAATCACTTAGATATGATTCAATCACAAACCTCGAATAGAAGAACCCCCAGGCAATAGATGTTGGATGTGAAGGTACAGACCTTCTCATTCAACTGCTCAGGACTGGTATACCACTTCACTTCCAACATAAAATTCACAGAGGCATGGAATGTTTGGGAGGAATTAGGCACATTATGACCAAACAATTTACTGTGGTTCTTAATTTCTGTTTTAGGATTGTGCTCATCACTGATATCATTGCTAGAATCCTTGGAAACATTTATGGATGCAGATCTAGCGCCAGATCTTGAGGGATATTGGGGCCACCTTTGAATAAAATTCGACTTTTCATCTAGTTTCCGCTTCTTCTCAGAGTGGTTGCCCAAAGGAAGCAAGCTTTGGTTAATTGACCTCTTTTCAGTTCGACTATGATTTGATTGGTAAACATCCTGATCTGTAATATTTTCTGTGATCCCTACACGCACAGAAGATCCTAGATAAGTGACCTGGTATGATCCTGACAACTTGAAGGAGGAAGGTCTCAAGTCCTGAAGAGAAACTCCATGTGAATGTGAAAAGTCCACCAGGTCCAGAACCTGTCTAAATATCCTTATTTTCTCGACTTTAGTTGCCTTCTTTCCGCCTGCTTCCAGCCATTCTCTTATACTTATTCCATCACTAATACTTCTAGATCCAAGAATACTCCATGGTTCAGAAACACCATCTGAAATAGGTGAAACAGGCTTTGCAGTAAAACCTAATGGTGCAACAGATGTTGTCAAACCAGCAATGCCAGACTTGGGATGATCCTGGTCCCCAGAATCAATACCAGATCCTCTGCAAGCATGGGTCTTGTGTATTACTCCTTTGTCTCTCAATGTACTTTTAATGAAATACTCTGAAAAACCAGATTTAGATATGATTTTTGTCCGAATGCCTCCAGAAGAATACAGAGTATCCCCCACAGCACCCTGATCATCATTTCCCAACAAATTTTCCCTTATTGCATTATGATTGTAATTTGGTAGTGGTTGATTTTGATCTAGTAATCCAGGAAAGAAATTGTTCCCCCCGTCCTCCCAGACACTTGAGGTTGCCTGGCCTTTCCCTTTGTATCCAGTTTGTCCATGGCTGATTCCTGATCCACCAGCTATCTGAAACAAATTCTGCCACTGGTTCCGCTTATTTTGCATTCGCTCTCTATTATTTGAATTACCAACTATACTCAACTTTTCCCCATCATAATTTCTCAGAGTCAGCTCTTCAACCATGACCCCAGAATTATCCATACAACGCGGACTGGCACTTGCATGTTCAGAAGAACCAATTCTGTCAATGTCTTTTGTATCCAAAGTAACAGAATATAGATTTTTTGACTTTTCAGAAAAAGCATCAATACCAGGTGTAACCATTTCATTTGATTGCAGCATGTTGGAGCTGCCTGGTTTTACTGAGAACTTGTTCTCTTTATGCCGGATACACGTGCCATCAACAGGTTCAGCCAGCTCATCAGCAATTGCTTCATCCATACTTAGATATTCTCTCGGCCAACCAAATAATTTAAATGTTCACTGTAAAAGTGGCATCATTAAGGATATAAGACATATGCATTAAACGGGGTTTAAAGATAATTTCATAAAAGAAATGGAAATGATAACTGGTAGCTGGTAGCATAATAAAAGTATAAATATAAAGTAAATCAACAAAGTGAGTTAGTTAGTCCTGTTATACTCTACATCCTAAAATCTGTAACAGCTGATGTATCCCAAAGTTTGTAGCTGATGCAAAATCAAGCTATTCCAGGAATTTAAGACTCACACAAGATGAATAGTTATTATCATCACATTCCTTTTCATATCTGATAAGTGTTGTCCTTAGGAGCAACTAGAAATGTATAATAAACCCCAAGAGATTAGCACATAAACCTTCGAAGGAAGGATGATTACAATTCCAATGCTAAGAAACTACTAAGAGAATATTCTAACAACAAGAACCTGCTAGATTCCACAAGCAGAATTTCAAAATTCATTAATATAAACAACAAATCCAGAAGCAAGCAGAAATCCATGGACCATCTCAATGCATATTGATAGATGCCAGAAGAAACTAGCAACACCCTAGAGTACACAAAGGAGGAAAAGAGATTTCTCAAGATTATTTCCAAGGTTACTTCTCAAGGTTTATAAAACGAAACTGAGACAATCTTAGGAAAATGGGAGTATTTGGGCCATGGTGAAAGGACGAGAAGCTAGTACGCATACACATACACGTACACACACACGTACACATGCACATAATACCGAACTGTATTAGTATGACCAGTAATCTAAAATTAAATCAAAAGAATCGATCATTTTTGGTGCTTTAACTTCCCAATCAATTGGAGCGCTCCTTGCTTATAGTTATACTTGAATTTTCATTTGTATTTAAAGTTAACCAATAAATACATAATGAGGATTCATTCATTTCTGTAAAAAACATGAGGAAATTTAACTAGCAGCTGGTATGCAGAAAACCAATGCAGCATTTGTAAATGCAACAAAGTGTACAACTACACTAGTGCATATTGGGAGGCAATGGTGTAGAATAAAAAAAACAACAACAAAAAAAAAAAAATTCAAAACCTTGATAAAAGATAGCAAAAGTTTAAAATCCGGCATCTAGTTGCCAATTTTGAACTAAAGGAAAGCAAATGCATCTAATCAAGAAAGCCTACTAATCTACTTTCTTCCACATCCACTAAAAATACTTCCGATAAAAAAATATTACCAAGAAGAAAGAAATTTCAAAGAACAAACTAACTACGACACAATCCTGATGCAAATTCCCATTCTTAAGCAAAACTCAGCAATCAGAATCAGAATAAAGCAATCCACAAATGTTTCAAGTCATCAAATACAAAAATAAATAAATAAATAGAATCAGCATATTTGAAAGCAAAAACAGAACAAAAATCGAAGATGAAGTCAGACATTGAGTAGAAGCATACCAAATCAGAGCGAGGAAGGAGGCAATTAAACGAGATAATGAACAGTGAAAAAGAGAGAGCAAAGCGAAAGGGGGGAAATTGAGAGCCACGAAAAAAGAAAAAAAAAAGCCCTAATAGTAATAAAGATTTATGGTACTTACCTGAAATGGCAAAAGTATCTATCAATTCCGAACGTTAATATGGCCACACACCCACACACACTAATCTCAATTACTTACATAAAATCATTTCATACATATAATTAACCAGCTTCTATTATTTTATAATTTATGTTCTATATTATGCATGATTCATTGTAATTTAATATGTCTCAAAAAATTATGAAATGTTTTTATAAAAGGCCTACTCTATTTATTATTACAATAAGTTGATAGTATTATTATAATAAATATTATTATCGTGGATAGATACGTTCTCCTTTTTTTCTTTAGAATATGGATTTATGTTCAAAGTGTTACTAAAACCTTTTTGAAAAATAAATATTAATAGATTATTAATTATAACTAAGAGAAAAATAGTGAAAATGAAATTGCATTTGTTTTGTGCTTTTATTGATATAGTTTGTTGAGATGAGATGAGATGAGAGACGATTATTTGTTGAAACCCAGATTTAAAACAAGTAAGAATGTGATTGAATCCCAGGTTAATTCACGTGGCTGTATATGGGACAAGAGTTGCTACTTGCTCATTGATTGGTGGGTTAATTGACACGTCATTAGGTGAGGTTGGCATTAGCAATGCTGCTTTTAAATTTTATATATCAATTAATTATCTTTACGTTATTTTTGTTACAATTTACATAATTGATTTCTCACAAATAATTATTGAAAAGACTTGTATTTCTCAAAAAAAAAAAAATTTAATATAAAACCTTCGAACATTATTTTTTACACTGAACATAATATTTCTTATCATTATTATTAATTTGATTTTTATATATCATATATTTACTTATATTCTTAAAATCTATTAATAAATCATTTTTTTATTTGTTACCAGATGATATATATCCGATGTATATTATATGTATATGTGATATTTATTGTTTTTTAGAATACATAATAATATAAGAATCATATTGTTGAGATATTTTATGTTGATATTGAACTTATATCAATATTCATATCAGTTACGATATATATAAATTCATATATATTTTGGTGATATTTCGACATCAATTATATCAATTAAAATATTTATTTATCAATATTTAATTTTTCTAAAGCTTATCGATATTATCAATATCAACTATAAGAGTTGAATATTTATATATTAATATTTAACTTATCGATACTGATCATATCAATTATAATATACATAAGTTAATATATAAATTATCAATATCAATATATTATCAATCATCACTGAAAAACGTAATCACCATCAACAAGTTGAGACTTAATTATCTATATCAATTACTATGAATGACTTAATTATCTAATCAATTACTACGAAAAACAAGCTGAGACTTATATCAATTACTATGAAAATGTGCTTTGAAGTTTAATTTGATAACTAGTTTGAATTGCATGTGTATATGAATTAAATCTACTTTGAGGTTGAATTTGATAAGAATTTGATAACTAGTTTGAATTTTGATAAGAATTTGATAATTAGTTTGAATCTTTTCACATTTCCACCACACTATCTTTTCACCTTTCCTACAAAATTACAATGCAGCAAAGTTTGATTAGCAACTAATGCTGGAAGATAACAATTACAAAATATAATAATAAAACCAAATGGTCTCTTCCTTCTACAATTTTATTTGTTTATTTATTTATGTTTTAATGAAAGGGATGAACGGCTACATGCATATACATATCGAACAAGCTTAGCAAAGCTCTCTTCAATTTTTTTTTATTTTTTTTTTTGGTCATTAACCAAATTTAGATTTCATCAACATGACTCAGCACATTCAAATTTCAACCAAGTTTTTGTTAAATTTACTCCTCGATCTAAACTACCAATCCATAAACATGAGAGTAGTAAGTAATCCAAGAATAACTAACAATTAATTCAAATACATCCATTATTGTAAAACACAACAAAAGGAATTAAAAAAAAAACAAAAAACAAGAACTTCATCATCCCTTTGGCAGTATTACCTATCCGGTGATCATCGTCCCAGCTCCTTGATCGGTAAGAATCTCGAGAAGCAAAGAATGCTTCAACCGCCCATCTATAATACTAGTTGTACGAACCCCTTGCGCTAAAGACCTCACGCAACAATTCACCTTAGGAATCATCCCACCAGCTATCTTACCATCCTCAATCATCTTCTTCACCCCTTTAATATCAATCTCCTTCACCAAACTCCCTGGATCATCCCGGTTTTCAAGAATCCCCGCCACATCTGTCAACAATATCAGCTTCTCCGCCCCCAATGCCGCCGCCAGCTCACCAGCCGCCGTGTCTGCATTGATGTTATAAGACTGTCCTGTCGAGTCAGCAGCCACAGAGGCTATCACAGGGAGATGATTGTTATCAATAAGAGGCCGGATTATCGTGGGGTCCACATTAGCAATTTCGCCTACGAACCCTAGTTGTGATGAATTCAGAGAGGGCCGAGCGGTCAGAAGCCGGCCATCAATACCGGATAACCCAACTGCAGTACCACCAGCTTTATTGATCAGAGAAACGAGCTGTTTGTTAACTTTACCAACTAGCACCATCGACACGATTTCCATGGTCGATGCATCAGTTACACGGAGTCCGTTCAGAAAATTCGGCTCGATATTCAGTTTTCCGAGCCATTGGTTGATCTCAGGCCCACCTCCATGAACAAACACAATACGAAGGCCGACACAGGAAAGTAGTACAATATCAGCAATTACAGATGCCTGAAGGGCCTCGGATTTCATTGCTGCCCCACCATATTTTACAACAATGGTCTTGCCACGGAACTTTTGGATGAAGGGTAATGCCTCGGATAAAATCTTGACTCGGGTCTGAGCTGAGGTTGAATCTTTAGCTATCTCGAGGGGTGTTGTTGTTGACTCTAAACATGATTTCAGGCAAGGGATTCTACTATTTCGCTTGAATTTGATTGGGACCGTGTTTTGGAACGACAGAGTAAAATCACTCGATTTGTCTAAGAATGAGAATGCTGATTTCACAGGGTGGATTTTAGCTGCTAACATAGTTCTTCACCAAGGAGACAAATAACCTGATATTGTATTGCAAATATAGATGGGTCAAAAGTCTGTTTTCTTCAATTTACAACCTCACAACATTCTGTACTCACACAAGAAAGCAAATTTTGCATACACATTTCTCTTCAATTTCTTTTTTCTCTCACAAAATTCAACAATTAAGAAAAAAGCAGCAAATAATTAACTTTAAAGCAACACAATACAAGTTAAATTCAACAAGTAAGAAAAGAGCAGCAAATAATTAACTTTAAAGGAACACAATACATGTTAAATTCAACAACTAAGAAAAAAGCCCACAAACGCAAGTGATAATTGCATCCCATAAATCACTTGATTTATATCTCCAAACCTCAAGAAAAAAGCAGCAAATAATTAACTTCAAATTGAAAATGTAAAAACCCAAATTATCCAACCTAAAATCCAGAAGCCGAAGATACCCAACTAAATCGATGAACAGTAGAGTGAAAAGCAAAGTTGCTCAAAACCATTCATCAATTAAAAATTCAAATGCAAATGATTAACGGTAACTTTCAACAAAATCTTGAGAGGATCTCCTAAAGAAAAGTGTACAGCTCTGTGAAACTTCCAGAAATGTTGGATTCCAGGGAAGTTAATTATTCATATTATTTACAACAAATTTCCCTAGAATCCATCAAATAATTTTTTTTTTCCATATTTCGAGTAATTCAATTTTGACTCATCTCTAATCTATAAATCATAACTTTCAAAACAGAGAAAGAATGCTTCTACTCAATCAAGTAAATTTGAAAGCAAAAAACAGAACAAAAATTGAAGATGAAATCAGACATTGAGTAGAAGCATACCAAATCAGAGCGAGGAAGGAGGCAATTAAACGAGAAAAATAGTGAAAATGAAATTGCATTTTGTTAATATTCTTTGTTGAGATGAGATGAAACGACGTCGGGCTAGATGGGCCCGTGAATTGCATTGATAATGTCGGCCTTAACTGTAGGATTAAAAAACATAGTGGATGACACGCATTAATTGGGCCTTTTTTAATAATTACAATTTGAATACTAAAATTAAGCATCTATAAAATTTTAAAGAGATGGTCTTGTCTCACCAATCTCATCAATCTCATTTCGTGATATGAATAGGATCGGATCGAACATAATAAATCAGGTAATATTTATGATCGGATCGAACATAATAAATTAGATAATATTTTTGTATTTATTAAGTAGTATTTTTCTATATTTTAGGTAATACTTTTGTATTATATTATAGAGTATATATACATAATACAGAAGTATTGCATGATATATAGAAAAGTATTACCTAATATACACAAAAGTATTACATATTGCAAGAGAACACTTAAATAGCTAGGATTCACGTGTTTTTTAAGCGATCTGACCCGATCCATTATGAGTCATGTATCCTACTATAATACAAAAATGCTTTGGAGATCTTTTCTTTGATCGAGACCTTCGACGAATTTCGGCTATGACCAATGCCCCACTAGCTGAATAGGCGTAAGCCCCAATTTGTGTACTCGTCGAACCCCAACAAGAATTGTCCATCCACTGAATTCCATCTTTTATCTATTAAGGGGGTACGAATACGGATGAGAATAGATCGAGGGAAGCTATAAGGTCTGAGCCTGAGTTCTTTCCTACGGCTAACTACTTCAAAGCAATCTTTAGAGTTTTCCCTTATCTGAGTAGTCTTTCTGGTCTGTAAGCTGGTAATGAGTCGGGGTTAGGAGTAAAGCTCTCTGGTAATATTGTGTGGCATAGGACCTTCGATCGACCATAAGGCGTACTCTACCCTTCGCTCCTAAGCCCACTGTGGTTCCTCACAAGAGTCTCTGAAAATTAGAGGAGAGCTAAGACAAACATTGATGAAGAAGACTTTGGAGTTGGATGGAATTCATTTATCTCGCCTCCTTTGGCAAGCACTCTTTCGATAGCCTAGTAAATGAAGGAACGAACCATCTAAAGTCGAGCAAGAGCAAGTAAACTGCTGGGGCAAGCCCAACCTCAGCAGGAACAAGCGCAACAACCTGGCGTACATGAGAGTTATAACGCGAGTTTGCTGACTAAAGTGCAAGAGAGGAAAGGAAAATGAATTATGAAATCCAAACCAAATATGCATCGTGAAGTAAAAACTAGAAGTAAGCGGACTAGACAAGTCCGGGAGGCTGCGGGTACTATAGATCCTCTAGTGCTTCTTAGGCGGCTAACAAAACTGGATCAACCCTATATATAGAAACATATTACTCGATACATATAAGAACATTACATATTTTTTTATTGTCCAACTCAACTCAAAACAAAAATATTACTTGATATATAGAAAGTATTACCTAATATATATAAAAGTATTACATATTTTTTTATAATCCAATTCAATTCAAAACAATGTTATAATACAAAGTATTACCTAATATAAATAAAAGTATTACTTAATATACATAAAAGTAATACATAATATATTATGTTTGATCCGACCCGACCCTTCTTACGAAATGAGATTTGTGAGACGGTCTCACTCAAGACTTTACCAATCTTAAAATATTTATCTAGACCAAAAAAAATTCTTAAAAACAATGCAAGAAAATTATTTTAAATTTTGATATATAAATAGAAATAATAATAAACACTAAATATGTAAAATGTTATTCGAACTAATAGTATCAAATAAAATTATGTAGAGTAATATTAATTTTGTATCAATAAATAATTATGTAGAATAACATTAATGTAGATTTAATATATCTAAATTATTTAGTTGAACATTATTTTTTTTCCCTCTCTCTGTTATTTTCAGTTGAGATTGATGATGATCTAATGTTCGCAAGTGAAGATGTTTTTTCATGTGGTGATTCTGTTTTGTCTGTTGAATTTGTGAAAGTTTGAAGTGTGTCTATATATATATATATGCATAAGCTGCATTAGAATTAGATATTTAGGAAAAAATAGTATATGAAATTTGTTGAATACTCTGTGACAGAGTTGAATCAAGCAGGTTTTGGGAAGCTAAGAACCGGGTCCAAATCCTCGAGAACTGGACTAGAAAGGCGTGAACCGGGCTCTGGAAGTCTGCAGATAACTACCTCGAACCGATAGTTATGACACTATTTTTCTAGGTTTCTCGCGCAGATCAATTTTTGCAGCTTAAATTCGTTGCATTTCGGTTATGATCAATTCTTCCAGTTTTGAGTGAGATATCCCAAGTGAGAATAGTGAAAATCCTAATTGAGGGCTTGTGTTGTAACTCGAATTTCTCTGTAGATCCTTAGTGAAAGCCTTTGATTCTTGTTGCACCGATGTGACGAGCCCAACCACTATAAATGTTTTCGTTATTTCATTTGCGTTTGATCTATTTTTGAGCTGTGTTAATTCCTGAAAAGTGTTTGTGCAAATCTGCTGCATGTGAGTGTTCTTGAGTGTTTGAGTAATAGGATTCAACATCAGCACTAACACTCTGCTCTTTGAATACATGCTCTTTGTCATTCTTGAAGATGAAGTGATGTTTTCATTCTTCCTTTTTTTTGGTTTAATTTATGTATTGGAACTCGATGTTTGATTGATTTTGAGGCAGATGTATTCGTAAGTATTTGCTATATAGACTGTGGATCAAGTTGACTCATAAAACCGGATATGATTCAGGAACCGGATTCGAATCACTGAAAACCGGACAAAATCGAGCAAAACCGATCGAAACTAACTCAGGCCGTTAGTTAAGATTTGTTAGGATTGCAGGAACAGTAGCCGTTTCTTGTTGCTTGAAATTGTGCGGTTTCTAGAAGCGGTTGTATAGAATTGGTTGAGGGTTATGGTTATAAATAGCTAGGCGATCATTTCTGTACAGGATATGATTCAATTGAGAGTGTAAATCAAGAACGCCTAATTCCTAGGGTTAAGCTGATTTAGGGTTGTTAGTGTTGAATTTTCAACACTTATAATTTTTTCTTATTTCTTAAACACTAAATCTATTTGGATTTTATTGTTGAGATATTCTAGGGATTTAGTTGTGTAGGATATTATCTTTTCTCTTCTTGTTTTGTTTCCACGTGATTTGCAGATAGAGTAGAAGACATTCCTATTTTATAGGAATGTTTGTTACAAGGTGCATGATTAGTGGACAAGAGAAGTGGAAGAGGTCATGGAGCACTCTTGTGTGGAGAACGTGCATAATGGAGGAGATCATGATCATGCTTGGATATCTTTAAAAGGAGTTGGACTTCGTGAAGATAAGTATTGAGTGAAAGAAAATAAAGATATACACGAAGTTGCAGTTTTTCAGATTTACCAGTTTTCATAGTGTTGTCACTGATGTTAACAACATTCGGTGTAACATTTAGAGTCTGGATTTTATGAGTGTTTACTTTGTACTTCAAATATACATTTAATAAGATCTTTTGCCCTGCTGGCATCCCACAAGTATTTTATATACTTGTGGATATTTCCTTGTGGTCATTTATAATCTTTTATTCCGCTGTGTTATCTCTAGTGTTGTCGACATCCGAGACAACATTGTGATACTGTTTGTTTTATCTTAGCGTTTGAGCATCCGGACATTTTCAATTGGTATCAGAGCCTCCCACTTGATACAAAGTGGTTGGTTCTGTTGCTCATGTTAGGCATGGATTGGTGCAATCCTCAAGGAAAGTTACCTGTCCTTGATAGATCGAATTACGCTTATTGGAAGATCCGTACACGCACACAAATCAAGTCCATTGATTGACGAGCATGGGAAGTCGTGGTCAGAGGATTTGATCCCCCGAAGAAGATCTCAGATGGAGACGTTGTTCTTAAACCACCGAGCGAATGGACGGCCGACGAAATTTCCAATTCCAACTTCAATGAGAGGGCGATTAACGTTATTTTTGGTGCTGTAGATATCAAGATTTTCAAGCTGATCCAGACATGCACAACAGCCAAACAAGCTTGGGAAATTCTTGAGAGGTAATTCGAAGGAGATAGCTGCGTAAGGGAAGCAAGGCTTCGTCTCATTATGTCTCAATTCGAGACTATGAGAATGGAAGAAAATGAAGACATTGGAACCTACTTTGAAAGGCTACGTGATATCTCTAACCAAAGTGAAGTTCTTGGTGATCCAATTAGTAGGAAACAAATGGTGTCTAAGGCAATTCGTACGCTAACTCCGAAGTATAACATGAAAGTTTCGGCGGTCGAGGAAACTCACAACTTGGCTACAATGGATTTTGATACGCTCCAAAGTATTCTTCAAACTTTCGAGTTGAATTTATTAAATCAAAAGGTTGTCCAAAAGGAGAAGAACATTGCTTTTCAAGCTCAACCCGATGGTGATAGCTCCGACAACGATGAACCTTTGGAGGAGATTCAAGAAGGATTGGACGTTGCCTTAATCACAAAGAAATTCAATTCGATGGTGAGAAAAATAAACAAGAAAAAGTTTGTTACAAAAGACAAGGAGCAGTTTAAGGTAGCTGATCGTCCTCAGTGGAAACCCCCTGGAAATACATCAAAACCACTGGGAAGATCAAGTTCTGATCGTGGAAGGAACGACCCCAAACACCTTGACTCTATTCAATGTCGTGCTTGCTCGGGATGGGGCCATTATGCGAACGAGTGTGCCAATACCCTGAGGAAGTATGGGAAGAAGAACTTCTGGGTATCCATGAGTGACGACGAGGACGAGACTGAAGAAGCAGCAGAAGAAACTGAAGATCAGACCTTGCTGTTCGCGAATGTGGATTCTGATGTTGTCGACGATGTGGTCGACGATGTGGCAACATTGACTGACACATCAGAACGGTATGGTCTGTTCAATTTCATTTCATTAACATGTTTAAATGCTGTGGTTGATGATGATGCAGAGTCAAGAGATGATGATGATTTGGACAAGGATGCTGTAATTGAAGAACTTCAAGATTTATATACGGCGCTCCTTAAAGAATGGAAGAAGCAATGCAAGCAAGTGGAAATCCTGTCCAAAGAAAATGATCTTCTGAAATTCTCAATGGCAAAGCTAGAAACAGCACTCACACAAAAGGACGTGGAACTTGAGAAGACTCAACATCAATTGGACGTGTACAAAGCAATCATTGACAAATGGAATACAAGTTCAACCAAAATGAATGAGTCAGTGAATGCAGGTAATATGGGGAAAACAGGTATTGGATTTGTCAAATCTGCTGAAACTGCTTTTCCAAATATTTTTGATGAAAAATCAAAAACCGTTTTTGTTAAAGAGTCTTCTGAATCTTCCAAGAAAAGTCCAAGAAAACCGAAGTATGTGTGCCATTACTGTTTTAAACCTGGACATATCCGACCATTTTGCCATAAATTGAAAAGTGAAAATTCCAGTAGCAAAATGTTGCCGCCAATGTTGCCCAACATTGGAGACAACATTCGGCCCAGGAAAATTCAGAAACAAATTTGGGTTCCAAAAACGCCTATTCTCTGTAATGTTGTTTACACTGCTTTAAAGACTAACACTGCAGGCTCATGGTACTTTGATAGTGGATGTTCACGTCACATGACGGGAACCAAAAGCCTACTTAAGGACTTTGTACCACTTAGTGAAGGATGTGTGACTTACGGAGGAGGAGCAAAAGGTAGAATTGTTGGTAAGGGTATCTTGAATGTCCATGGTTTTCCAAAACTGAAGAATGTACTTCTTGTGGATGGACTTATGGTTAATCTAATTAGCATAAGCCAATTGTGTGATGATGACTTGGAGGTAAAATTTAATAAAGATTCGTGTGAAGTCTTTGATAAATCTAACGTGTGCGTTATGACAGGTACTCGATCACATGATAATTGCTACCTTGTGGGAGAAAAAGTCACATGCAATAAAACTCAATTTGATGACACGATTTTGTGGCATCAAAAATTAGGACATGTGAACTTTCGATCTCTTGAGAAGCTGAACAAGTATGAAGCAGTTAAAGGCTTACCATTGTTAAATCATAAGGGTAAGGTGGTCTGTGAGGAGTGTTTGAAAGGTAAACAGACCCGTGTTCCCCATAATGTTGTCTCACATAAGGGACAACATTCGGGCACAACCCATTGTTTTCAGCTTTTACACATGGATCTTATGGGTCCAGTAGAGGTTGAAAGCATGGGAGGTAAGAGGTATTCTTTCGTGATTGTTGATGATTTTTCAAGATTTACATGGATTTATTTCTTAAGTGAAAAATCGGAAACATTTGCATATTTCAAAATTCTATACACAAGAATTAAAACCTCTTTTGATTCAAAAATTTTGGGGATTAGAACTGACCATGGCAGGGAATTTGAAAATAATTTGTTCGATTCCTTTTGTGAGAAGAAAGGTATTTTTCATGAGTATTCGGCTCCCAAAACTCCTCAACAAAATGGGATTGCCGAAAGGAAAAATCGCACTTTGCAAGAAATGGCTAGGGTCATGCTAAGCTCAAAACATTTGTCTAAACGTTTTTGGGCTGAGGCATTGAATACGGCATGTTATATTGGCAATCGAGTCTACCTTAGACCCGGTAGCAAAATGACTCCGTACGAAATAATAAAGGGAAGAAAACCAAATCTGAAATATTTTCATGTATTTGGTTGCATTTGCTATGTTTTAAATGATCGTGACCAACTTGCAAAGTTTGATTCAAAAAGTGATAAGGCTGTTTTTCTTGGATATTCCTCAAATAGTCGAGCGTATCGATTATATAACTTGAGAAAGAGAAATATTCAAGAATCTGTAAATGTAGTGTTTGATGATTTTTCTGATCTTACAGGTAAAACCTACAAGGATGCTACATCTGATTTGGTGGACCAGCCTGTCACCGATTCCAGAACAGACGATGTTGTCCCGAATGTTGGCACATCCGAGGGAACATCTGCAGTTGAGACAGATTCTGAAGACAGCTGTGATGAAGCTCAGAATCCAGTAAGGAGAGACCCACCTTCTCGCATAAGGAATAATCACCCTACCACTCAGGTGATAGGGGGAGTAAACGAAGGTATTCGAACACGTAAGAAAGAACCAATAAACTACAAAGAAATGGTAAGACACGTATGTATGTCAACTACATACGCTCAGGTAAATTCTTACTGTTTTGTGTCTCTCATTGAGCCTAAGAACGTAAATGAAGCCTTAAAAGATAATTTTTGGATACAAGCAATGCATGAGGAACTTGAACAATTCACTAGAAACGATGTTTGGTTCCTTGTCCCTAGACCATCCGATACAAATGTAATTGGTACAAAATGGATTTTCAAAAATAAATCGGATGAGTCCGAAAATGTGATAAGGAACAAAGCACGTCTAGTAGCGCAAGGGTACACACAAGTCGAAGGAATCGACTATGATGAAACGTTTGCACCCGTTGCTAGAATTGAATCAATTCGGTTGCTCTTAGCTATTGCTTGCCATCTCAAAATTACCTTGCATCAAATGGATGTGAAATGAGCTTTTTTTAATGGTATTTTGAATGAAGAGGCTTACGTTGAACAACCTAAAGGGTTTGAGGATCCATTCTTTCCAAATCATGTTTACAAACTTAAAAAGGCTTTGTATGGTTTAAAACAAGCTCCTCGAGCTTGGTATGGTCACTTGACGACATTTTTGCTTGAATTTGGTTTTATAAGAGGAGAAGCCGATCGTACTCTCTTTATAAAATCAAATGAACATGATTTTGTGATTGCTCAAATTTATGTAGATGACATTGTCTTTGGTGCTACTTCAAAAGTGGACCTTGATGAATTTGTTAATGCTATGTCTTCTACTTTTGAAATGAGCATGATTGGTGAAGTAACCTATTTCTTAGGTTTGCAGGTAAAACAACTCAATGATGGAATCTTTGTCTCTCAAAGCAAGTATGCTAGGAATTTGGTGTCACGCTTTGGATTGAAGGATGCAAAACCAATGAGGACACCTATGGGGACGACTCAAAAGATGTGTAGAGACGATGTTGGCAACATCGTCGACGACACTCTATATAGGTCTATGATAGGTAGTCTTCTTTACTTAACAGCAAGTCGTCCTGATATCTTGTTTAGTGTAGGTGTTTGTGCAAGGTATCAATCTCAACCGAAGACATCACATCTTCAAGCTGTGAAACGCATAATTAGGTATGTAGCGGGTACGGTTGATCTAGGAATTTGGTACACAAAGGACACAAACTTGACCTTGGTTGGATATTCTGACTCGGATTGGGCTGGAGACTTCGATGATCGAAAAAGCACAAGTGGTGGCTGTTTTTATTTGGGTAATAATCTTGTCTCTTGGCATAGTCGAAAACAAAATTGTGTCTCTCTTTCTACAGCCGAGTCCGAATACGTTGCGGCAGGTAGTAGATGTACTCAATTACTTTGGTTAAGATAAATGTTGAGTGATTATGGGTTTGAATCTGAATCTTTGTGCCTATATTGTGATAATTCAAGTGCTATTAATATTTCCAAAAATCCTATTCAGCACTCACGAACTAAACACATAGATATTAGGCATCACTTTATTGAATATGTATCCACTGAAAATCAGTATGCTGACATTTTTACTAAGGCTTTAGACTTTGAGAGATTTCCTCCTTGAAAAAGTCTCTCGGGCTGTGTGTTGTTTGATCGCCTTTATGCAGTTTACGGATGTTGCACCTTATGTTGTTCACATTGTCCATAACATCCATAGTTACTGTCTTCGTACAGTGTTTTTCATGTGCAAATAGACTGGAAAAAGGTAATACTTTACGAGAACATTTGACTAAAACATGTCTTGAGATCTGAAATTGGTTCTTGTTTTTAAAAGTGTACATTTGTTAATATTACGAAGCACTTGGAGCACGGCGTTCGCGGCGACGATGCTTTTCAGGCAGCCTAGTAATGTGTTGTGAAATAAAAAGGTTTGTGTGACCTAACACTAAGTACTCGGGGCACGGCACTCGCTATGACGATGCTTCCTTGTCAAAAAGTGAAGGGAGATACCACAAACCACCATAAAAAGTTAGTCCCACAACTGAGTAACCAGAAGCACGGCGCTCGCTACGACGATGCTCTCTTTTCAAAAGGTTGGTTGGGATTAACATAAGCTGTACACTGTTCATATACATAAGATTGGATATGTTGCCTCAAATGTTCTCAACATCGTAGAAAACATTTTCCAGAAAATCTACATACATGTGTTTGTTCTATTTTCTTGCGTGGATAAAATTTTGATAATGATTTTCGTGGATACAGAATTCTAAACGAATTGGTGTTGAATCTCTCTTGAAAATTTCGAATAAATTTGACACCTTATTTTTAGGATTATTTGTTGCAAGATTTGGGTGAGTTTGTTCCTAATGTATAGGGGATAAAGATTCAGTTTCTCTCATAAAAGACCCACGTCTTCCAAGGTGAGAAAGCACTTCACACTCCACCTTCCTCATTTTGCGTGCACTATCTCTTCTCCACTCTCCCATCTTTCTTGCAGCATATATTTCATTCCGAAACCATGGATCCAAACCAGCAAAAACTCACCGATCTCCTAAGCCAACTCCAGACCCTTCTCCCGGCCTTGGGAGCTCCGACTTCATCTCCATCACCTACACAAAATCCTCCGTCTGAAAACCCCCAATCTGAAAACCCTAGCTCTGAAATTCCCCAATCGGAAAAACCATCATCTGACACTCCGATGACCGAACCTGACTCCTCTGCTCCTGATTCTGAACATGAACTTCCAGCCGCTGATCCGACTGAGCATGGAGATGTGCTTCCCGATGTTGCCGCTGAAAAGGGCACATCCTTGATTTCTCCCGTTCCTCTGAAGACAGTTTACCCACCGGAATTTCGTCCAGTAAATCCCATCTCCGTCGACGATTACCCAGACCCGTCACCGGCGGCTCCGGCTCAGGGAGCTTCTGGGACTGTTCGCCGATCCAAGCGGGTGCTCCAACACTTGTCTTCACCGGCTTCAAAGAAGTCGAAGCCATCTCTACCCATTCCGCCAGCGTTAGTCGAGCCTCCAGTGGCGCCTTCAGTTCCCCAATAAAGCCGGCATCTGATTGATGAGTCCGATGAAGAACCACTTCAACCACAAGAAGCATCGGACTCAAGTACCGAATTTGACGATGAATCAGACGAAGATTTCGCTGGTGAGAAAGACGCCGTGGAGTCTGACTCTGAAGATGAGGAAGATAGGACTATTTCTGAAGTCCTTGAATCCTTGAAGCAGCAGCGTAATGTTGGCGCTGATGTTGCCACCGAAGGGGCAACATCAGTGGGCACACGGTCGACAAAAAAGGCTACCCCATCACCCAAACAGAAGACTTCCCCGTCTGGTAAACGAGTTGCTTCTGATTCTGATACTGACCTGGTTACCACTCCAAAAGGTTCTCCTTTCCAGGTAAATTCGGCCAAAACTCCCAAATTTTACTTCGGCATATCACCTACTTCTTGGACCTCCTTATGCAATCGTACGATTCTGCCGGAAAAGAAGATTCATATGGGTATTTTTGCTGAATTTCATCTTATTGAATACTTGGATGATCGCCAGTTGATGCAGTCTGTTTCTTATGCCCAACCCTTTCCTACCACTGTGATTTATGAATTTTATGCCAACATGCACAAATCCTTGGTTGTTGCTTGTGATAGGAAATTTGGGAATATGTTTGTGAGGGGGAGGGTTTATTCGTTCAAATCTTCCGACATCAATTCTGTGCTTGGACTAGAGGATTGTGATGAGGAAGCAGTTGTAATGGATATGGATACCGTAGCTTCTGAGATTACAGGTGGATTACAGCAGACATGGACCAAAAAGTTTCAGGCTTCCTCCCTTACGTCTCTGTATTCGGTTCTTCACAAAGTGGTTGTGAACAATTGGCTTCCAACCACCAACTCCACTTCGGTCACTGAGGAGCAAGTCGCACTTCTGTATCGCATTGGTAAACGGCTCTCTGTTAATTTTGGTCGTTTAATTCTGATGAATATGGTGCGTTTTACAGGCAAGTTTGGAGAGAATGAGATTCTACCCTATCCATCGCTTGTATACCTTGTGCTTCAGTCCCAAGGATTTCAGAGAAGGAAGACGGATGTTCTCAGTCCAGAGGTTCCCCCACTGACGATTGCTAAGGCTCTACTCTCTGGAAATAGGGTGCTCGATCTGCCCTATCGACCGAATGTTGCCCCTTCGGTTGGCAACATTCCGCGCAACATTCCGCCCAGCATTCCTGTCAGCACTCTTCATCATTATTTGCGCCAGCTCGATGACCATATCGATGGTTTGATTCGTCTCCGGAACTCTCTTGAGGCCCTTCTTTCTGCTCAAAAAGGGGGAGATGGTGGTGCTAGTGGTTCGGGCGAAGGCGGTTCGGCCGAAGACAATGCTTAGGGGGAGGCCGAGATGTTTTGATCTTTCGTTTTTAGGGGGAGATTTTTTTATTGACTTTCTTTTTTATATTTTCAGGATGATTGTGAACTTGTGGTGATTTTAAGTCTGTGATGATGGATTTTAATTTCTTGATTTATTCTATTCTTAATCACGTTTATCCTTGGTTGACTCTATCTTGTTCATGATTTGATTGTTGTACTTGCAGGTTTGAGGGGGAGATATATGATTTAGTGTTTTGAGCAGAAAAAGCAAAAAAGGGGGAGATTGTTAGTGTTGAATTTTCAACACTTATAATTTTTCCTTATTTCTTAAACACTAAATCTATTTGGATTTTATTGTTGAGATATTCTAGGGATTTAGTTGTGTAGGATATTATCTTTTCTCTTCTTGTTTTGTTTCCACGTGATTTGCAGATAGAGTAGAAGACATTCCTATTTTATAGGAATGTTTGTTACAAGGTGCATGATTAGTGGACAAGAGAAGTGGAAGAGGTCATGGAGCACTCTTGTGTGGAGAACGTGCATAATGGAGGAGATCATGATCATGCTTGGATATCTTTAAAAAGAGTTGGACTTCGTGAAGATAAGTATTGAGTGAAAGAAAATAAAGATATACACGAAGTTGCAGTTTTCCAGATTTACCAGTTTTCATAGTGTTGTCACTGATGTTAACAACATTCGGTGTAACATTTAGAGTCTGGATTTTATGAGTGTTTACTTTGTACTTCAAATATACATTTAATAAGATCTTTTGTCCTGCTGGCATCCCACAAGTATTTTATATACTTGTGGATATTTCCTTGTGGTCATTTATAATCTTTTATTCCGCTGTGTTATCTCTAGTGTTGTCGACATCCGAGACAACATTGTGATACTGTTTGTTTTATCTTAGCGTTTGAGCATCCGGACATTTTCAAGGGTTCTTGTGATTGATTTCGAATTCCTTGTAATTGTTCTGTATTTTGTGAGCAATAAGATCTGCAGTGTTCTTCCCCGTGGATGTAAGTCAATTCATTGACTGAACCACGTAAAATTCGGTCGTCTTCTTCACGTTTTCATTTCTTGTTCAAAACTGTTGTGTATCTCTGCAAAACTGTGGTCTTTTACTGTAAAACTGTTGTGGTTCATATAATTCTTCCGAAACTTATCAAGATCGGTTCTGAGGTTGCCGGAGCTTGAATTTGAGTTCATAATCCTTTACAATTGGCGCCGTCTGTGGGAATTCGATCGCGGCAAGATGAGTTTGAAGATGGATGTGGCCAAGTTCACGGATAGAGGAGATTACAACATTTGGAAGGTTCATATGGAGGTCTTATTTATTCAAAATAATCTGGAGAGTGCCCTGGTGGAGAAAAACATGGGTGAATCAAGCTTTGTAGAAGTTGAAAAGAGGAATGAAGTCTGCAAGAAGGCTCGAAGTCTGATCCTATTGTGCTTAGCTGAGAAGGCTCTACGGGAGGTTTGCAAGGAGGATACAGCTGCCAAGATCTGGAAGAAGTTGGATAATCTTTACTTCACTAAGTCTCTAGCTAATAGACTCTATCTGAAACAAAAACTCTTAAATTTCAGAATTCCAGAAGAAAAGAAGATGGCTGAAAAGTTGGATGAATACAACAAGATCTTGGATAATCTTGAGAACATAGATGAACAGATCCAAGATGAAGATAAGGCACTTATGCTTCTGAATTCATTGTCTAAATCCCTAGATGCTTTCAAAGATGCCATCATCTATGGTAGACAAGTTTCCTTGACTCTTGATGAAGTAGTAATGGCAATAAGGACTAAGGTCCTTCAGAATCATACAGACTCAAAGAATCAGGCTCTTGGTGAAGGTTTAACTGTGAGGAACAAAGGCTTCAAGAAGAAGCAACCTCAAACCAAGAAGAAAGCTGATAAATCGGATGAACAAGAAGGAAAATCAGATGAGGATGTAAAAGAAATGAAGTGTTTCCATTGTCATAAACCTGGTCATTTCAAAAGGAATTGTCCTGAAAGAAATCAGAATAAGAACAATAAACAAGAGGCTGCAATTGCTGAAGGTGGATATGACAGTGCCAGTATGCTGTGTATTTCAGGTGATAAGCTGTCACAGGAGTGGGTTTTGGACACTGGTTGTACTTTCCATATGTGCCCGGATAAGTCTTCATTTCAAGATCTCAAGATGGAAGATGAAGGCATGGTGTTGCTAGGTAACAATCAGTCTTGCAAGGTCAAAGGAAAAGGAACAATCAGGATTAAAGCACATAATGGAAAGCACAGATTCTTAACCAATGTCAGGTATATTCCCAACCTTAAAAGAAATCTAATTTCCCTTGGTATACTAACCTCTGTAGGTTGTGAGTTCAACACTCATGAAGGAGGAATCAACATAACAAGGGCTGGAAAAGTGATCTTGAAAGGAAGGAAACTAAATGGATTATACATACTCATTGGTGAAACCATATCAGCAGAGGCAGGAGCTGTTA
Source organism: Scutellaria barbata (assembly GCA_028654395.1). NCBI lineage: Eukaryota > Viridiplantae > Streptophyta > Magnoliopsida > Lamiales > Lamiaceae > Scutellaria > Scutellaria barbata. Next base: position 3,060,667 of record CM053647.1, on the reverse strand, counting down.
CAAGCCTTGAAGATTCTGAATTATGGCATAAGAGACTAGCACATATAGGGGAGAAGGGATTGATAGAACTCTCAAAACAGAAACTTCTTGGTCCAGGTTCCATTTCAAAATTAAAGTCTTGTGACCATTGCATCCTAGGAAAGGCCAAGAAGCAAAGCTTTGGGAAAGGAAAGCATATCACTGCTGAGTGTATGGACTATATTCACTCAGATATATGAGGGCCATCCAGGGTTGAAACACATGGTGGTGGAAGATACTTCATGACACTTATAGATGATCATTCTAGGAAGGTGTGGGTATTTGTAATGAAACACAAAAGTGAAGCTCTAACCATGTTTAAGCAGTGGCTGATTTTGGAAGAAAACAAAATTGGTAGGAAAGTGAAGCATTTAAGAAAGGATAATGGTCTTGAATACCTCTCAGAAGAGTTCAATAGGTTCTGTAGTGATAGGGGTATTACTAGACATAAGACAGTGACTGCAAACCCCCAACAAAATGGGGTTGCAGAAAGAATGAATAGGACCCTCTTGGAGAGGGTAAGATGTATGCTATTAGATGCAAACTTGCCCAAGAGTTTCTGGGGAAAAGCTGTAAACACTGCTGCATACTTGATTAATAGATCTCCTTCTTCAGCAATTGGTTTTAAGGTTCCAGATGAACTGTGGTATGGTAAGACTCCAAGCTATGGTCATTTGAAGGTTTTTGGCTGCAAGGCCTTTGCACACATTAAGCAGGATAAGCTAGATGCAAGGGCTTTAAGATGTATCTTTATTGGATATCCACCCGGTGTAAAAGGTTACAAACTTTGGTGCTTGGAAACTGGACATCAAAAATGTTTTGTGAGTAGGGATGTAACCTTTAAGGAAGCTGAAATGGGATATGGAATGCCTAAACAATCTAAAACCACTCAGGAACAACAAAGGCAAGATCAGCAACAAGCTGAGGTGGAGTAAACAAGCAATGAAGATGGTAGGCAGGCTGAGGTGGAGCCTATGCAGCAGCAAACTGAAACTGACTCTGATGAAGGTGAACCTGAACCTGCTGATGAAAATGTTGTGCAAGCAATGTGTTGGTCCCAGTGGTATAAGGTTAAGAGGGGGGGTGAATTAACCTTATCAAATTTTTCAACTTTCACTCCGAAGGATGTTAAGTCCCTGATGGGCAGGTAGCTAGTAAGCTTACTGCTCGATAGGTTCCTGCTTAGGCAGTAACCTCAGGACTTAGTCAGAGAATGTAATGCACAGCGGAAATACTTATGTTTTTCGAAACGTGCTTTTTAATGCAGTATGCTTAGATGCAGGTAGATAGATATAAGAGGCACAAGCAAGCTTTTAGAGGTTCAAGGGTGGAGTAATCCCTCTACGTCCTCTCTACTCCTTCACAAGGAGGAACTTTGTTAAAGCTAGTTTGATTTACAATAGACTCAGCTAACACAAACTAAACTCTAAACAAAACTGTCAGCTCTATCCACACAGGTAGCTGCACAGTGACCAACTATCGACCCACACAGGATCTCCACACAGGTTGACCGACCCACACAGGATCCTTTCTCTTCTTCAGAGAGATTACAACTTAGCAGTTTCAACACCTGACTAAGTGACTCCTATCAGACTTAATAAATAAAAGATTTAAGGCACAATCAAATGCAGCAGGCTCCTTGAACTTCAAAAGAACATAAAGGTAGTTGGCTTGCTGCTTGCTTAGTCTGAATAAATTGAGAGTATAAGCTTGTGCGTTTGTTTGCTTCTCAGTTCTCTTGGTTGTGTATGATCGTTATCTCCCCTTTTCTCTTTGAAAATCAGACTTCTATTTATAGGCATCAGGTAGTTTTCTGCCCGTTGGAAATGCAGTCTTTTGTATGGTGAGGTGTCTCTTTTTGATTAGTTCTGCTGATCTTCTGACACCTGTTCTGAAATGCCTTCATTCTGTTCTGCAACTGCTTGTCATTTGTCTGCGTAACTACATTCTGCAGACTGTTTGTACTGTGTCCTTGCTGCTTTATCACACATGGCAGATTCTGATTTGTTGGAACTGGAGTGACTCTACTGGCTAGTCAGGTTGCATTGACTCTGATGTATTTGGTAGTAACCTCATTGAGTCAGTCAGCTTCCTTGATTAGCTCCAGGTTCCTTGTAGCATCCTTCTAGAGCTTTGCTTGCTGGTTGCTCGATACAGTATGCAGGTAGTAGGGACTTCGGCTTCCTGGCTACTTGGCAGAATCTTCAAGTCCTTCCAGCATCCTTGCCTTAGCAAATTTACATTAAAGACTTATCCAGATAGCTAAGGTTCTAATCTATTACACGTTTTGTCTCATCAAAATCTATTACATTTCATCCTATCAATTTCCCCTTTTTTGATGATGGCAAAACTCTTTAACAGGATCAAAGAACCATATATTATTAACTTGGAACAAAGATGCAGATAAATCAAGTTATTCAAGAGCATGCATCAAGTTCACAAGATGTGAGCTTTAATCAGAAGGGTCAAATTTTCATTGATCAAAGTTAAGAACAGGACATATACATACACAAGCAGATAGCAAAAACAAACAGAAGTTTAAATAAACCAACAGAATAAACATAAACACGATAAAAGCATTAAGTCTTTAACCAACTGGCCTTCTTCTTTCTTTCAAACTTTGTGCCTTTCCACCAGTTGGCTATCGAGTCTTGATAGCTAGGCTCCATCCTTTTCACCATATCCTCGGTCTCTTCAAACCTGAGCCAGAAGTCTTCACTGTATGGTATGGGCTCCTTTCCAAGTTTCTGCTTTAGCTTCACTTGAATTGGAAGTCTACCTTTCTTTGTTAGCTCCGGGAACCTCTGCAAAGCTTCCTTGTTTGTCTTGAATCCTCTGAAGAGAGCAGATTCTTTGCAGAGGGTGGTGAAGTACTTCATCAGCTCCTTTCTTTTGAAGGCTTCTATCTGGAAAAAGGACGGGTTGGCCTCAGTAGGAAGAGTGACTTCCGGGACTTCTGGGGCTAGGAATCTGTCACTCCTGGGATCCGGGCTTGCTTCCAGGAAGCTTCTAAGAGTGGCACTTGCTGCGACATCTGGACTTTGCAAATTTTTCTCCATCTCCACCATGTCAGGCAGCTTGTGCGGGGGGAAGATCTTGTCAAGGACAACCCTAGGATCTGTTGCAAAGACAGCATCCAGGTTGCTTTTCAGCTCTGCTTCAGTCCTCCTCCTTTTCTCTTCTCTTATATCGGCCCCCTTCCTGAAGCCTGGATGAACAGACCCAGAAACAGCATCTGATTTTCTTTTTGAACTGCTGTCTGAAGGGCCCCTAGATTCAGCTTCCTTACTTCCGCCATCTCCAGAGTCATCTCTTCTCCTACTGCTCACTACCATCTGTCTGCAGGCAGCAGGGTCCTGTCCAGCCTTCTGTCTGCCTTCAATCCTTCCTTCCCCCTTTTTGTCATCATCAGCACGCCCAACCGCAAAACTGACCATGGAGTGAATGTCAGACAAGGTGCCTGAGTGATCCCGCAGGGTCTGAGATTGGTTGAACTGCTCCTTGTCCATCCGGTCTACTGCAGTGACTAGAGCTTTCTGACTGGCCTCAAGAGAGATCATCTTCTCCTCTTGCCTGTTTAACTTCTCCATCACGCTCTTGACAACTTCAACTGCAGCATCCTCTTTAGGGGGTCGGTAGGCGGCTATCATCTGAGTGAGCTTTGACAATGTCATGTTGAGGGAGTCCATGAAAGAATAGGTCTTCACAGAGTGAGAGCGGGTATCCTTGTGGATTTTCCTGCTTGCTTTTATCAAGGACTTCCCCATTTGTTCAATTGCTGTCAGCACCTCTTCATTTGACCTGGCAGGTTCCTGGTGTTCTCCTGCTAGTGCCTGTTTATCAGAGACAGATGTTAGTTCTTTGGATTTTTCGGCTCCGGTATCACCCTGTTCACTGGGTGACCCTTCATCGCTGCTGGTAGGGCTACTGGATCCTCCGCCTCCTGATCCAGTATTCTTAGAGTGTGTTTCCTCCTCAGCATTCTCCTCACAATCCTCCTCTGGATCTCCCAGCTTCTTATCTTGTTCAGCTACCTTACCCTTACTGAACACTGTTTCATCTTCCTTCTCCTTCTCTAACTCCTCTACTACTTCCTCCACTGCCTCCTTCTGTACTTCAGGCTCCTTTTCTCCACTTTTGTCTCCTTCTTCCTCCTGCGCTTCCACCATCTTTTCACCCACAGCTACTTCCCCCTCAGCGACCGCATCTCCCTGGTCCACCGATTTGGCAGGTGTTGTCACTTCCACCTCCATTGGAGTAGCTGCATCAGGTTGCTCCTTTTCCATGGGGGCAGGTTCCTCCACTGCATCAGCTTGAACGGGTGCCTCCTGCAGCACTTGTTCCCCCTCAGCCTCTACCTCCATTGGTGTAGGCATGGTGATTTCCGTGGTGTCATCGGCGGCTGCTACTGTGGTTGGAACTAACAGCTCGAGAGATGCCACAGCAGCGAGGGTTTCCAACTCTTTAGCCTTGGGAAAGTCAGTTGGCGTCGAGCTCCTCTCCTTCATTGGCGTCTGTACAGGTACTTCAGGAAGAATGATCAGGTCAGTAAGGTATGAGAATTCCTCACCGTTCTTCTCCGTTGGTGAAGGTGACCTCCTGCTGATAGGTTCCACCATCAATGCTGAGCAGGATGATCCTTCACCTATTTGGGGTTCCCTTACTGGCCTTCTCATTCTGGTATCTGCCAGACTGATGTCAGCAGCCTGCTTCATCATCCTCTCCATAGCTTCCTGCTCCCCGTACTTCGCTATCTGGGCCTCAGCAAAGCCCACATCGTCGCCTGCTCTGACCTGGTCAGCAGCAGCATCCAGTATCACCTCCTCCCTATAGAAGTCTGGCTGGATGACAGCTTCCTTTCCCTTCAGGCTCCTGGGGCCAGTCAGCTGTGCGGCAGCTTCCTTCTGCTTCCTGGCCTCCAACTCAGCGTCTATCTCCGCGTTTTCAAGGAATTCCGGCCATTTCATCTTCTTGAGATCCTTCAGGAATTTCTTTTGAAGGACCTCCTCCAGATCATCCATGGCGACCCAGTTCAGCGCTCATTCCTCCTCAGTCTTCCAATCTGCCCACTGGATGAGTTCCTCCCTGGGCAGGTGCCTGAACTGCCACCAGGTGGTGAATCTTTCCACTAATTTTCTGAACTCCGCCTCCAGCTTTGGTATGCTGATGACGAACTCAGCTACCTCTTCTTCATCATCATCATCATCAACGGCTGTATTCCCTTCCGGTTCCTCCCTTGGAGAATCAATCTCCACTTCCACTGCAGGCTTCTTGACAGCCCGAGTGGTGACGATCTCTGGTTCATCATCAGAGATGACCAGTCTCCTCTGCACATCTTTCTTGTGCTTGATCTTCTTTGGTACAACAGGAGCTGGTGAGGGCTCTGCAGGCTCCTCCATCCTCGAGCTGCTTTCAGACGAAGGAGAGGCAGTGTCGCGGAATGCCTTCCTTGTCCTTGGAGCCCCCTTGAGGTCCTCAGAGACCTCCCTGGTTACTGGGGATGACCGAGCAGTGGTCTTCTTGGCAAAGACCCTACCCGCACCAATGAATTTCCCTTTCTGGATGGGCTTCCCCTGGGACAGGTCCACCTTTAAGTGACCCAGGAGAGTGTTAATGATAAGTCCATAGGTAGGCTTACCTACCTTCTTCTCCACTTCCTCCACCAGCCTGGAAAGCAGGTAGCTGGCCCAGTCCACTTTCTCCTTCTTCACAATGGCCATCATCATCCTGTACCGGAAGTTGGTACACTTATCAAAGGAACCAGAGCGGTTCTCTATGACATGGCAGCAGATATCATGCAGCAACTCGAACTCTAGAAGGAAAGCCTTCTTGCTGCAACTCCTGGACATCCCAGCCGTGTCCTCCTTCCCGGTGAACGTCGTCCAGAACTCCTCCAGCTGGTCTTCTCCGTAGGTGGAGAGGTCACTGGCGTTCATCCCTGCAGTAGGCAGAGCGAACACCTCTTCCAGAAGACCGGTGTCCACCACCACAGTCACTCCACCAACCTTTGATGTGATCTCTGACCCATCAGCAGAGACCTTCGCCCTTCGGTAGAATTTCTCCACCTGCTCCTCCGCGTACGGGGCTTTGTGATAGGAGCAGAGTCTGAGAAGTCCCGTCTCATAGAGGAATTGAAGGATGCTCTTCATGACCTCCTTCGGGTGCCCTTCTTCCTCCACAATCTTTAGGAGGATCTTGCGGTCCACCAGCCTTCCATCAACAACTTGGGATGTTTTTGGTGCCATTTCTGAGAGTGAGAGAGATCTGAAAACTGGAAAGCTTGGGAGAGAGAGAGCACGAGAGATTAGGGTTTGCAAGAGAATGGAAATGTTTAAGAGTAAGAGATGAGTGAGAAGAAAGACTTCCTTATATTTGAATTTTGGTGAGAAAGGATCTGACGGGTCTGATTGATCTAGAATTCGAAAAGACCCTTAATCCAATGGTTGAGATTTTTGGCGCGGTGTACGTGTGCGTAAGGGCTTGATGTGATATTTTGTGAATATCGAGAAGTTTCCTGCAAAAACGGCTGCTAATCACGGGGTAACTGTTCCTCTTTTCACGCGCTTCAGTTATTGGATCCTGCAGGTAGCTTAGAGCAGTAACATTGTGTCCAGTAACTTTTCAGGAACCTTGAGCAGTAACATTTAGGTTGCTGTTTTCCCTTCGTCCTGCCTATGGTTCCCCCTGTATATTATAATCATTTCAAAAAGGAGAAATATGGAGTTATGTAAAAGAGATATCATAAAGAGATTATTCCCAACTCGTTTCTTAGAAACGAAAATCTTGATTCGCATAGAGGCTTTGTGAATATGTCAGCTAGCTGTAAATCAGTATGCACTTTTTGCAAATTTATATCTTTCTTTTCAACGTGATCTCTGATGAAATGATGTCTGATATCAATGTGTTTGGTTCTTGAATGTAGAACTGGGTTGTGGGTGATGGCTATTGCACTTGAGTTGTCACATAGTATAGGTGTTTCCTTCTCTTCAATTCCGTAGTCTTTTAGTTGCTGTTGAATCCATAGAATTTGTGCACAGCAGCTTCCTGCAGCAACGTACTCGGCCTCGGCTGTTGAGGTTGCTATAGAGGTTTGTTTTCTGCAGAACCATGATGCCAGTTTGTTTCCTAGTAACTGGCAGGTACCACTGGTGCTTTTTCTGTCAATTTTGCAGCCTGCAAAATCAGAGTCAGTATAACCAATAAGTTTGAGTCCTCCTTCTCTTGGGTACCATAGACCAGCTTCCTGGGTTCCTTTGAGATATCTTATAATTCGTTTGGCTGCGATCATATGTGATTCCTTTGGAGCTGCTTGATGTCTTGCACACATTCCTACTGAGAACATGATATCTGGTCTGCTTGCTGTTAGGTAGAGCAGTGACCCAATTAGTCTTCTATACTTAGTAACCTCCACTGCTTTGCCATCAGTGTCCTTGTCTAAGCTTCCTGATGTTATCATCGGTATACTTACTGTACTTGCACTTTCCAATCCAAATCTCTTTATCAATTCTTTAGTGTATTTTGCTTGATTGATGAAGGTTCTATTGCATAGTTGTTTGACTTGTAAACCGAGAAAGAAGCTTAGTTCTCCCATCATGCTCATTTCGAATTTGGATTGCAAGAGACTTGAGAATTTTTGACACAATTCTTTGTTTGTTGAACCGAAGATAATGTCATCGACATAAATTTGAACGAGCAGTATGCTATCTCCATCTTGAATTCTGAAGAGTGTCTTATCCACCTTGCCTTTTTTGAATCCATTATCGAGTAAATACTTCGAGAGAGTATCATACCAGGCTCTAGGTGCCTGCTTTAGCCCATAGAGAGCTTTCTTCAACCTGAAGACCATGGTTTCTGAATTTTCTTCAAATCCTGGAGGTTGCTCCACATACACTTCTTCAGCGAGCAGTCCATTGAGAAAAGCACTTTTGACATCCATCTGGTAGACTGTCAGTTTGTTGTGAGCGGCATAGGCTAGGAAGATCCTGATTGCTTCTAATCTTGCTACAGGTGCAAAAGTTTCTTCAAAATCTATTCCTTCCTCCTGGCAGTAACCTTTTGCTACTAGTCTTGCCTTGTTTCTGACTACTTATCCTTCTTCATCAAGTTTGTTTTTAAATACCCATTTTGTGCCGATTACTCCTTGGTGAGTAGGTCTGGGAACTAAATACCATACTTGATTTCTTTCAAATCCATTAAGCTCCTCTTGCATTGTCTGTATCCAGTTGGTGTCCTCTAGAGCATCTTCTAAGCAGCTTGGTTCTGTTTGTGAAATAAAACAGGCAAACATTGCTTCATGGGGGTTGTTTCTTCTTGTCTTTACTCCAGAGGTGGAATCTCCTATGATCTGATTCCTTGGATGATTTCTTAGCCATTTTCTTCTAATTTCTTCAGCCTGTTGTTCATTTTGATGTTCAGCAGGTTGCTCGTGATCGTTCTGTTCAGCTTGCTGATTTGGATCGTGCTGTATTTCTAACTGTACTTCCAGTTGAATTCCTTCAGGGTGGTATATTTCTTCTTGTATTACAGGTGGCTGCTGATTTGAAGTAGGTTCCTGTACTCCATGTTGCTGTGTAGGTGCAGGTTGCTGATTCTGAGTTGATTCAATATTTTGGAGATTTGGTAACTCAGCATCAATATATTCAACACGAGTGTTGGTGATGTGAGTTTTTCCAAAATCTTCATTAAGTTCATCTATTTCAGCCTTAGAACAGTGTGGTTCATCAAAATCCACATGTACTGTTTCTTCTACAACAAGTGTTCTCTTGTTGAAGATTCTGAAGGCTTTGCTTACCGAGGAGTATCCTAAAAATACTCCTTCATCTGACTTTGAGTCGAATGCCTTCAGGTAGTCCTTTCCATTGTTGAGTACATAGCACCTGCATCCAAAAATATGGAAATGTTCAATGTTTGGAGTATAGCCGAACCATAGCTCATAAGGAGTTTTATTTAGATCTTTGTTGATAATGCATCTATTTTGGGTATAGCATGCTGTGTTGATTGCTTCTACCCAAAATCTCTTGGGTAGCAATGCTTCAGCTAGCATGGTCCTCGCAGCTTCCTTCAGGGTTCTGTTTTTCCTCTCTGCAACACCATTTTGTTGCGGCGTCCTAGCTGCTGAGTATTCATGCTTGATTCCATTGTTAGAGCAGTATTCTTCAATAAATTTGTTTGTGAATTCAGTGCCTCTGTCTGTTCGAATTTTGATGATGCTCAGGCTCATTTCGGTCTGCAGCTTCTTCAATAGCTCCGGTAACCTTCGCTGAGTGTCCGACTTCTTTGTCAAAAATAGTGTCCATGAGAATCTTGAATAGTCGTCCACCACTACAAGTGTGTACTTTCTTCCACTCATGCTTACTGGTTCTACCGGTCCGAACAGATCCATGTGTAGTAGGTCTAGCACTCTTTCAGTTGACCTTTGTATCTTATTTTTGAAGGATCTTTTAGTTTGTTTTCCCTTTTGGCATGCTTCACATAGACTCTCTTTCTTGTATACCATGTCGGGTAGCCCTCTGACCAGTCCTTTTCTGGCTAATCTGTTGATCGTTTTGAAGTTCAGATGGCTCATCCGTTTATGCCATAGCCAGCTAGCTTCTGATGATCCTTTTGTTATGAAGCAGGTAGCTGTGGTTACTGAGTTCCAGTCAGCTACATAGATATTTCCTTTTCTAGTTCCTGATAGTTTTACTTCCTTGGATTGGCTGTCCCTTATCAGACATTTGTTGTGACTGAACTCCACTGAGTAGCCTTTGTCACAAAATTGGCTTATACTTAGCAGGTTGTATTTTAGGCCTTTGACATACGACACTTCTTTAATGTGAGTGTTTCCTTTGATGAGAGTTCCAACTCCTCTAGTGCTTCCTTTGGAGTTGTCTCCGAAGATTACTTTGGGTCCTTTGCACTGTTGAAAATTCTTGAGGACTTCTTTGTCTCCAGTCATGTGTCTCGAACACCCGCTATCAATGTACCATACTTCCTTGCTGGTTCCTGCTGTGGGTACCTGGGAAAAAAAAAGGTTACTGGTTCTTAGGTACCCATACAAGTACGGGTCCTTCTTTGTTAGTACCTTTAGGAATCCAAACTTTTCTCACAACAATTGTTTTGTTGTAGACTTTGTGGTTTCGTTTGTAAGAGGTATCCTTCGGATACTTAGGTGTGTGTGCAGACTGTGTATACCCGTCACTTTTGAAGTGAGGTCCTCCACTATACTTCCCTTGAGCATGAGCTCGTTTAGGTTTAGACATTCTGGTCTTAGCATTAGTGGGATAGAGGTTTCTGTTCAGCATCCTTGTAGGTTGCTGTTTTCTATTGTTTCTAACAGCAGATTTATTCTGCTGCAGCCAGCTTTTGAAAACAGGCTTATCCCCTAAGGATGTGCACATGGGTCTCTTGCCCTTGTCTATTGCGTTCTCCAAGCTTGTTGTTGAGTTATTGGATAACTCCTTTTCTTTTGGGGTTCCAGCTCGAATGAAAACAATAGTTTTAGATGATCTTGCTGTTCCTTGAGAGGTTTCTGCACAGTATCCTAGGCCTGTTCTGTCAAATGGACTTTTGCCCGAATTCATGCATTCCTTGGCTTCTTTAGCTGACTTGCTAAAGGATCCTATAACTGCTTGAAGATCACTCTTCTCATTCTCAAGTTTGGCAATTCTCAGATTAAGCTTAGATGCTTGCTCTAGGAGGTCACTGCACTTTGAGCTATTAAGCTCATATGCAGATAGCTTTTCAGCTAGCTGTTTGTTTTCCTTCCTGAGCATCTCATTTTCGAGTTTTAGCTCCTCATGAATTGAGTTTATCTGTTCGAATTCGCTCATGATTTGTTTAAGGGAGAGGTTTGTTTTAGACTTTTCCTCTACCATTATGAACTGGTTAGGGCATGTTACCTCATCATCCTCGCTATCCTCAGCTTCCTGAGCCATCAGGCAGATAAGTGCTTCATCTTCCGAGGATGAGGAGTCACTGTCATCGTCAGAGGAGTCCGCATCTTGCTGAGCCTCCTTGGAAGGTTCCTTGCCTTTTTCCATCTCACTTAGGAAGGCTTTGATTCTCCTCCGTTCCTCTCTTCGTTTTTCCCTTTTCTGGGATGACTCTCCATTGGGGTACCTGTTGACTCTGGGGTGAGGACACTCTTTGGCATAGTGTCCTGGCTTTCGGCAGTTGTAGCAGAGATCGGACATATCCTGGTTTGATTGCTGAACAATGGGTTGTTGGGGAGGCGCCTGAAACTTCTTAAAGTCTCCTTTCCTGTTGTATCTGATGAATCTCTTGAAATTTCTTAGTAGAAGGGCCATTTCTTCATCAGTACCCTCGACAGGTGACTCACCCTGCTTACTGCATATAGTTCCAGAGTCTTTCACATTTCTGGCAGTCAGGGCAGTTACCTTTGTGCTAGATTCTTCAGCTTCTTTCTTTCTTCTGTTGATATCATATTCGAAGGCTTTTAAGTTAGAGAAGAGGTCAAATGTACTCATTGATTTTAGATCCATTGACACCCTCATTGCAGTAGTTTTGCTGTCCCATTCTGCAGGTAGTGCTCTTAGCACTTTCATATTTTTCTCCTTCTGAGTGTAGAACTTGTCCAGGGATTCAAGCTCATTCACAATGTTTGTAAACCTCAGATCCATCTGTTCTAAGGTTTCTTCAGAGAGCATTTTGAACAGCTCGAATTTCTGGGTTGCTGTAGACACCTTGTTCTCCTTAGTCAGCTCTGTTCCTTCGCAGATTTGTTCAAGCTTGTTCCATATATCCATGGCAGTCTTGCATGTCTTGACCTTGCTAAAGGTTCCTTTGTCCAGAGTAACAAACAAGGCATTTTTGGCTACATTGTCCAGGTTAGCTCGTCTTCTATCATCAGCCGACCATTCTTCCCTTGGTTTGTCAATCACAGCTTGATGGGGAATGGCTCCTGCATCGCCAACTTCGGCAGCTCTCGCGAATATTGGATTAGGTTTGGTGATCCTTGGAGGTCCATCCGTGATAACCATCCACATTTCGTCATGCATAGCTGAGAGATGTGTCTGCATCCTAATCTTCCAATCGTCATACTCTTCAATAGAGAACATAGGAAGCTTGTGTGAATCCATGATATGATGAAAATAATGTATGCAAATTTTCGAAAAACAGGGATCAGGGATTTGACCAGACAGATTGGGTTTCTAATCCAACCTGCTCTGATACCACTTGTTGGTCCCAGTGGTATAAGGTTAAGAGGGGGGGTGAATTAACCTTATCAAATTTTTCAACTTTCACTCCGAAGGATGTTAAGTCCCTGATGGGCAGGTAGCTAGTAAGCTTACTGCTCGATAGGTTCCTGCTTAGGCAGTAACCTCAGGACTTAGTCAGAGAATGTAATGCATAGCGGAAATACTTATGTTTTTCAAAACGTGCTTTTTAATGCAGTATGCTTAGATGCAGGTAGATAGATATAAGAGGCACAAGCAAGCTTTTAGAGGTTCAAGGGTGGAGTAATCCCTCTACGTCCTCTCTACTCCTTCACAAGGAGGAACTTTGTTAAAGCTAGTTTGATTTACAATAGACTCAGCTAACACAAACTAAACTCTAAACAAAACTGTCAGCTCTATCCACACAGGTAGCTGCACAGTGACCAACTATCGACCCACACAGGATCTCCACACAGGTTGACCGACCCACACAGGATCCTTTCTCTTCTTCAGAGAGATTACAACTTAGCAGTTTCAACACCTGACTAAGTGACTCCTATCAGACTTAATAAATAAAAGATTTAAGGCACAATCAAATGCAGCAGGCTCCTTGAACTTCAAAAGAACATAAAGGTAGCTGGCTTGCTGCTTGCTTAGTCTGAATAACTTGAGAGTATAAGCTTGTGCGTTTGTTTGCTTCTCAGTTCTCTTGGTTGTGTATGATCGTTATCTCCCCTTTTCTCTTTGAAAATCAGACTTCTATTTATAGGCATCAGGTAGTTTTCTGCCCGTTGGAAATGCAGTCTTTTGTATGGTGAGGTGTCTCTTTTTGATTAGTTCTGCTGATCTTCTGACACCTGTTCTGAAATGCCTTCATTTTGTTCTGCAACTGCTTGTCCTTTGTCTGCGTAACTACATTCTGCAGACTGTTTGTACTGTGTCCTTGCTGCTTTATCACACATGGCAGATTCTGATTTGTTGGAACTGGAGTGACTCTACTGGCTAGTCAGGTTGCATTGACTCTGATGTATCTGGTAGTAACCTCATTGAGTCAGTCAGCTTCCTTGATTAGCTCCAGGTTCCTTGTAGCATCCTTCTAGAGCTTTGCTTGCTGGTTGCTCGATACAGTATGCAGGTAGTAGGGACTTCGGCTTCCTGGCTACTTGGCAGAATCTTCAAGTCCTTCCAGCATCCTTGCCTTAGCAAATTTACATTAAAGACTTATCCAGATAGCTAAGGTTCTAATCTATTACACGTTTTGTCTCATCAAAATCTATTACATTTCATCCTATCACAATGACTGAAGAAGAAGAGCAAGATGAGGATCAAGGAGACCTAAGAACATATCACCTGGCAAGAGATAGACAAAGGAGGCAAATCCAACCTCCAAAACGTTTTGGACATGCTGATGTAGTCTCTTATGCATTAGCTATTGCACAAGATTTGGAGTATGAGGAACCAGAAAACTACAAGGCTGCACTTAAGTCTAAGGATAAAGAGAAGTGGCTTGCAGCCATGAAGGATGAACTACTGTCACTTGAGAAAAACAAAACATGGATTCTAGTTGATAGACCTAAAGATCAGAAGCTAATTGGAAGCAGATGGATCTTTAAGAAAAAAACTGGAAGTTCATGAAACTGAGAAGGTGAGGTTCAAAGCAAGATTAGTAGTAAAGGGATTCACACAAAGAGAAGGGATTGACTTCAACGAGATATTCTCTCCAGTGGTTAAACACAAGTCTATCAGAATTCTTTTAGCATTGGTTGCACATTTCAACATAGAGCTGCAACAAATGGATGTGAAGACAGCCTTCTTGCATGAAAATCTGGAAGAGACATTATACATGAAGCAACCTGAGGGTTTTGTCAAGCCAGGTAATGAAGGCAAGATATGTTTACTACAAAGGTCCTTATATGGTCTAAAGCAAAGCCCTAAACAGTGGTATAAACACTTTAACAACTTTATGCTTAGTATAGGTTTGTATAAATGTAAGTATGACAGTTGTGTATATCTAGAGAAAAAAGGTGATATTGTCTTTACATACTTGCTATTATATGTTGATGACATGCTCATTGCAAGTAAGTGCAGGAAACGAATAGAAACACTTAAACAAAAACTGAAACTGCAATATGAAATGAAAGATTTGGGTGAGGCTAGAAGAATCTTAGGTATGGACCACTACAAAAAAAATGCACAACGACAACGGTTATTAACCGTTGTCGTAGCCAGATTTCAACCGTTGTGGAAGATGGCGTTGTCGTAGACCCATCTTCCACAATGGTTATTAACCGGACAACGGTTAATAACCGTTGTAAAAGACCAAATTTACCGTTGTCGAAGATGTTGTTGTCGAAGAGTTTATTTTCCACAACGGTTATTAACCGTTGTCGTAGACATCTACGACAACGGTTGGCACAACGGTTGAGGAAGTGCTATCTTCAAGCCATCTGCCACGTCATTGGGTCAACGCCACATCACTTGCCACGTCAGCACGGGTTAACGCCATGTCACCTCCACATCATCGGGTCAACGCCACATCACCTGCCACGTCATCGATCATCGCCACATCACGTGCCACATCAGCACGAATAAATTTGCGTCGCTTGAGGTTTGAACTCGCGACCCCTTGTTTGAGCTGAAACCACTTGGCCACTAACATTTATGTGCTAAAATTCTACATGCATTACTTTTATTAACTTCTTTAAAAAATTCTCATTTTTTACAACGGTTTTTTACAACGGTTATTAACCGTTGTTGTAGACGTCTACAACAACGGTTTTTTTTGTACCGTTGTCATTGTGCGAAAAAATTCACACAACGACAACGGTTTTTTACAACGGTTATTAACCGTTGTCGTAGACATATACGACAACGGTACAAAAAAACCGTTGTGCCAACCGTTGTCGTAGATGTCTACGACAACGGTTAATAACCGTTGTAAAAAACCGTTGTCGTTGTGCGAATTTTTTCGCACAACGACAACGGTATAAAAAAAACCGTTGTCCCAACCGTTGTCGTAGACATCTACGACAACGGTACAAAAAAACCGTTGTAAAAAACCGTTGTCGTTGTGCATTTTTTTCGCACAACGACAACGGTTTTTCAGAAAACCGTTGTAAAAGATGTCTACGACAACGGTTTTTCGAAAAACCGTTGTAAAATTGGTGTTGTTGTTTAGCATTTTTCTTGTAGTGGACATCAAGAGGGATAGAGCTACTGGAAGATTATTTCTTCACCAAACTGATTATTTGCTTAAGGTTCTGAGAAGGTATAACATGTATCAGTCAAAACCAGCAAAAACACCCCTTGGAGCACATTTCAAATTATCAACAACACAAAGGCCAAACACAGATGCAGAAAGAAAGTATATGGAAGGAGTTCCATATGCTAGTGCAGTGGGCAGCTTAATGTATACTATGGTCTGTAGTAGACCAGACTTAGCTCATGCCATGAGTGTTGTGAGTCGATTTATGGCAGAACCTGGGAAGGCTCACTGGGAAGCACTCAAGTGGGTTCTAAGATACATTAATGGATCCAAGGAGTTTGGACTGATGTTCAGTAAACAAGAGGAGGAATCAGACATCATCTTAGGATATGTAGATGCTGATTTTGCTGGTAATTGTGATTCAAGAAAATCATTGACAGGTTATGTGTTTACTATGTTTGGAACAGCCGTGAGTTGGAAATCGATTCAGCAACCAGTTGTGGCATTATCAACTACGGAAGCTGAGTACATAGCTATGACTGAGGCAATCAAGGAATCTCTATGGCTCAAAGGAATGTTAAGGGAGATGGGGTTTTTTCAGAAAAAGGTGGACATTTTATGTGATAACCAAAGTGCTTTACACTTGGTAAAGCACCAGGTATTTCATGAGAGGTCAAAGCATATCGATGTAAAGCTCCATTTCGTAAGAGACATAGTAGAAAGAGGAGTTGTGACAGCTAAGAAAGTTGGCACTCAAGACAATGCTGCAGACATGTTTACAAAGTCTGTGACTTATGGCAAGATCAGACATTGTATGGATTTAGTAGGGGTTCAGACCTGGTGACAAAAGGGGAAGGCTACAGTATCCTTGTTTGTACATCTTGTATTTTCAGTCATTAATGCATGTTTGTTTTCTAGTGTTTCTTTGCTGCAGATATTTTATGTGTCAAGGTGGAGAAATTGTGGATCAAGTTGACTCATAAAACCGGATATGATTCAGGAACCGGATTCGAATCACTGAAAACCGGACAAAATCGAGCAAAACCGATCGAAACTAACTCAGGCCGTTAGTTAGGGTTTGTTAGGATTGCAGGAACAGTAGCCGTTTCTTGTTGCTTGAAATTGTGCGGTTTCTAGAAGCGGTTGTATAGAATTGGTTGAGGGTTATGGTTATAAATAGCTAGGCGATCATTTCTGTACAGGATATGATTCAATTGAGAGTGTAAATCAAGAACGCCTAATTCCTAGGGTTAAGTTGATTTAGGGTTCTTGTGATTGAGTTCGAATTCCTTGTAATTGTTCTGTGTTTTGTGAGCAATAAGATCTGCAGTGTTCTTCCCCGTGGATGTAAGTCAATTCATTGACTGAACCACGTAAAATTCGGTCGTCTTCTTCGCGTTTTCATTTCTTGTTCAAAACTGTTGTGTCTCTGCAAAACTGTGGTCTTTTACTGTAAAACTGTTGTGGTTCATATAATTCTTCCGAAACGTATCAAGATCGGTTCTGAGGTTGCTGGAGCTTGAATTTGAGTTCATAATCCTTTACATAGACAATTTGTTTTGCAAAGTTATAACCATAGGTAGAATACCTATTGGTTCCCATTGTAGCAACTTCACTTGCAATAAATTAGTTGTTGCACATGATTCTCTGTTTTCAATTGTTTGGATAACTTATAAAATCTGTTAAAAGAATTAGTCCTATTTGTTTGTTGTATTAGTATAAGCTTCCTCTGCCAACTCTGGACTCGAACATGAAAATAAGTTGGCAAAATCAATGCAAGAATTATGTGAGTACTTGTAGAGATGTACAAGTCTTCTCTTTAGTTGTTTTCTTTATAATAACTAAAACACACACATTAATAACTAAAATGTCGGGGAGAGGGAGAGACATGAGAGATAGAGATACTCATAGACTTCAAATATAGAAATTATTTATAAATTTTAATTTTTTTAATAAAAAAATAGAAAAAAAATAAAAAACTAAAATAGTGGTGAATTGAATAAAAATGATTGTTCAAACTTGTTGAACAATAATTACGAATATGTATTTTGAAATAAACTATGATAGTTATTTGATGAATTTTGAGTTTCTTTATCATTTAATTAAAAGAAAATTTGAAAATTATTTTAAACCTCAATAAAAAAATTAAACTATAAAATGGTGGTGTTGTGATGACCCTGATTCGAATATGAGTCGCACCAAATTTCTAATTTTTATTATTCTCTTTCCCCAAACTCATAAAAAAAAAATTTATAAACAATTAAACAATATATTAATTTGATTGTGTTATATTTAATGCTAAATTTTGTGATATGTATTGCACAAAATCATAAATATACTTTTTTCTGACATAAATAATATTTAAAATTCATAATTTTAGTAAATTTAATTAGTTCTTAATTGTACCCTCGTATTACACAAACACTATATTAATGTATAGATAAATAAATGTTGGTTACTTTTTATTTAGTCATCAGTTTGTTAAAATAAGGATATAATATGAAGTTTGTGGACAAAAAATCTTTTCCAATTAAATTACATGTGTTATGTGAGTGTGTGGCATTATGAGATAGAGGGAGGACAAACAACGATTACTGGAAAAGACTAGAAGATAAACACATAAATACCAAAGTAAGCACTATTTATGAACCGTGACCCGTCATTTCTTAGATGCTAGGACAAATTAAATAGATGAGGTACCCACCTGTGTGTATTACTCATGTACAGTCGTTTTCATATATAATTAATAAGTAATCACTATTCATGAATCGTGACCGGTCATTTCTTAGATGCTAGGATAAATTAAATAGATGAGATCATCTGTACCCACTTCTGTGTATTACTCGTGTACAACCGTTTTCATATATAATTAATAAAGATTTCAGCGGTAAGTAATCTTCAGAAGCACGGCTCATATATAATTAATAAAGATTTCAGCGGTAAATAATCTTCAGCAGCACGGTTCAAGCCGTAATTTTTTTTTCTATTTTTCCTTACATACTGTAATCTTTTATATTTTTCTATTTTTCTATTCTTTTTTATATTTCACACGACGGCTGAAATCTTTTTCCCTTTTTTATTTTATCTTTTTTCTACTTATTTAATCATTTTTCACTTTCTTCTTTCCACACTTTTTCTATTTTTCCTCACATACTGTAATCTTTTATATTTTTCTATTTTTCTATTCTTTTTTTTATATTTCACACGGCTGAAATCTTTTTCCCTTTTTTATTTTATCTTTTTTCTACTTATTTAATCATTTTTCACTTTCTTCTTTCCACACTGAAACTCTTTAATCCTTTTTCACTTTCTTCTTTCCACACTGAAACTCTTTTCAACCAAACTGTCGATCTCTGCTGTGGAATTTTAATTCAATCGACGATCAGAGGTGGAAAATATCGATAAATATTCTTCAAAATATTGCCAATTATACAAAAGATATTGAAAAATATCGACAAATATTCTTTAAAATACAAAGAAACAAATCACACGAAAACATATTGGAAAATATCGACAAATATTCTTCCATGCATATCTAATCTCAATAGTTTTGGCTTATATTTTTTTTACATTCATAGTTCTTAGGGTCTAAATATATATTATTTGATATTTTACCTTTTTTTGTATTGAGATTAACACTTCATGAAAGGAGAATCCACGATTGAATTTTGAAGATGTTAATGAAGAAAAAAAAAAGATAGTTCGTGTGATGTGAGAAAGATTTAAAAAGTATTACTTTGTCAATACTTAAAGAATTGATTCCGAAGATTGGTATGAAGTTTGATATTGAAGAACATGCTTATCAGTTTTATTTGAAGTATGCTAAACAAGTTAGATTTGGAATAAGAATGAGCTAAAGTCATAAAGATAAATCTATCTGGTGAAGTAATTGATAGAATCTTTTATTGTAGTGCTGAAGAAAAAGGAAAAATGACAAACGAAATATTATGTGAAAACAAGGTTTGGCCTCCTTCAGAAACAAGGTAAACAAGGTTTGGTTGTGAAACTGGAAAATTTTCAATGATTAAGTTTGTTGAAGATCATAATCACTGTCTTTCAAGTCTAAGCAAAACACACTTACACAGAAGTCATAGAAATATAACTTCATCAGCAGCTATACAGATTCAAATGGTATAGCTTCAAATGACGACCAAAAACATCTCATGATCTTATTTGCAATCTAAAAGAACAAGAAACATGCAAAACACACTTACACAGAAAGTCATAGGAATATACAGCAGCTATACATATTCAAATGGCAAAGGTATTCGACCAAAAACATTTCAAATGGCAAATGATGTAGGTATCCGATCAAAAACATCTCATGATCTTCAAATGGCAACAAATGGCAAATGATGTAGGTATCCGACCAAAAACATCTCATGATCTTCAAATGGCAAATGTAGGTATCCGATAAAAAAATCTAACGATCTTATGGTCAGACAAGTAACCTATTCTTGTGGATTACAAAAATTATTTTGATGTAGGTATTCGACAAAAAAATCTCACGTGGTCAGACAAGTAACCTATTCTTGTGGATTACAAAAATTATTTGCGATCTAACAGAACAACAAACATGATGAAAGGAGATACAAGAGGAGTATTAGAATATTTGAATAAGATGCAATTTGATGATCCTAATTTTTTCTATTCTATTCAAGTTGATGAAGGTGATCTGATTACTAATATTTTTTGATTTGATGGAAAGATGAGAGCAGATTACTCAAATAATTGTGGAGATGTTGTTTGCTTCTATTCTATTAAGTTGATGAAGATGATCTGATTACTAAAAATTTTTGGTCTGATGGAAAAATGAGAGCACATTACTCAAATAAATTTTGAAGATATTGTTTGCTTTGACACAACTTACAGAAAGAATAATGAAGGTCGTCCAATTGGGTTATTTGTTTATGGATGTTATTTCAAAAAAATATTGTTATTTGAAACTTAGACATATTTTCTTTACATTACATATTGCATTATTTGTTTATGGATGTTATTTTAAAAATTTATTGTTATTTGAAACTTAGACATATTTTCTTTACATTACATGAATTCATTATATTTTGATTGTTTATCATCGCTAATAATTTGTAAACTTAAATTTTGTACTAGCATAATAATCATTTTTATCATATTTTAAAAACTAGATAACTTCTAAACACTCGAATGCTTTTTGATATATATAATCATTGAAAAGAAAAAAATTGAATAAAAAAAATGAAAACATCATATTAATGATATTAAATTCTCTTTCATTTCCAAAGACACATCACCATGTATTTATTCCAACTAAAAAGAAATAATTAAATCAGGAAATGAAAACATCAGAATAACAAATTTAACAAGTATAATATTGATAAAATATGAAAAAAATTGATTAAATTAAGTTAGAGACAAAAACTTGATCATATCTAAAAACACAAATTATACCAAGGTAGGAAGAGATCTGCGTGTGCGGGTGAGTATGTTGACGTGAGAAAAAATTAAAATTAAAATTCTTCAGTAGAGATCGGCCAGAGTTTCAACGTGGGAAGAGTTAAAAATCAGTCAATTGCAGTTTGGTTGAAAAGAGTTTCAGTGTAGAAAGAAGAAAGTGAAAAAGGATTAAATAAGTAAAAAAAAAAAAAAAAGATTTCAACCGTATGAAGTGAAAAAAAAAATAGAAAAATATAAAAGATTACAAAAAATATAAAAATATAAAAGATTACAGTGTGTGAGAAAAAATAGAAAAAAAGATTACGACTTGATCGCTGCTGAAGATTACTTATCACTGAAATCTTTATTAATTATATATGAAAACGGCTCGTTTTTTAAATGATACAGAACTGGTACACAGTAGTGAGTACAGAAGATCCCATCTACAAATTAAATATACTCAAGTAATAACCATCCATATACACATACATTATCTATTTAAACATGTATGCAAATACTTCATTCAGTTTTACCTTTCCATAGAGGAATAAGGAATAATGATACCCATGACCAAAAAGTGCAGTAAACACGAGAAAGTTATGTATATGGGGTTATGGAGGGGGGAGTGTTTTACTTCGGATGGTGGCAACAAGGTTATCCATATCGGCATCCGAATATGAGGATTCATCATCATCTGAATCTGTAGAGATACCATTTAAGACATTAATCTCCTCTAGTGGAGTTGTAGACGTAGATGGATGAGTTGATTGTGGTACACCTGTATTGGGAATATGCTGCTTTACGAGGGCATCATTGTCAAGGGACATGCTTTGTTTCATCTTTTTAGTGAAATGCCCCCCTTCGTGGTCTGATTTTCTTCTTCCGTTACTTTTATACATCTGCCCAGAATATGTATCTGAAACATCGGTTGTTTCAGCAACGTCTCTTTCATCGTCACTATCGGATATCACAATGACATCTCCAGGAGCAGAAGATGCCATTTTGAGACTAGTAGCTTCATGTTCATGTGGACCTGCAACTCATAAACCTCAGCTCTCAAATTTCTCCATACACAGAACT
Organism: Scutellaria barbata; assembly: GCA_028654395.1. Classification (NCBI taxonomy): domain Eukaryota; kingdom Viridiplantae; phylum Streptophyta; class Magnoliopsida; order Lamiales; family Lamiaceae; genus Scutellaria; species Scutellaria barbata. Next base: position 3,038,788 of record CM053647.1, on the reverse strand, counting down.
AACAGATCCCGTAAATAAACTTCTGTTATTTAGGCCCACAATTAATTGAACTCAAAATTATCCATCTTGAGTTAAAACTAATAGAAATCAGGTAATGTCTCGATATAACTATACATGTATCTACTTTCCAAAAGCAATCCTTTTGTAGAATTTCAGCTGAAAATAGAACCAGAAACTAAAGAAAGATATGTTTTTCTAAATCAGAAAAAAAGGCTTCTATTGATATATAAGGAAAAATGAGCAGAAAGGGAGGAAGACATTCAAACTGAAAGAAACAAAACACATCTCGAATTCGACTCAAAAAGAAAGATTGATCTTCATAGGAAGATAAAAGGTGAGGCTTATTGTTCCACTCTCTCTTCAAATAAATTTATGAACTCAATGAATAAAGTCCTTAAAACAGCATATACTGTAAGATGATATGACATAGGACTTCATTACCTGAAACCTGCAGCTTTTCATCTTCATTGTCTTGTGAACCAGGAGAAGTCCAAGCCGTATTTGCACCATCATCTATTAATGAAGAATAAACCGATTTAAGCCAATCCATGTATTTACTAAGGAGGTAATAACCCCTAAGAAGCTAGAGCAAGGCCTATTTGAAAATGAAGCGAATTATTGATAGTATCGTAAAGACCCTTATGACCACGTCTCAATCACCCTCCTGGAGGAATATATGCATCTAAAAGATCCTTGATACTATGTCCAATTAGTTCTATACATAAGACCAGGAAATCCAAACTGATAGAAACAAACCACATCTCGAATTTGACTCAAATAGAAAGATTGATCTTCATTGGAAGATCAAAGGTGATGCTTATTGTTCCATTTTCTCTTCAAATAAATTTATGAACTTAATGAATAAAGTGCATAAAACAGAATATACTGTAAGATGATATGAAATCCCACCGATCCAGCCATTGGACTTCATACCTGAAACCTGCAGCTTTTCACCTTCATTGTCTTGTGAACCAGGAGAAGTCCGAGCTCTATTTGGGCCAACTTCTTTTAAGCAAGAAGAAACCGTCGTCTTTATGCCACCTGTATCAATGTATTTGACAAGTTATTGTTCTGCTAAACAATCTTTACATACTAAAACTAACTCTTTCTTCATTACCATATTACAAGTATAAGATAGTTACCATGTTAAAATTCATTTCAAAAGTTGAATGTCGAAAAACTAAAACACAAATTGAATGTCGAAACACTAAAAGACAAGTATAAGATAGTTACCACCATAAATGCTTCTTTTAACATATTGGCTATTCTCTTACACAAATGAAAATACCAAACAACATAAATCCAGTCAAGAAGCCATGAGATTGCTATACATACCTTTCTCTGAGGACATGACAAGCAGAGTGTGAGCATGAGAAGAAGCAGGGTTTTGAATCCCATTTACAAGAAGAGGAAGATCCTCCACCCTCACATTCAGCGAATTAGCTAATGACATTTCCACATTACTCATCCTTGGATTCAAACTCTCAAATTTACTTTTATAACCTTGAGCTAACTCATCAGATTCCATCATTTTCAACCTCAATTCATCTTTCTGTCGCTTCAGCTCCTCAACCTCCAACCCCAATTTCAGAACTCTGTTTTCCAATTCCTCACATTTCCTCTCACTCCTTTCCCTTTCGATGATCATATTCTTCTCGCGCTGCATCAGTATATCCTGGACTTCATTGAACTCGCACTCACGAAACGAATGCTTGGCGATTTTAATGAGCTCCGGGATGGATAGGTCTGGATTAATTTTGGAGATGCATCTACTCATTTTCGCCACAATCTCAGCAATGAAATTGTTAAAGAGATCCGGAGAGAGAGACTGGTACTAGAGAAGTGTCTGGGCTTTGTTGCATAACCAGAGAGAGAGAGAGAGAGAGAGAGAGGTGTCCGCGCTTTGTTGCAGAACCTGAGAAGACGGAAGTGGCCAAAGAGAAAAGTGGTTTAAGTAGATTTCTTTTCTTAAGCTCAATATATTAATGATATTTTTAGGGATAGACTAAACATACCTCATGAATTTCTAAGCACACCCCATCCATGTGTAAAATCATGTGTGATTTTACACATGGATGGGGTGTGCTTAGAAATTCTTGGGGTGTGTTTAGTCCCACCCTATTTTTATACCACAAGACCACTAAAATGATAAATTTATTATTATCCATCATTATCAGTTATTAATCCACATGTGACTAATGTGAGGGATAAATGTATTTTTGGCGAATAAAAATAACAAAGTTATGATGTGTGTTGGAAAAATTATTCTCTTTATTAATTGTGGTGAGGGCTTCATCTCTTTTTAGAGAATGCTGATTGAGATTAACTCAAAATACAAATTTACACTTGGTAACAAATATGCTATTTGGCTGAATTTAAAATTAACTATTGAGTAATTTGGATGAATTTTGAATATATATTTATTTTAAATTTTTATTTTCAAACCACTCTATTCAAACATGATTTTTGACTCCATTTGAATTGAGGAATTTGAGAAGATATTTGAAATTCAAGTAATAAATCTATTGGTTGTGTTTGGATGAAAATTGATTTGAAATCCACTATTTTTATTTTTAACTAATTTTGTTAGTAACGTGGGTGGATCTGGATCCACAATTTGAGTAAATTTAAAATTCATTCATTTCAAATTTTATATTTTAAATTTTCTATCTAAATGAAGTCTTAAATATCACACTTGGATTTTGTTTAATGATGAATTTTATATGATTTTTATCTTAAATATAGAATAAGTGTATATTAAGTTTGTGATTGCAACTCATAAATTCTGGTAAGTGCACGAATTGCGCAATCTTCTCACAATGCATTACTTCCAAAACATGCCAAATTGGTCAAGTTAAAGAGAATGAGATAAATAATTTGAACCGAGATCTTTTATTACATTCTTTTAATACACATCACGTAGTAATTTATGATGTCATTGAATACACGTGGCGTGTGGTAATTGATTTAAAATAGAAGATGTAACACCAAATATAATAGAAGATCTTACTCCAAATAAACTATCCATGGATACGATAAACTTCCACAGCTCTGGCCAATCTATAATCATTCCAATAACACTAATCAATAATAATCCCCTAATACAAACAGGTTACTTAAATACTAAATACTAACCCTAATCACAAAAGCAATGTACCAAAGATTTGTACTAACCTGAAAAACTCAGAAGGGTAAAATCAAATAGCATAAATAACAGAAACAAAAAAAAAGAAGAAAAACCCAAACACACTGCGTATCAAAATTTCAATGTAATGAGCGAGAGCATTGAGATTCCATGACGAGTTGATTCCATTCCAGATGCAGATGCTAAGTGAAAGCCAATAAAGAGTTGGAAATGTGAGAATAAACGGTGACGGTTTATTTAGCTCCAAGGGATGCAAGAAGGTGTTCTATGTGGGCATCTGAACATTCAGAATCAGTAGAATCCACATCATTAACTGCTGCTGCATTTTCTTCCTCGCTTCGTTTCCTCTTCTTTGTAATCAATTCCCCACAACCGGTGTTTGTTTCATCATCACTATCATATATTTCAATGATGTCTGTAATAGCATAAGAGCTTTTGTTACAACACAATTCTCCAAACATATACACACTCATTTTCATGACAAAAGATAAACTACTGTTCAAGCAGTTAATATCAGCATCATAAACATCTAAACACAGCAGGAAGAGCTTTTGTCAAGCAAGTAGTACTTGTACAACTAATATATCTTGTACTAGATTGTTGTAATCTGATTGTTCAAGTACGAGAACTGATTGAACTCTAAATAATCCATCTAAAATTAAAATTAATGGAACATATCCAATTTTAAGATTGTTCAAATCCTAGCATACACCATTATAACTCTTAACAGATCTATTTTTCAAAAGCAACCATCCTTTCAATAAACACAAAAACTTTTATGCTCCTGTAGCAGCGTACACCACATCCTCACTCACGTCCACGCGAGAATACCTTTACATTACATAAATGAGATAATACCTTTATGTGATTACAACTATTATTTTTATAAAATACAACTAATACAACTGGTACCTTTATTGATACCACTGATAAATTTCAGTAAAATAATAAAACCATTTTAAAAATAAAATATGGTAATGTATTTAAGTAAATACAATAATAAATTTAAGTTATATGGTCAATGCATTTACGTGATACAAATAAAATTGTTTAAATTGGCTGACACGGGTCGGCCCACAACCCACCCAAACCCACCATTTGGTGGAATGGGGCGGGCCTAGAAAACCTCAACCCAATCCACAAGTGGGCCAACCCATTTGAATTTCTTTTCTCTGAAAGAAAAATCTGAAAGTTGCTCTTTGGTAAGGAAAGAATGAAGAAAGTGAGGGTTAGAGCGTTTGCTTCAATAAATGGAGTTCCTTTTATCCATGGACTGTGCAAATTGGATTTTGAAATTTTGGGTAAAGCGGCCAAACGCTATTGGAAATCTTAGAAAATAAAAATAAAAATAAAATTCGGTTTAGTTTTTAGTTTTTTAGATATGAAAACCGAATCAAAAATTGAATTCCAAAATTTTCAAAAATTAAAACCGAAACCGAACCGTATTGTCAAGAAACCGAACAAAAATGCTATTTTAGTTTCGTTCGGTTCGATTCGATTTTTTGGTTTTCACCGATAAATGTTCACCCCTACAATTTGGGTTGCTAGTGGTGGAGATCCCTAGATTAGTATATTAAGGAGAAAGATCATTGTATATATAATTATATCACTATATAGTGTGTGTATACATACCCACCGTGAACAACTCTTAATATGTCTACCAATAATATGTAATGCTAATCCTTCATTATATGGAAAGTGAAATTAATAAGTTCTTTAGATTTTTGACACTTCAACAATTGACACATATTAACGTACTCACTGAAATGGTCGAACACAATCGAACCGGGTTTTCACCCTTGAACCAAACTAAAATCACGTTGGTTCCGAGAAAACCACCTGGAGAAGCAAACTAATCTGTGATATTATAGGCGAACTAATTTAGCCCAATATGTATCGACGAACTAAACAGTAAGGGAACAGGAGCGAACTAACTTAGCTTCAACTGACCGCTATTTTCGTGGGTCAGTTATCCACATCCCTTGTTTTTAGGGTAATCACGGACTAATTATCCACCTTCCCTAGTTTTCGAAGAACTCCTATTCGGTTACAACTAGGACTCTTTTTCCAACTGCAACTAATCCCAGGAAGTATATATATCCTTGTTATATTCACTTTTTCACACACACAAATTTTATAAAACACACACATATATTGCTGGATAGATTTTTTAGCAAGCTTATTGACTTGAGCGTCGGAGTCCCATCGCCGAGAACCCCTCTCGATATTTGTTTTGCAGGTTTTTTGGACCCGAGGTTTCGAGTTTCTAGTTCGAGAAAAAGGACGTTAAGCCGGAGCAAGATCACTCACAATGGGTAGGATAGCACAACTATATATATATATATAAGGGTGTAAGAAAAAAAAAAAAAAAAAAAGGAACGATGCCTGAGCCCATATGGGGATAGAGGCTAGAGTTCGCCTGAGCTCGGCTTATTTTGACAGATCCGGATACAAGTAATTTTGTATGATATATTTTTCGGATAGATGAAGGAATACATTTAGATGATTGCACGGTGCACTGCACAAGAGAGTTACTCTTTAGTAAATGCTAACAAAAAAATAGAACCTAAGACCAACGACTAATGCAACACACTTATTTAAACCTGAAATGAGTAATGCAAAAAATAGATGTTGCTTTCATACCAGAAATCCGTGGCTCTTCACCTTTAATTGTGTCATCCCGATTCTTCCAAGACTGATCCAAGTTTGTCCCACCTGTATCCATGCACCACACATGTTATTCTTCACTAAATGCTACATGATGCAACAAATCAGCTAGTTTAGAAAATGAATTTGAGATAAATATCCAGTGCTAGCTGCAGATTAGCTAATAATAGCACAGGAAACTCCCATGCCAGAGAAGGTCCTGCACAAATTGTTCTTGTGACCCAAATAGAAAGCAATTCAATGGAAACAAGCACACTGCTGAATCCCAGCACTTAGCAGTGAGATTATTCTATACTACAAACAAATGACTTGTCAAATAATATGAGAATAAATACCAACTTAACACATAGTATGTAAGACTCATGTATTTCCTTTCAAATTACCTTTCATGGGCAATCCAGTGGAATTAGTAGCAAAGCACGCCCTTGGTGACAAGATAACAACATCGTCAGCATCACCATTTAATTTGCCACTTCTAAAACAATCCGGCAACTCCACATTTCCCCCTTGAGCAGAAGGGGCAGAATTCTCTATGGTATTGACAACATCGGCAATATCCTCCAACTTCACCTTCAGCATATTGGCCAGCATCCCCTTCATCTCCATCACCTTTCCTTCTAATTTCAGGTACCATCCTTCATGATATTCACTTCCCTTATCAGACTTCATCTTTTCAAATCTCAATTCATCCAAAAGCTTAGCGGCCTCAACATTTTTGCATCTCAGCTCCTCCACAACCTCATGACTCTCAATTTGTCTTTGCCTTAACTCTTCCACACTTTCAATCAACACCAATTTCTCGCGCCTTAAATCTGTAATAACCTGCTCCATTTCCACAAGCTTCATATCCATACATTTTAATTTTTCTTGATATGATCTCACCAACTCCTCACTTTCCAAGTTTTGATTCTTCAACTCATTAATTTTCTCATTCAGCTTGATTATTGACTCGTTCTTTCCACTTTCCATCTTCGATTTCTCCTCATAATGGTCATCATAATTACAATCCTTTTCCCTTTTAAGTCTATCGTAAAATGGCCTCTGCTCCAAAGTCAACATCTTTATAGTTTCCTTCAGCTCCTCACATTGCCTCCCACACCTTTCAAGTTTTTCCTCAAGCTTCAACTTTTCAAGCTCTGCTAATCCATGACTTCTCTCAAGCAAACAGGCCTCTTCCTTGATCGAATCGCAGTCCCTCCTTAGATTTTTTATTTCCGTTTTCAGTTTCTTTTCACGATCCATTAAAATTTTTTGCACCTCATTAAACTCCAACTCAAGAAATGAGTGCTTAATGAATTTAATCAATTCTGGGATAGATAAGGCTTGAAGAAGCGTGGGGATCCCACTTTCAAACTCTGATGAACTCATTTTCGCCAAATATTAAACAACGTATGCAATTCCTTTTATACGTTTCCAGCTGATCATCTAGCCCTACATGCAACGGCAGTTTTGAATGATCAAAACCCAGTTTTTTATTGCCAATAATCATAAACTTAAAATATACGTATGCTGTTTTTACAGAACCGAAACACCAATCAGATTTAAAGAGAAAAAAAAAACACCCAGTTTTACAGAACTGAAAGAGAAATCAAAAGAAAAAACTCACCCACTTCACCAAAACCACCAAGATGAAATTCCTGAAAACTCTTCTAGCAGAGGGTGCAGTATAACCGTAACAAAAAAGGAAAACAAACATCACAGACAAAATGCTGTTTGCATCGATGGGTGAGCATTAATCATCCCAGACATTCCATCTGGTTAGGATGTGCTTTTGAGGAAAAGTGGGCTGAGTTTTTGGTTAAACATCACTTTGAGAGCAATTTATGGCTAAAAGAATTGTTTGAAGAAAGGGAAAAATGGGTTCCTGTTAACTTGAACCACACCTTTTGGGCTGGGATGATTTCTATACAAAGAAGTGAGGGGATGCATGTTTCTTTTGATGAATTCGTTCACTCAAGCAGCACACTGAAAAAGTTCATGGAAGAATACGAGATTGCAATCGGTAATGAGATTCAGAAGGTATATACCTAGTCATTATTCAAGAAATTTCAGATGGATATCATTCGCACGTTGTATTTCCATATTGTTCCATATTATCACCGTTCACATCTACATAATCAATTATAATGTTACATATTTTAGTTTGTATCTTTACATTATTTTTTTCTAGATTATGGGACTTAATGAGGATTAGGATATCAAAATCAACAATGTTGTAGATACAATGTTATATATTTAGTTCTTACCCTAGAACATAATTACGTGAAGCTAATCTACCAGAACATAGTAAATGAGTACAAATTGTAGCCAAAATGAAAACTAGTACGCATACACATGCACATAATACAGAACCGTATCAGTATGATATGTAATCTAATTAAAATCAAAAGTACCAATCTCTTTTGGTGCTTTAACTTCCCAAACATATGTAGTGTTCCTTGTTTATGGTAACACTTGCATTTTCATTAGTATTTAAAGTTAATAACCAATAAATGCTAACAAGAACTCATTCATTTTTTAAGGGCTAAATGCAAAAATCAACCTAAAGTACGTCTGATTTTCAATTTTCAACTTAATTTATTTTTATTCGATTGCAACTTGAAGTTCAAGAGTTTCTTAAATTGCAATCTTAAATTTTTTTCTGGCCAAATGCACATTACATCTACATGACATGTGACTTTCAGAAGGACAAAAACAATGAGAATTGAAAACCTGAAGTACAACTTCTTTCAATTTGAAACCTAACTTTTTTTTAAATGACAAATTTATTTTTATGAAAATTACGTGTTGTGCAACTCGTCGGAAAAGTTGCAGAAAAAAAGTTTAGATTGCACTTTTAAACCTTGGGTTGCAACCAGATAAAAAAAAAATGTTTGGGTTGCAAATTGAAAAACAGCTATGCTTTAGGTTGATTTTTACATTTAACTCTCTTTAAATAACAAGCGCAAATTTAACTAGCAGCTAGTACACGGAAAACAGATACCAACATTTGTAAATGCAAACAGAGTACATAACTACACTAGTGCATATTGGGAGGCAAAAATAGAGAATTTAAACAAACTAATAAAAAAAAAGGATCGAAATCTTAAACTAAAGGAAAGCAAGTGCATCGTATCAAGAAAGCCTAATAATCTACTTTCTTTCACGTCCACTAACGATACTACCGATTAAAGAAGAAAGAAACTTCAAAGAACCTAACCACAACAAAACCCTGATGCAAATTCTCATTATGAAGCAAAACTCAGCAATCAGAATCAGAATAAAGCAATCAACAAAGTTTCAAGTCATCAAATACAAAAATAGATTGAAAATAGAATCAGCAAATTTGACAGCAAAAACAGAACAAAACTTGAAGGTGAAGTCAGATATTGAGTAGAAGCATACCTAATCAGAGCGAGGAAGGAGACAATCAAACGAGATAATGAAGAGTGAAAAGGAGAAAGCAAAGCGACGTGGGAAAAAGAGATCAATGATTGCAGCAGTGCGCATGGCATGTCTGGTTGGGCCGAATAAGAAATTTAGTTCTTTTTTTCCCTGTTCTTTTTTTTTTTTTTGGAGGATATAATTGAAATAGGGTCCAACTAAAGGTACTCCATGAAGTTTTAAGGGCGCCCCATTTTAGTATAAATATTTTACAATATTTACACTAAAATGGGGTGCCTTAAAATTTCATGGGGTGCCTTTAGATCCACCCATTGAAATATTTGGGTTGTATTTAGTTTTTTTTTTTTCTTTTAAATGAGATCAAGGGTAGAAGATGAAAATAAAAATTAGATGATTAGAATATATGATGAGACTATTAATTAATGGGTATATTAATATTAAGGGTGGAACTAAACACATCACCCTATGAAGCACCTCCAATTTCAATTAAAAAGAATTATAAATTTTGAAAATATCAAGTTTATTTTTTTAACAAAAAGAAAATAATGTTGTTTTGTATTCCACAATTTTGACCTAATATGTTATTGTGTATTCGGTGGCCGAATATACTTTATATAGATATTCGGTTAATTAGAATCAAACAAAATTGATTGAACTTTATCAAATTTTATATTATTTTATTTTATTTTTATATTTAATTAATTCATGAAATGTTAGTGAATAGGCAACCCCTTGAATTTAAATCAAAAGGAAAGAAAGAAATCCTCTTTTGTTTTCAAGCTCTCGCACTTCTCATTCATTTCATCAAAATCAGAAAACCATTTGCTTCAATAAATCGTGTCCCTTTTTTTCTTTTTCCACATATTGACATGAAATCGAACAAAATAAATGAACGATACGAGCCATGAAAAACCCTCATTGAACCTACAAAGCCTGATCGAAATAAACACCAAAGTTTCGAATATTCATTCCCTGAAAATTGAGGCTTTCGATGACCAATATGAGATGATTACTTCTTAAGTGAACTCAAAACTGAAGGAAGCTGGAATATCATCTGAAAATTTGGTGGGTTCTTCGAAATCTGATGTTGGCAGATAAAACCTAAGTCAGGTATGATATGAAACCCCTATTCACCAATATTAAACAAATGCATAAAATTTTGTGTTAAAAATACAAATGCATGTTAATTATGTATACTAGTATCGTTGAATGCCTTTATAAAAGTAAATTACTTCAGAATTAGTTTTCTCTAAAATATTCAATAGATCAAATGCCGTGATTGAGTTTATTAAAACATCATATGAGCTCTTGCATTATAAAGATGTTTGGAAACTTGTAAGTTTGTAGAAATAAGATCTTATTTAAAAAATAAAAATAAAAAGAGGATAGATGTTCTCAACCATAAATATAGTTTTAGTATTATAGAAAAATAAATGAGGAATGAGATATTAGACAAACATAAATTCTCAATGGAAAACACGTAAATTACAAGGATGTCCTTCAAAATATAACTTAATCAAGTATAAAATAGACAATGCACCTGATCATCACTTTTAGAACAGAGTAAAAATAAATGGATAGATGTTCAAAATTACTAATGTGCATTGATGTGTAAAGAGAACATGCATATGTCAAATGGATAGTAATATTGACCCTATATAACATTTACAAGATTGAACTTCGATAGGTTTAGATATAAACTACCCGACAGTCCTGTCAAATGGATCAAAATTGCATGGTCAAACAATTGACTGAACTAATAATTGTAAATGAATTTGTGAACATAGCAAGATGTCACAAAACTTTAAATAACATGGAGATGCCCTGAGTTAATGATCATAAGCCAGAGTTGATATCATACGATCATCTAATTTAAGCTAAGAAACCAGGGTCACTGGTTGAAGCTAATGGACTATACCTTAAACTCACAAGTCCAAGTTTTACACACGAAATCCTACAACAAAACCAAGAATTTATCTTTTTACCAAGAATTTATCTTTTTATCAACCCCCACGTAGCTCGAAATTTCCCCATCTAAGACAGGAAATAAGATACGAGGAATTGTAGAAATCATTGCATGGCGCATCAAACACTATCAAGCTGTTGATCTGGAATAAGCCACAACACATTTGTTATGCTGGTTTGAGAAGGTATTCATTAGCAATTGATGCTCCTCACCAGCAGCCGCGGAATCCAGTGTCCCATAAAAACAATTATTAAGCTGCTTTAAGTACACTATCAAAGTAAAATCTATATATTGGGTCCTCTACGCTGAATTTGTGAACCTAGGCGGTGCGAGAATAGAAAAATGAAAGGAATAACCAAAATGCTTTTTCCACAGCTTCTGAATCTTCGGTACAACAGGCGAATTGGGTAACTTACATAGGAAATAAAGGGCTCAAAGCACATAACAGAAAATTTTGTGGAGTATCACTCATCAATATAAACAAAGTAATATAGCCATAACACCATGTTACCCCGCTAATCATCATCAGAAACAACCTTCTGCTTCTTCCACTTGTAAGCTGCTTCCAAAATCTTAAGATTTGTTGTCTGTGTTTCTTCTGGGAAAAGATAATCAATGTACTCCTCGTACCTGCATGATATTGAAATCTCAGAACAAGTCATCACCAGCAGATTGATTTCAATGATCTTAAATACAACACAACCATGGTTTTAAAGGATATAAATAACATATCATAGTAAGAAACCCTAACATGCATCTTTACCTAAACTTAAGATACAATATTTTCTTTTCAGATTCCGAAAAGATGTCAGACATTACTGAAAAAAATTAAGAGGGAATTTTCAGGTGTGGGAGAAAGTAACACATGATGCCCACAAGCCTGTAGAACACACAGAAAATGTGGCCACAACCACATGCTATCAAGAACAGTAACTTAATTCAATGATTAGAACAAGAGAAGCCAAACAATGATGGGACAAATTGGAAGTATGCCTTTATTTTATAAGAAAAAAAGAAAAAGGAAATCCGAATGCATACCCGGCTGGACCATCCTCTGTTTCTATATGCCTTCTCTTTTTGAGTTTCTTTGGCAGCTTAGCACGGACCAGATCAACGTCACCAAGCTCGCCAAAGCTGCTTTCCATGTTCAACCACTCTTCCAAAAGCATTGCCCTTTCCTCTTTCAACTCAGGGGCAGTAGTTCTGAAATAGCTGAGGGCTCTTTCAAAAACAGCTGAGGACAAGGAGATATATTAGAACTAAACATGATGTCAACTAATACAACTAATATGATAAAGCAAAAAATTGACAAGCATGGGATTTGACTTTCGTACCTCTGGCACGTTGAAGGCATTTTCTCTTTTGTTCATAATCACTTTCAGGCAAGTCTGATTTCTGAATACCACTTTCAGGTAAGTCTGATTTCTGAATACCCTCTTCCATAGCAGATGCCTCAAACTTGGCATAACTGATCCACACCTTCAAGTGTTTTGTGCGGTTCAAAAGCCTCTCATAAAGTGCTCTAGTTCTTTCGTATTCGGATGCAGATAGTTCGAAGTCAATATATGCCTGTTATCAAATAATAGAACAATACACATTCATTCAAACAAATTCATAGTAGAGGGCTACAGAACAAGAGATGTTGTAAAGAGACTAGATCAGTTTTTACTTCTTTCAAGCAAGTAAAACTCCACTTCCGAAAGGTGAAACTCCAACATAATGAATGAATGAAAAGATGAAAAACAGGTTTACTAATTTAAAGATAGTGGTTTGACATTAAACTTTGAGGTTTGGCCATACATGAGAAATGCAGATGATGAAAGAAGTTATAACCATGCTTATTCCAGCTAATACTCATTGGAACAAAATCTGAAATTAAGAATCTCAATCAGACAGCACAGTCTACTTAATAAAATAAGATAATGTTACCACAGTGCCCCAAAGAGGCAAACCAAGTGGCAGGCAGACTCCAACCATGATACTGTATAGAGAGCGAGTAACACAAGTGCAACATGAATTGAACACACTTAATGTTTGCGAGATGCAGCAACCAAAGTACCTTCCACAACAGCTCTGGCATGTCTAGAGCAGGTTGGTCAATTGCAAGCTCAAAAAGAGCTCTGGCTCGTTCAGTTTCATCCAAGGACTTCTCCAACTCTGCATACTTACTCCATGCATAACAGTTCTCAGGAGACCACTCCAAATACTTCTCATACAGTTTCCTGCATCGTTCTATATTACCAAGCTGCAACTCTATCTCAATGTACTTCTTAAAAATCTGTTTGCAACATAATAAATTCAGAGTACAGTAGATGAAAACTTTAGAACAAGAACCAAATAAACAATGTTTTATAAAATAAACTTTTTTTCATACCTTATCCTTGGGAGCCATGCCAATTGCTGACCCTAAAATTCGCCGTGCCCGATCAATATTTAATTGACGTATTTCGAACTGTGCAGCCATGAGCCAAATCTTAGCAAATGAAAACTTTTCGTGAGGTATCATCTTCAAGCACAAGCTGCTCAGATTACAAAGTATATCAGGAAAGCATTGTTAAAAACAACTTTTATGATAAGTGCAGTTAAAAAATTGATACAATCAACCACGAATAATACAATCTATCACAAAATAAGAGTTACAGGAAGTTCAGAATGTCTATCAACAAAATATTAAAATTCCACTGCAAATGTTGTCATTCTAGGCATCGCATTAATTGGATTTCTAAAAACTAGCTTACAATATAAAAAGATTTTCCCCAATATATTAAAAAATTCATTATACGTTTCAGTAGGTATTACTGGAATTGTCAACTGAGAATATGAGATGCATAAATAAATTCGCATATTTTTGTTGCAACATTCCAAGCAGTTGATTACTAGTTAAAAAGTGTATGGATGATCAAATATTGGAAAATCAATAAGCTTTCATATCCTGACATTCAACAATCTAATGTGCAGGAAGCAACTACAATGGAAGCTATACTTCTACATCTTCACGAATAAAATGCAGTTCAATTTACTACTGCAAACTCTTATGTCACAATAATGACATGGAAAATGATTTGATGTTTATTTCACGGATAAAATTTTGGAGGAACAAAAAAAAAACGTCCCAATGAATATCAGAAACAATTAATAAGAGAATTAATCAAGAATTAAACTAATAGATTTTTGTTCTATAAACTACTTGTTTGTACATATTTCATTAACAATAATGATAATTTGTACATATTTCATTAACAATAATGATAACATCCACAACTTGCATTAAAGTTAATTTTATCTTTGTTTTGTAACAAAAAATATATATACTGAGAAGAAGAAACTAATTAGCAAAAAGGGTATGTTTCGACTTTCTCCATTTCAGTCCAATGAAACACATTCAAGCTTTTAACCATGATGATACCATCACATAGTTAAATTACACTACTACTCGTTGGATCTGAATCTCATATTCTGATGTCTTCTTTAATACATGAGGAACCTCACGGCAGAACAAGTTATTGACAACAAACAAGGATGCATCATAATATCTCTATTAGATTAAGAGTAGAAACCATCTATCCTCAGATTAACTTAATGTATATTTAATTAAGTATCTAAAATGGTATCTTACTTATATACATCTCTTGTTCGGTCCACGTCCTTGGCATCAAGCTCCTCGTACAACACATAATTAATCCTGATAACAACTCAAATTCATCGAGTCAGCAACAAAATAAACGAAATATAATAGAATAAATCCTAAGTAAAGCCATCCTGACATTCAAAATATGGCATTTAAGCATTGAGCTTACCACAAGTATATATACCGCTGCCAGTACCGCTTCTCCTGAGCAGGAGGGACATTTGCTATTGCCCTCTCATACACATCCTCAATCCTTTGTTTGTCACCACAACTCTCTTCTAACCGAATATAATCAAACCACACATCATAATTAAGAGGGTTCTTTCTCACCTCATCCTCATACTGAAACCTCCTCTTTCCAACAATAGCATCCTCGATTCCTTCCCTATCACCATATTGTTTCTCAAATGCAACAAACTTTTTGTATAGCTCCTCAGCCCTCCCCTTCGGAATATGATCCAATGCATACTTATATATACATCTTGCTCTTTCTGTTTCCTTGCATTTCTCTTCAAACTCAGCAAAAGCCACAAATAACTCTTCAGCCTCTTCATCATCCCCCAACTTATTTACAGCCCTCTCGTAACAACTCCTAGCACGTCCTATCTCTCCATTTTTCATCTCAAATTTTGCAAACCTAATCCAAGCACTAACTTTCGGGTGGCATTCTACAAACCGCTCAAACATTTCTCTTGCTCTTTCGACCTCATTATACCTTAACTCAAACTTGATATACGAAAGCCATCCTTGCTGATCCGGCATCCACTTCATCCACCGCTCGAAAATTTGCCTAGCTCCAGCAACATTTCCTAGTATCTCCTCCATATGAATATACTTATACCACAACTGATCCACTCTGGGCAACAGTTGCGTTGCGCGATCCCATACATTCCTAGCATGATTAATAAATTTATTCTTCATTTCAAAATCAGCATACTTCAGCCACAATGTATGGTCCCTGTAATCCACCTCAAGCGCACGCTCCCACACTGACCTAGCGCGAGCAAAGTCCTTTTGAGATTCTTCCCACTTGGCATATTTGACCCAAACGCTTTTATTCCACCGCACTCTTCGAATTAAATCCTCGAATTCTTTGCGTTTTCGAAGGCGATAATCTCCGAGCTCAATAGAATCAGTAATCTTCTGCTTGGGTGGCCGAATTTCTGCTTCTTGACGCTCTCGAGCTTCACGAAGGATTTGCTCGGCGGTTATTTGGATTGATGCCGGCGTCTTGTTCTTGACTCGGGTGGGTCGGGGGAGCTTTACCTCGGTCTCTTTCTTGGTTAGGTAACCCAAACTCGGGTCGGATTCTCTCACGTTCGACATTGCTGCGAGCGTTCCTGAGTTCTGCTATGCTTATGGTTTTCTCAGATGTGTTGAGATTAGGGTTTGATATGAAAATTGGGGAAAACGCTGCTACACTGATTGATTTATAGTGATTGGGTTCCTCGTGGAGTTATAACTTCTATTACACTTCATATACATCTCCTATTCCAATTATTACACTTAATATATATTTCTTATTTCAAATCAATAACCGCATATTATATTTAATAATATTACTAATTAATATATAATATATATTAAATATTATATAACATAAAATATAATAGAAGATCCACATTCTGAAGATCTAGATTCTTTTCTTACTGAACCTGAACTTTATTACGATTACGTAATTTCATAACATACACTAGTGTAGAGTGATTTCATCTATTAGTTGTTTAATTATTACAATTTATCTTATAATATGGTTGATATCGATATTATTATATATATTATAATATAATAAATAACTTTTATTAAGTATAATATGAATTGTATAGTGAAAATGATATATTAAAAAGTGAACATATGGTTAGCAAAGTATATAGTTTATAGATAAAATAAAATAAAAATCATAAACAATTATAAAATGCATTTTCTAACTATTATTGTTATTCTTATATTTCATATGTAAATAAGACATTAAAATATTACTCAAATGTCCACCGTGGACAATTCTTAATATATCACCGATGACATGTATTGATCTCATTCCCTTATTATATGAAAGTAAAATTAATAGATACTTTGAATTTTTGACACATCCGTGAACATATTTTAACATGTCCATGATGGATAGGGGAACGGGACTATAAGACATTAATATTTCTTATGTACTATAATTCAAATATGCAATTATAATTGTAAAAATAAAAGTTGTCAGTTAAATTTGATTATTCAAATAAATTATTTATGTTTAGGTAAATGATCAATCGTGGGCACATTAACATGTAGCAACGGCTGATATGTCAAGTATCTAATAAATTTCAATATCCATTATTTCACATTAACATGTACGAATGACTGCTGTGTCAAGTATCTAATAAATTTCGATATTCATAATTTTAGAATTATTATCATTATACATTATCGATGGATATTTTAAGAGTTGTAGAAGACAAATATTTTAACATTTTTGTTTTCAAAACATACTATACATTTTTATTTTCAAAATACACTATTCATGTATACTTCGTTTTTAGTAGAAATTATTTTGAATTAATTTATAATAATTTTAGATCAAAACAATTTAATTCTAATTGATTTTATATCAAATAAATATAATATGAATTGATTTAGATATCCAAATATATTTTTTAATTATTATTATTTCTTTTATTTATATATTATTATGATTCTAACTTTCATGTAAAATAAAACAACATAAATAAATAAAAAATGTTTCTGTAACGTCCCGAATCTTTTGTAATTAAACCTTAATTAAGATGTTACTTATTTAATAAAAACACCACTCTTTTAAGAACAAAAATAAAGATAAATAAAAATTTAAGATTTGTTATAAAAATTCATTTCCATAATTCATAAAATATTATGTTTTAGTTTCAATCTACGTATCTCACATATGGAAAATATGAAAAATTTGTAACTATAATAACGTTAATAAAGATATCTATCTAATTTTGTATCCATCGCAATACACTTTTAATTATAGATTTATTTTAATATATTATTATTATTATTATTATTATTATTATTATTATTATTATTATTATTATTATTATTTACAATTTTCGTAAAATAAAGTAGGTAAATGTAGATTTTTGATCAGACACGTACCTATAGAATGCGCACCGTGTGCACTTTTTAAAATTTTCTTTTTTTAATATTTAGTATTTTATATTATACATATTTTTTTTCATGCTACCACTTTATATACGAATTTTCTTTTCTTTATTCACGCTACCACTTTATATTGATTTTTTTATCAATTCTCATCTCAAACACATAATCTCTCATCAACATCTTTATATACAAACTCTCTGATCAATTTTCATCTCAGACCTAACCCCTCCTCTTTTATCAATTTTCATCTCAAATATCTCATCTCTTATCAATTTTCATCTCAAATATAGAACTAACCCCTCATCAACATAGATATTTTTAACAATTCGCATCTCACACCAAATATTTAATTTTATTAATTGAAATAATAAAAAAATGTTGAATTAATCAATTAAATGATGCAATAACAAATATTTAATTAATCAATTCTCAAGAAATCTTAAATTCTAATCAATATTCGAGAAATTTTCAAAATTAACCGAAAAAATTAAAATATGAATTGAGCAGTAAAGAAAATAAATTCTCAATAAATCTTCAAAATCAACAAATCATTCTCCAACTCAATTATCAATTACCAAGAAGTTTTCAATCAATCCTCAAAATCTCAAGTTTGTTTAATTACTGTTTTTTTTTATCCTCAAATATAATGAATCTACACATAATCTTTTTTGTATCGTCAAATATAATGTATCTGAAAAAAATAAAAAAAATCAATACCATAATTTTTTAAATTAAAAACTTTCAAAAAAGAAAAAAGATAAGAAAATATTATACCATTCCAATGACGTGGTACAATGAAAATTTTCAAAAAAGAAAAAAGATAAGAAAATATTATACCATTCCAATGACGTGGTACAATGAAAATTTTCAGAAAAGGATAAGAAAATATTATACCATTTCAATGATGTGGTAAAATTTCTCCTATCATGCCCACTGATGCACAACCACGACAAACTCTTGCTTTTAAAATTATTTTTTTCTTGCGGTACAATTTCTCTTGTCATGCCCACTAATGCTTGTTTTTTCCTTTAACGATATATGACTTTTACCACATCCTTTTGATCATTAATCTCAATCATATTCTTTATATCATTATACACAATTAATCAATTATTAGTTTAGCAACATTTCCTTATTAATGAAGTATTGAATATTCTAATGAATATTGCTAAAATCATATTTTAAGGATATTTCGAACATTGATTATGATTTAGGATTTCTTGAAAATTGATTAATTGAATATTTTTCATATACTAATTGTTAAAAAAGTTTAATTAATTGAATATTTTTCATATTTGATATGATAATTGATAAAAATTGTGTTGATAATGAGGGGTAGGTGTCTGAGATGAGAATTAATAAAAAAAAATTAATGAAAAGAATTTTGTGTATAATATAAAATATTAAAAATTAAAATTAAAATTTAAAAAAAAATCAAAAATGCATGCATTCTTCAGATGCTTGCCTGATCAAAACTGTATAAATATAATCCATATCCATATTTGCATAAATAAGTGTGGTCAACCATATCTTTTTGTTCAAGCAAAATTCATTAATTTATTAATTATTTTTTGATAACTAGTTTTTATCTAATTATAGGATAGTATATTTATTCTACAAATTCAAAGTTCAACCATATCTTTTTGTTCAAACAAAATTCATTAATTTATTAATTATATTTCGATAACTAGTTTTTATGTAATTATAGGATAGTATATTTATTCTACAAATTCAAAGTTACTTGAATTTTTTCAAAATGAATTAATCATGCACATATGAATAGAGAGTCAATTAATAGAAAGGAAATATTTCTGGGAGTTTGAAATATAGATTTGTTTAGATATGTTATATCTAATCTAATATGTATAATTTTTTATGGATATTGAAAATCTCATATCATTGAGGAACACTTTGAATTTGAAGATTGTTAAGGAACTTGAAGATTGTTGAAGAACATTTTGAAGAACTTGAACTTGAAGATTGCAAGAGTGTCTTGAAGATTGCAAAAGTGCACATTTTGAAAAACTTGAACTTAAAGATCGTCAGAGAACTTGAAGATTGTTGAATAACATTTTGAAGAACTTGAACTTGAAGATTGCAAAAGTGCCTTGAAGATCTCAGTAAATGAAGATCGCTAAAGTGCCTTGAAGATCATCAGCAAACGAAGATTGCTGAAGAATATTGAAGAGAATTTCTCTAGCTCTTGAACTCTTCAATTGCGGTGAAATTGTGTCAAATATTGAACTTGAAACCTCTATTTATAAACGTAGAATAGAGAGTTCGATAGACTTCACAGTAGGAGATTTTAATGATTTGATATGATTTTATCTTATATCTTTGTCGATAATTATTAAATTTGATTTTTGTAATTTAATAATATATTCACTATTTTAACATGTGGCAATTTCTGATTGGCCAACAAAATATGTATGAAATATCAATTAATTTGATTATTTAATTTAAAAATTAAAAATTATATTTAATTAATTCCAAAATAAATATAAATTAATATTCCCCATATTATTTTATACGTGGCACAATATAGTTGGACATTTAAATTTGTGCATCTACAACTACATTTACTAAAAAATATTACCATCATTTGAAAAAATAGTTGATTTTATAATTATTCTTTTCATTCTCCTATGGGATTTGATCTTCATTCATACTTGCATTCTTCTCAACTCTACAGTTTTTCAGGTAATGCTTCAATTCCGAATTATTTTATTTTATTTTTAGTTTTGTCTGAATTTTTATTGCAAAAAAATCGTTTCTATTTGCGTATTCTCTCTGTTTGTCGCTTTGGAGAAGAACAAATAAATTGATTAATGAAACAATGCATTAGATCAGAATCACGAACAGAAAACACACACACGTGTGTGTGCAATGGGGAAAGAGGCAGATTCTCATGCAGATCGATTGGATCATATTAATCCTAGTTAAAAACTTGCATTTGACCCATAATCTCCATAGCAGATTTGATTCTCTATGCTGATTTTAAAACTTGCATTAGGTAATATAATATCTCTTTCAAATGGTTTTGCTCAAATGCCCACCGTGGGCATTCTTAATATGCCCACCGATGACGTGTATTGATCCCATCCCCTCGTTATATGGAAAGTAAAATTAATAGATACTCTGGATCTTTGACACATCAGCCGTGGGCATATTTTAACGTGCCCACGGTGGGTAGGGGAGCGGGACTGCTCTTTCAAAATGTGTTTCTGTAATTGTTTTTTTCCTGAAATATTACGGCTATTTTCTGATAAAGCAGATGGAAAATTATGTTTTAGGCAATGCACATGTTATTTAAATGTTATGTGGATTTCCTCGTTTCCATTATTGGATTCTCAGTAACATTTCACAGTACTTATGCATGAGAGCTGCATTGATGCATACCAGAAGATTTTCCAGATTATCCTCAGTTTGAAGCAACAGTGGTAATAATCCCTGGAAATTGTGGGGCTAAAAGGGAATTCCAAGTTGTTGGGTAGGAGAGACCAATGAAATCCTTTGGAAATCACATTGACCCTGAGAAAGATGAGCAATTGAGATTGGTGAAAACAGGTAAATATTCATCTACAAAACCACCTCAAATATGCATACAACAAGTGGCTGAGAAGTTCTTGTCTCTTGCAGAGGTTGAGAATAACGTGAAGATGATTTTGAAGCTTGCCAAAGGCATAACTGGCAACAAGGATGGGAACTCGAAGAAAAAGTCGGAATTAATGAATCTCATTGAAGATTTCCATCAGCATTATGAAGCACTGTACTACTTGTATGAGGATTTAAGAGGAGAGGTGAAGAGCAATGTTGATGGTGGTGATGGTGGTCCTTCTACTCCTCCTTCGGATTCAGAGTCGTATTACTCTCCAGTGGAGTCAATCCCGAAAACGAGCCTTTCAAACGTGTCACTTGTTGATGATACATCAGATGTAGAAGATACTATTCTCAAGGATAAGTTGACTTCCTCTATTGAAGTGAAGGAAAATGCCCCTGCAAGGTTGGGTCAAGTGAAAGAGTTAGAGGCAGAGGTTGCGCGTTTGCAGGCTGAGATCGAGTCTCTTAAGCAACAATCAGAGGAGCAAGCGGAGTGCAAGTCGAACGAAGCTTTGCAGATGAGAGAGAATGAGTCACGATTGGAAGCTCGTGTTTTGGAGCTTGAAGCTGTGTGCAAAGACAAGGAGCATTTGCAGCTTGAGACGAAAGCTTTGAGTGTCAAAAAGAGTAAATTGGAAGAGAAACTGTGTCTTGTAATGGAACGAGTCGAATCTCTTCAGCAGGAGCTGGTGTCTGTGAGCAATCAGAAAACGGAAATGGAGTTGGAACTCAAGAACAGATCAACGGAAATTAACGCAGGTAATCTTGAGGAGCAGATGATGAAGATAAACGAAGAAGGTAATCGATTACAGGTCGAGAATCAGGAGCTACAACAAAAGATATCTCAGCTGCAAACATCTCTTTCGGAGAAAGAAAATGAATTATCAGCTCAGCATAAGAAGTTTAAGGCTAGTCAAAATGAATTATCTACCCTGGCGAAAAATCTGGAAAACAAGTTGGAAGTTTTGCAGAAGGAGAAAAACAGTATGCAGAAGGAGATGGAGGCTTTAAGAAAGGAAAAAGAAAGGTACGTTACGGAGATTGAGAATGAGAAACAGAAGTATTTGGTAAGCAAATCGAAGATGGAGAGAAAGAACGGTGAACTAACAGACAAGATAGCCGATCAGCAGAAAACTCTTCTCGAGTTGGGGGATGCCATAAGCAAGTTGAAATCAGAAAACGAGAGAGCTCAAGCTCAAACCAAGTTTCTCGACTCAAAATCAAATTTCAACCTCTTGGAAAGGAAGATAGACGAAATGGCAGAAGAGTTCAGGAAACAGTTTGAAGACAAATACAGAATCCTAAGCCGCAGAATCAGGGTTGCAGAACAACTCCACGTGGAGAACAAAGAGTTATACAGAAAAGCCAAAGAGGCGTACGAGCAAGAGAACAAGGAGCTCCAAGAAAAGATAAGCAGAAACGAGGAGGGGATGAGAAATATGAAGGATATATCTGTGGCAGCAAATGAAATGCTGATTGCTTTAGACTCGGTAGCCTTAAAGTTTGAGGAATGCAACGACAATTTTCTGAATAGAATATCCAAAGCCTCGTGTGAGCTGAAATTCACGCAGGATTGGGTGAGGAGGAAGAACAAAGCGCTAGTGCAAGTGAAGCATGATCTAGATGAGTTGCTAGCACAGCTCAACGACAAGGAGGCAGAGATATTGGTGTTCAGAGAGAAGATGTGGAAGTCGGAGAATAAGTCGAGGGAATTGGAGAAAATGATCCAAAAGAAAGAGGATGGGATGCTGGTGCTTCAAGAGGAGAAGAGAGAGGCTATAAGACAGCTGTGTGTGTGGATTGACTATCATCGAAGTAGGTCCGATTATTACATGAAGATGCTGTCTGATATGAAAGCTGCACGAAGGAAGGCGTCTTGACCAGAAGAAGAAGAAGAAGAAATTTGTGCCATTTTTGGTTTCTTGAATTGATGATCATTAGTTGGTTTATAGGAAATGTGGAGCCTTTAGAAGAATAAGAAAATGTAGTCAGCCAGTTAGTCACATTTCTAACATCATAAGTAGCAAATTAGCTGCAGTAAGAGGCATGCAATTCTCTTGTTTCTTTCTTGATCAAACTTGAATTGCTACAAAGAAATGCATATTTCTGCATTAATTTTAGAGTATTAGTTTTCATGGTTATACACTTGTTTGTCTCTAAAGGAGGGGGTTCATGTCTAATATATTTCACATGAAATTCAAACATGTTAAAGAAATACAATATCTAAGCAACACTTGGAGATTTTCTTTTACTCTTCATATTACATTTCATATTTCAAAATATTTATTACACGTCAAACGTATCAAAAGACATATTTAATTAATATATGATGTCTATCAAATATCTTGAAATATGAAATGTAACACCATATATGTGATAGAGAATCCAGACAAATATCTAAATTGATCTTTGCTCAAGCTCATTCATAATACTTTTTTTTTTTTGATATCAACAAGTCATTCGCGATTTGAAAAGAGAAAGAATATATAGAAACCATTCAAGACATTCAAGACAAAATGTCTTGAATATTACTAAACCAGATAAAGAATTCTTTTTTACAACACAAAATAGTTTTCTATCCTTTCTACCACACTTTTGGTGGATTGGTGGATTGTCAAAAGCAGTTCTTGCCCAATAGTGCAAAAAATGACTAGTGTGATAATTAATTGGTCTCATTACTACCACATTTATGTTTTATCAACAAGAATAAAATTATAATTTATTGGATTGTGATAGAAAAATATAAAATCTTGAGGAAATACCCCAAAATAATCAAAAACATTTAATTTTAAACCAAAATATCCAAAACTATTTAAGTTATCCTCAAATCTACCCAAATTATTATAATTTTACTCTAATATACCCAAAAGTACACATGCAAGTCAACGACAGCTCTGTTTGATGGGATGGGTCTGAATTTGAGTAATTTATATTTCGTGTAAGCCTATGCTGGACTTATTTCGGGTAAGCCTAACTGAAGTGATATTTCGTGTAAGGCCAAAAATTGAGATATTTCGTGTAAGACCAAAAATTTGCTATTTCGTGTAAGGCCAAAAACTGAGATATTTCGTGTAAGGCCAAAAATTGAGATATTTCGTGTAAGACCAAAAATGTGCTATTTCGTGTAAGGTCAAAAATGTGCTATTTCATGTAAGGTCAAAAATTCGCTATTTCGTGTAAGGTTCAATTCAAGCCAAATTTCGTGTAAGTCTTGAACTACCAATTCGTGTAAATGAGTTCATTGACTTTAGTGGGTCAAAAGATGTTGACAGGTATCAATGGAGGGGGGGTGATTTCACAAAAAATTGGGTAGTTTGAGCATTTATTATATACAATTGGGTAAATTAGAAATATTTAATACTCATTTTGGGTATAATGTGTACCCACTATTTCAAAATGGGTAATTTTGGTTGCTCACCCTAAAATCTTTCTATAATACACATGTTTTACACGAGTGTTTTCAGTCATTAGATCTTGAATCATTACATCCCCACCATTCATCTTTGTTTTAACTTGCTTTTAAAAATTACCGCTATAAAAACTTAAAATTCTCCTAGCAAGTCTAAAAGCATTTGCAATGTAGATTCATATCTACCTTCTCCATTTATTATTTTTAACAACTAGTTGAATGGATAAAATTGCAATCAAAATTGTGGTATTATGCATCTCAAATGATGAACCATTTGAGATTCATATTCCAGATGTTCGGATTTTTGGTTATGAAATCGTCATCATTAAGATTCCAGATAAACTGCATCCTGACCATCCACAAACCCATGATTCAATCATCAAACATCATAATGTTGTTGATGGTTATTATATTATATAAATTTATATGGGATTAATTGCAACAACCACACCGAATTATGAACTATTTTGCATATAAAACACTAAACTTTTTTATGTACCATATATATATATATTATAAAAGTTTGATATTTAAACGATCAAATTAATTTTTCGATCACTTTTCACCGGATTTTGACACATACTTGCGCATGATATCAAGTTAATTGTAAGAATCCCATCAAACTATCGACGATTTTGTATATAAATCACCGAACTTTTTTTTGATACTGATATATATTCAAAGTATATGGGCTTGACACTTAAGCCACCAACCTCATTTTCCGACAATTTTTAATTGGATTTTGAACACAACTTTCAAGTGACATATTTTCAAGGATTTTTTTATATCTAAACAATTGAATGGTTGTATTCTCATGACATATTTATGAAATTTCACTTTTAAATTAGGGTGTGAAGAAAAGAGACAATTTTTTCTCTTTCATTGTTGTCGAATCGCAAAGCTTGCAAACCTAGTGATTATTGCTGCTAATCCTCTCACATAAAACCTCATTCTCTCACGTAAAACCTCATTGGTTATGAAATTTGAAATTTCAGTTTAATGTTTGGTGTGGTATGTTTGAGGAAAAGATGATATGCTGCTTGACTATTGTATGTTTTTTCTTTATTTTTTTTGGAACTATAACACCGTTTCATCCTCATTACGAATTATTCTAGTGAAAATATATTGAAATATATGATTCGTGTTATGAGCAAGTTACATGTTAAAAATTCGGTGAAAAATGACTAGGAAAATGAGTTTGACGGTTTAAATGTCAAACCCGTATAATTTATATATATATTACTGTCAAAAGAAAAAAAAGTTTGGCGCAAAATCATTGATAGTTTGGTAGGGTTGTTGCAAACCTTTTGTCACGTACAACTCATATGTTAAAATTTAGTAAAAAGTGGTTAGAAAATTAATTTAATAATTTAAATATCAAACTAGTATAATTTATATATATCGATGACATAAAAAAATTGAATGGTTGATATGTAAATTAGCTATAATTTGATGTAATCTAATTGATGCATTTATATATGTATGTATACCTTTGTATGACTCAACTACCAAGGGATTACAAGGGTCACATCTACTAACGGAGGTAATAAACGGAGGTAACCGAGGATTAAGATGGCGGTGGGTCCCCTGAAATTTTAAAAGTTGCATAAGTACTTTCGTAATTTCATATTAAAAGAGAAAAAAATTGAAAATTAGTGGCCACTAACGCTAATCACTAGTGAAACCAACATTAAAAAATCGGAGTTCAATTTCATCTTTACTTAATCACCTTGCTAAACTCAATTCAACTTCTTCTTAATCATCAACATCTTCTTCTTTCTTATGTTTTTTTTTTTTAAGGTTTATCTATATCATCAAATTCTCATTAAAGAAACCAATTCTAAGTTAAATTCTTTATTTAAATTCATAGTTAATTTGTTTTTCCTAGATATTTATTTTAAATTTCTTCCACTACCAATTATTAAATAAAGAACTAGGGTACAGATCCCTTTCGACTAATTAATAGAAGAGAGTTAGGAATTATTTATTGTAATTTTGGTCTGATAATTTATTCTGTAATTAAAATAATTTATTGAGCGAATTTTTTTTTTTTTTATGTTAAGATACTCTTGAGCAAATATTTTGTTTATCATAGTTGGTTGCTTTTTTTTTTTTTTTTTTTTTTTTAAATTGTGCATATAATTAATTTTTCTTTACTAATATTAGTGGAACACTTTGTATTTTAAAAAAAAAAAAAAGTTGAACCCTTCAGTTAAATAAATGTGTCTCTCACATCATATCATATGGATAATATAGCATGATAAATGCACGACATCACATTTAAATGAAATGATTTCCATTCAGTATGATCATGACATTATGTGTCCAATGCATGCAACCCTTTTATGTCACTTCACAAATGATTTTAGTATGTAGAGATTTAACTTGACGGATGGTACATTTTCAATTTAAGTAAAATTTTGGATTCGAATCCCACCTCATTTATAACTAGAAAAGACTTATATTTCACAAATTATATTTAAGTACAACATTTAACTTATTTAAATTGAATAAGAATATAACTTAGAGGTAAACAAATATAACTTTACATTTTATCCTTCGCTCCCATACTCTCTCATCAAAAAAATTAAAAAATTTCAAAATAAAACACTAAAATATGATCGCACGTGGATGAAGAATAATAATGTACACATTATATAACTTTGAAGTAAAATAAGTTCCAAAATATATTTTATTTAAAAAGAATCTAAAAAAAAAACTTACATTATAATTGAAGGAAATCGATCTACATTTCTTAGGGAAATGAATAATTTTTACAATTTTTACATGATGGTCCTTCTTTCATTTATTAAGATATGAAATCATCCTTGTCCATTTATCTTGAATGAATTAGGGATTTAATAAAAATTAAAAAAAAATTGGGTGGTTCAAATATTAATCATTCTAATCAACGTCACGAGATTACCACTGGCACTATTAAATTCCAAAATCAACATCTTAAAAAGTAATTTTGTTTATTTGTAAAAGGACTGAAGATGATCTGGTGATCCAGATTCCATATACGCACAAAAAGCAGGGTGGCATAAATAATTGTGCAATAATTTAGATCTGCTTCTTTTCCCACACAATTAAATTTCAAAATACAATGGCATTTTCTGTAATTATATCGAAATCAAAGGGCAAAGTCAATAATCAGAAACCTCCAAATTTTCCTTCTCTCCTGAAATTGAAGCGCCAATTGCAATGCCAGCCTTTCTGTTTAATAACAGACAAATCACTTCTTTCTCTCTCTAGAATTTCCCCCTAAATTTGCCAACAATTATAAATCATCTCTCTTCACACCATTGGATTCTCAAATTCAAATTTAATAATCTCACACACACTCAAACACTCTACTCTACCCTCTCTCTCTAGAAATCCGCTTCTTCTGTGTGGAAAGTTTTGGTGATCTCACTGTCAGCGGCGGCTGCTGATGCACAAGCTCTGATCTTGAGGTAATTCCTTGATTGCTTTTTATGAGATCGATGTTTTTGGCCTTTTCAGCTTACGCTATTACGGAATTTGTTCTTCATTAAGTTTTTGATTTGATGTTTGTTGTTCGGTTGTTTTTTTCTGTTTCTCGATTGAATTTTTCGTGCTATTGAATTATGACATGTAATCGAATTGTATGACAAGTTTATTTGAGTTAAGTTTGTTTGCTTTCTCAAACGCAATGATCAGCTTTAGTTGAGAAGCCTTTTCTCCGTCTGTTGAGTTTGTGGCCAGTTTTGATTCATTATAGATAGAGCTTGTTTCTTGATGCTGTTTCTTGCGATGACAAAGAGAAATGATTAAGATATTCGTTCGAATCTTTTATAAATTTTGAATTGATTGATTTGTTTTAGTTGCAGATTTTACAGTTCTGTCATCAACTACTCAATCTTTTGTAGGTCATTCTCTATGGGACAGAATTTTGTTGGTTCTCTATAACGATTTGTGGGATTTGTATATATTCAAGTTTTACTGTATGAACGATGAGATATGTATATTTTTAGTAGTTTCCCTTTTTTCTTATTTTTTATTTTCCAAAATAAATACTAATTTGACTGGACATTATTTCTTATGGACAAAAATCGAATTATCTAATTATAAGGAAAAAAAATCGAAAGTCTCTTTGATTTCCGATGAAATTTAACGAAAAAGTGAGCATTGTCTAACTTAATTCTTCGTTGACACAGATATATTCAAATTGTGATCCCCCATAACTGGTCCTCCAATAACAAATTTTTTTTTGACAAAAATACAAGAATTATGTTTCTCTAATTCTACCTTTCATGTAAGTATTATGATAATCATGTACGAGACATGATATATTTTAAAAAAGTTAGAAGAATGACATGATATTATTAAATATGACAAATGTTACACGTTATGATTATAAGTATGATATAATTTTACATTTTGGAGTTTCACATTTGGTCATTTCTTGTATATAGAAGTGTGATTATACTAATAATTATTAGTGATTGAAGGACAAGAACAATGTTTGAACTGATAATTGAAATTTTATTTCTTCTTTTATTTTTTGATGCTGGAAACTATGGAAATACTAATGAAGAGTTTTTTTTTATGGACCACATACATGTGGCATAGTTGTCACATGGTCTGTCCTAGCAGCACAATAATTTTATTTTAATATAAATTTATTCTGTGACGAAATGGATGAAGAATTTATGTCATCTCGATCCCTGTCATGTTGCAGTATTATGTATGGGATTTATCTGTTAAAATTCACTGTGAAAAGAGGCTTTTAACCTTTATATTCTTTTAACCTAATTTCTATCACTAGACATGTTGGCTGCTATGATCTACATAATATGGTGTATGAGGACACAGAACCCCTTCCTATAGTTATATTTAGAATGTGCAAAAGAAGATAAATATATTTTGACTGAATTTTTTAGAATAATTATTTGTTTCATTGTTCATAAGTTACTATATTTTTTGGTTAATTTTTTATCCAATATAGGTATTAATTGTTACAGTAAGAGTGGTAAATTGGGGTTAATTGTCATGGATGGAGAAAAAGTGAAATGGGGAAAAAGATCATAGGGAAGAAGTGGAGGTCAAAAAGTTTTGGATTAACTTTTATATTGGGGAAAACGCATTAATCCAAAAAGTGTGTGTGGCCAAATTCTGACTATAAAGTGAAATTTTAGCTAGAATTAAAAATGAATCTTGAGATTCAAAAGTAAATGTTGGGTAGAACTTGAAAGTGAAATTGAAAAGGCCCATTAACATTTTATGGCTAGAATTAGCATAGGCATTTTAGAGAAAGGGACATGAATCTTAGAGGTGATGGTTGATGCAATTCTCATCACATATTATAAAGCTGAATAAAGATGCAGAACATAAGATACGTGTTGCAACAATATTTTTTATTTCAAATAATATTCTTTATCGTATAATTATATTAAAATAATATCATAAAGAGTCGTCGTCATTATTACTCTCAAGTGGTAGGGAGGAAATAAGCTACTATAGAATAGGTTGGCTGAGACTTTCTAGAAAATTGTTAGGTGAACACTAAGAGTACGTTTGTTTTTGTGTTCATTTTATTTTCACATTTTCAATATTCGTTTAATTTTGTTTGTTCAGGGAATTTTTTGTGATCTTAAAAATTTGTGTATACTGTTTATGTGAACTATATGGGTTTAAGATGAAGTCTAGGTGTTTTCTAATTTCTTTAGTACCGAAAGAATAATGAAACTGTAATGGGTTGAGAATTTGTTAGAAACATACTATGTGTAATATAAATGTGTGAAATGAATATACTTTTATAGTTTTGAACATTGAAAATAAAAACAAACACGGTGTATTTGAACTAGAATATACTATATGTCCTTAAATTACGCGAAACGTAATCACATTCGAGTCCACAAAAGAAATCCTTGGTAACTATTTTCTCTTCTCATCATACATTTAAAAATCGTATAAGTAACAGGGGAAGAGAGCATCAAAAATAAATTAACTCATATAGAGAAAGCGTGATATGTTACAGAATTGTCATGCATTCTTATTACACAATTCTTTGCATGTTCTCCACTGTGTGTGTTATTGTGCTTGGTCGTAATATTCCTTGCTTTATCTGTAAGTCTATTCATCTGCTTATGGTATTTCTGTCATAAAAAAATCATCTAAGTGTATTTGCATACTGCCTTATCATCCTCTGCATCTAAGTGTATTTGCAGATAAACTGTTTGGCTAATTTTGCTCTTAGTTCTTTAATTAGATTACGCTTTGCATATGCATAACGGTCCTTTTCTGAGAATAAGTCTTCTGTCTTTCTAAGATGAAGATTGCTTTCTGTGATTTTCAACACAGATAAACTGCTGACAAACACAGAAAAAATGGCTAAGCATCGGTGGCGTGAGTCATTCAGATCCTTCTTTGGGAGTCACATTGATCCTATAAAAGATGAGGAGCTCAAAGAAAACAAAGCAGGTATATCATTTTTGTTATTTTGATCAAACTGGTAAGTCTGTTATAACGAAAAGAACTTGCTATTACTTTTCTGTTTCAAAGCCTGTAGTTTATTTCTCTCCCAAATAATCTATATACTTTCCATCTTCTGTCTGATGTATTAAAATGCCTTCTAATTGCAGAAATTGAGAGCGACTTGCAGAAGATCATAGAGGTTCTTAAAGATGATGAGAAACAGCCTCTAATTAAGTTGATTGAGAATTTCCACAATCATTACCAATCTCTATATGCACATTATGATCATCTGACTGAAGAGTTGAGGAAAAAGGCAGACAGCAAACATGGGGAGGACAGTTCATCTTCCAGCTCAGATTCCTCTGACTCTGATGATTTACCCAAGAAAAAGGGCGCAATAAATGGTGAAGGTGAGGATAATTTTGACAATGAACTTGAAATGGCACTTTCTGAGGTTGATGATCTGAAGAGAAAGTTGGCAATCACTATTGATGAGAAGGAAACATTACATCAGAAATATCAAAGTGAGTTGAGTAAACAACAGGAAGCACAGAAAATTATAACAGAGTTGAATTCTGAAGCTGATAAATGGAATAACGAGAAATCCAGACTTTTGACTGAAATTACTGATTTGAAAGTAGAACTGGAGAGTTCTCTTAAGCTACAGGCTGAACTTAGCCAAAAACTGGACGAGATGATTAGAGACAGAGAAAGCTTGAGCATTGAGAAAGATGCTGCTCTTATGAAAACTGAAGAAGAGAAGAGAAGCACTGAAGAGTTGCGAACCATTAATTGCCAGTTACAAAATGAGAAAAATGCCACACAGGTGGAATTAGAAGCAGTCAAGGGAGAATTCTCAACTTCAATGGAGAAACTAGACTTGGCAGAAAGTGAAATTGCTAAGCTGAGTGCTATGCTAATGGTTGCTGAGGAGCTGAAAACTAGTCTTACCTTAAAGATGTCACAGCTTCAGGATGAGGTAAAACATCATGAAAACAAGAATCAAGATCTAGTAGCTGAATCAAGCCAATTAAGCAAAAAATTGGCAGAGAAAGAATGTGAGCTTTCAAGTCAGCTGCAGAATTACGAGGCTTTCAAAGAAGCAGCAAAAGAAAGACTGGATTCAGCAGAAAAAGAAATTGCTAGGGTAAACCAGATGCACAAGGCTGCTGAGGAAGAGAGGGGTAGTCTCTCCATAAAGAATTCACAGCTTGAGGATGAGATAAAAGAGGCTGCAAACAAGATGCAGGGTCTGGTTACTGTTTCAACCCAGTTACATGAAAGCTATGCTGAGAAAGAAAGAGAGCTTTCAAGTCACCTTGAGATTCATGAGGCTCATAAAAAAGAAACAATGCAGAAACTGGAAACAACAGCAAGAGAGAATACTGAACTTAGTCAAATGCATAAGGCTGTGGAAGAGGAGAATGGTAGTCTCTCTTTAAGGATTTCACAGCTTGAGGATGAGATAAAACAGGCCGAAAACAAGATTCAAGATCTTGTTACCGAATCAAGCCAGTTGACTGCAAAATTGGTTGATAAAGAAGGAGAGCTTTCAAGTTACTTGGAGATACATGAGGCTCACAGAGAAGAAGCAAAGGGGAAATTGGAATCAGCAGTAAAAGAATTATCTAAGCTAAACGAGATGCAAAAGGCTGCAGAAGTTGAGAATGCCAGTCTTTCCTTAAAGATATCACAGCTTGAGAATGAGATCAAGCAGGCTGAAAACAAAATTCAAGATCTTGCCGCAGAAAAAAGACAGTTAAGTGAAAAGTTGGAAGAGAAAGAAAGGGAGCTTTCAAGTCACCTGGAGATTCATGAGTCTTACAAAGAACAAGCATCAATTCGTGCAAGGGATTTAGAACTGGAACTCGATTCATCACACACTCAAAGAAGAGACATGGAGAAAGAGAAAGAGAATACAATTTCTGCTCTTCATGCAGAGATCGTCAACCTTAATGTTAAATTAGACTACTTGCGGGTACATGAAGCTGAACTGGAAGAACAAATAGTAAAGAAAGCGAGTGAAGCCTCTGCTCAAGTCCATGAAAAGCAGATGAGACTGGACTTGCTGCTCAGACAGAAATTGGAATTGGAGAAACAACTTCAGAAAGGAGCGACAGAAATCGCTGTGTTCCAAAAAGAGATAGCAACTGTGAAAGAAGAGTTGAGAAATAAAAACTTGGAGCTAAGCAAGAGCATAGAAGAAAAGGAGGCTTTACTGTTACAAGTGAAAGATCTCACTAAGGAGCAACATGGTCTTGAAGAGCAGTTGAGGAGCAAATGTGAGGACCTCAGCCGATTGCAAGAAGAAAAAGAAAAGCTGCAAAAGAAATGTTTGGAGATGGAGAAATCATTGATTG
The DNA here is from genome assembly GCA_028654395.1 of Scutellaria barbata. Classification (NCBI taxonomy): domain Eukaryota; kingdom Viridiplantae; phylum Streptophyta; class Magnoliopsida; order Lamiales; family Lamiaceae; genus Scutellaria; species Scutellaria barbata. The sequence continues at coordinate 3,005,062 of CM053647.1, read as the reverse complement.
AAAGAGAGAGTGAAGTATCCACTTTAAAGAAAAAATCTGAAGATGGGGAAAGTGAAGCACGTTCACAGATCATGACATTGACTGCAGATAGAAACAATCTTCAAGAGCAATTGACATCTTTGGACGCTCAGAAAAGAATGGCAGATATCAGTCTTGGGACAATGAAAGACAAAATAAAAGTACTTCAGGAAACTATTGAACAGCTAACACGTAGATCAGGAGAAGTAATGGTTGAAACAGAAGCATTACGTGCTGATAAAGAAAGGTTGGTATTAGTGAAAAAGGGTTTGCTCAGCGAGGTTAACGCACTTCGTGGTCATAAACATGAATTGGAGACGACACTAACACAGAGAACCAAAGAGCTGATTGAAAACCACAAAATGATGGTAGAAGTACGGATAGAAGCATCCATTCAAATCGATGATTTGAAGAAACAGAAAAAGGAATTGGAAGCTCAGCTTCGAAAGAGTGAAGAGAATGTTGATGAAATGAAAAGAGTGTTAGAAGACGCTGAGGTTCAGCAGCGCTTAACAAGCCAGAAACTGCGTATCACGGAGCAGTTGCTAATGGAGAAAGAGGAAGAGTACGTGGAAAAGGAAGAGAAGTTGATGAGAGAACAGAGTTTGCTTTCAGGCTTAGTTTCTGCTTACAAAGATGCTGAGGCGAAGGCGAGCGTGATGTTGAGAAGCATCGATGCATTGCAGATGAAGTTCGATGAAGCGTATGGGCAGTTGGAGTCTCATGTTTGTGACATGGTGGAGGAGGTCAAAGTGACAAAGAAGCTCATGAAAGAGAGAAATGTTGAAGCACAAAAGAGACAGCAACAGGACGAGGATGGAATGAATGAGTTGATGAGAAGAGTGAATGAGAGAGAAGAGGAGAAAAGATATGCTATAAATGAGTTATGCAATACGATCGAATATCATCGGAATAGGTACGATGAACTCAAAGAGATGGTTGAGAAAACAATAGGAGGAGGAAGTAGAAGGCAGATCACTACTGCTTAGTTGGATTGGATTTGGTTTTCTTTTGTTTTTATTAGATATATTTTTTCTGTGATTTTTTTATATTCTTTGGTGTAGGATTTTGAATATGAATTCAGATTTGCTTTGTTTGTGTAGTAGTGTAGTGCGTACAGCAGCTATTGCGTTTTGTGATAGTTTCATTTTTGTATAGTTCCATTGAAAGCGTACAAATGCGAAAATGAATTTAAAATATTCAGTGTGTTATTTATTTTGTTATGCTTATTTCTTACTTTTATCTGAATTAGAATTTGAGGAGCTTCATCGAATCAATTTCGATTTTATGGTTATACATTTATATTATTACTATGTAGTTCATGGAGATTATTTAAAATAAGATGTTATTTTTCATAAACTTCTTCAATTTTGATTATTTAATTATACAATTATCATTATTAATCATATCTTATAAGCTTGGTGATCTTATTTATCTAAACATTTCAACAACTTATTTTTAAAACAAGACAAAATATTCTATAATTTCTAAAAACATTTTATAATATTTATCTTTCAAAAAAGCCTAACCAAACACCCTCTAAATATATATACATATTGATGTGAAACTAGTTGTTAATAATTGTTGAGATGTGTAATTGTTCGAAAAAAATCAAGAAATTGCAACGGATGTAACTTTTCATTTGAGTCTTGAAACGATTCATTTATATTTTCTAGTCAATTTTGATTTTTTTCTTTTTTTATTCCAAATATGTCTTTTAAACACTCTATTAAGACTTTGTTTTCTTGTTGAACAATAAATTTCGATTTTCAGAATATTTGCTTATTAACTAATTCTGCGTAATTACGTTTCGAAATTCCTGTTTAATTATTAGAGTTAATAATTTAAATGGTTTGCAAAAGTAGTTGGATCAAGCCGCGATGTTGGATCGTCAGGCCTTTCATTATTTAATAAAATGTTTGAACCAACAACTCTTACCTGTTTACATCTTACATCCAATCACAACTCGCCACGTCGTCAATCACAAATTTCATATATTTAAGCAACTAACATGCAACCTGCAAATTGAGTACTTATTTAATTGTAACACGACAAGATTCTACCACAAGAGTAGTGCGTTTGGGAAAGCATATAATCCCCCCAAAAGCAAACAACCCATGTATGAGAGTGATCAATACAATAGTATATGGAGAAGAAAGAAGAAATTTGGTGCAAGAATGAGAAGAATGAAGAAAAGGGAAGCAAGTGGGATTGTGGGAGCCCTTTGTATGATGCTTATGAGCTAGTATCATTAGCTAATATCATTGAGAGGCATATGATGGTGTTGCCTACCTCCACTCATGGATTTTTGTCGACCTCGTTAGAGTCTCATTACGGCAAGGGAAACATGGTGAAGACGAAGAAGAAAAAGAAGAAGAAGAAGAATGATATTATTCTTCGAAGGTTAAGGAAAATGGGGGGATCGAAAGGGTTTCTCAGCAAATTTTACGGGCTTTGCGGACGAATTGGTTTGAAACAATGAGCTAAGAGTGTATATTTATGCATATATGCATATGATCATGTCGAAGAAGATCAATCTGAGAGGTTTAAATACAATTTTAGTAGAGTTGATTTTTATTTTCTTCATGATATGATAAATAGTGCCTCAATATGATTGATATATCTACACTTTCATATATTATAAAGTGATATCTCATTTGGTATTTTATTTTGAGTAGAGTGGTGTGCACCTAGGTACGAATCTTAGATTTGTATCCCCGTCCCAACCCACCGAACCTGAATTCATATATATAAATATATTTGTGTTTATTTTGTGCCCTAATCTTCTCTATTATTCATTTGACCATTCTTCCTTCTTCCCTTCTTCTCTTTTTTGTTTTCTTTCTCAATTCTTTATTCTACTTTCCTTTCTTTTGCTTTTCTTTTCTTCTTCGATCAATTTGATTATCATTCTATTGGTGTGAAGAAGAAGCTGAGTTTTATCATTAAACAACTAAAATATAATTTATATTTTTAATTTTGTATGAAAATTGAGTTCTTTAAAAATATATTTATGTGTTAATTATAAATGGAAATCTGATTATTTTTATGTTGAAAGCATTATGGATTTTGTTGTTGACTATGAAATACTTGTTTAATTTCAAGAGAATATTTAGAAGGAAATTGGGAATAATCCATTGTTACTTGGTTGAAAGTAGTGATATAAGCCAAAGATAGATTGATTACAAATCACGATTTCATTACACTATTTTAAAACATTGAAAATCAATTATTGCAATTACATAAGGTTACTTGCAAAAAATTTGAGGAAAAAGATGATTTGAAGAAAATTTGAAGAAGAAGATGATGAAAATCACCGGCTAAGGATTCAGTTCCCTTTCTAGCATCGGTTACTTAGATGAAAGGGATATGGATGGAATTCTTTTAAACCTGAAAACTGTTGTCCTTTCGTCAACTATTAGACCTGCTGCAATCCAAACCTCAAGGCTTGGAGTATCCAAGATTCATGAAGATTGAACTGACAAGAGGTAAGCTCGATCTTTTGGGGAAAACGATATATGCATTTGAGATTTTAAGATATTATATTTATATTGTACTGTACACAGATACCATTTGAGTATATGAGTTATATTTTTAAGTCATACGAATAATACCTTTAGACGTAACAAGTAATACATTAATTACTTTAAGTAATATCTTATGAGTATACAACTAATACCTTATAAATATATAATTAATATATTTCAATACAATTAAAATGTAAACATATATTTCAATTATATAAGTAATAACTTATGAGTATACAACTAATATTTTAAAAACATACAACTAATACATTTGTTGAATGATTTATGCAAATCAGGTAGTACACACCAAGGGTCAAAATTTTAAATAACCAATTATACAATAAAACATTCTTTTTTGTCCTACTTTTGTAAAGTGTTCTTTTTTAGCCAAGAGAATTTTTTTTCCCTATAATATCCTTAATGAAGTTAAATTAAAAGAAAAGAAATGAAAATAAAAAGAAAAGTTAAAACTAAATAAAATAATTGAAATCCCTAATTTTTCAATCCCTTCCTCCCACCTTAATCTTCTTCCCCAAAAATTCCCACACCAGTGATCAGCCGCCGTTCCTTTCGCCGTCGGTCGCCGCCGATTAGTTATCGTCGCCTTCCACCCCTAATACACTCAATGGTCTTCACGTTGCAACTATTTTCTTCCTCGGGTAAGTTTTGTTGGTTAAGAATGGGGGTTTCCACATTTTCTTAACTTGTTCAATCTTATGCTCTCCTTTCCCCCAAATCTGCCAATGATTAGTAAATCTCTAACTCCTATGTTTTGCCACTAGTAAATCTCTAGTAGCAACTTATTTTCATGGAAGTTGTCATTATTAGGTTTGCAGAAGCAGAGAAGGACATGACTTGGTTGGTTTATTACATACAATAGCTACTCTTCCTTCACACCCTGAGAGTGTCCCTATCAATGCACTTGCTGCAGTACAGGGTACATCCCAAAGGTTTCTTATTTTTAGATTTTTAATATTGTGTTATGTTAAATGAGAGATATAAATTAGAGATTAGATGTGATAAAAAAAAGAATAATCTCAAGGGTATAATAGGGTAAAAAAGATTTCTTTTGGTTAAAAAAGAACAGTTTATAAAATCTTAACAAAAATGAATATTTATAAATACAAGTGGTTAAGAATTGGGGTTTCCACAAATATAAATTAGTGCTTGTCCTCTCAAGCTATACACACACTGAATATTGCACAACATAAGTGTCAAAAAGCAAAGAGTAATATATGAAAAGGGCATTTTATCTTTCAGAAACAACAAGAAATAATATATTTTAAATTTTGTTGACATAAAATATTTTACATTCTTGTTATGTAGTAATTATACGGAGAGATTATATCGAATCTTCTAAATTAGGATAATTTAGATTTAACTTGATTTATTTTTAATTTAGTCAATTACGTTCTAAGATTAGGCTCTGTCTATTTTACGTGTATATATATTGCCTAATTTTAGAATACAATTAACCAAATAAAAAATAAATCAAGCTAAATCTAAATTATCCTAAT